>CM075858.1:77574913-78104913 GCA_037975125.1 Latrodectus hesperus | reverse complement strand
AAATTTGTATACTTAATTTTATGTCCAAGTAATTTTGCGTTTAAAATTGAGATTTGGCTTTAGGTCTGTAAGATATACAATTCTTTTGTCCCTATAAATACCCAAAATAAATCGAATGGTAAATAAGATGTTCATTTAATTTTGCGCATTAAAACTAGGATCTGGTATAAAAGCCCAAAGATAATTACATCGCTCTTATATGTACTCATATCTATTAAATACTCAAAACAAAGCGTATAGTTAGTATTATGTGTTCTGTGCTGTTTTTAATTATGTTCTGGCAATTTCGTATTTAAAATTACGATTCAGCATAAGGTCCCAAAGATATATATAAAAAAAAAATTAATTACGAAATAAGTCCATTCAGTTTCACGTATTAAAATTATGATCTGGCATGAAGAACCAAGGATAATTCTTGATCTAAAAGTTTTCAAAAAGAACATAAAATCTTAATGTTAGGTTCATGCAATTTCGTACATTAAAATTATAATCAGGTATAAGGAACCAAAGATAATTCTTGTTTCTAAAGATACCCAAAATATAACTTGAATTTTTAACAATTTATTCATACCGCAATAAAATTATGATCTCGGCATAAGGGGCAAAAGATAATTTAAGATCATTCTGCTCTTTATGTGAACATTAATTAAGATGATGATTAAATCATATTATGAATAGGATAACCCTGATAATGATAAAATTTTCATCATGCAAATACACCAAAAACTATCAAATTACTATCGATAATATTTAATTACTTTCTTCTACAGAAACAAATAAAACATTAATAATAAAAAAATTTAAATTATTATTGTACAGGACTTGTTAAATTCTGTTTAATAAATAAAATAATTGACAAGGTTAAAGTAAAAAAATTTTTTTATTTAATTTTATTAAAAAATCTATTAATGTTACTTATTAATTATCAAAATATTATGGAAAACAAAAGTTTAAATCCTCAATAATTATACTAATGTAGGGGTTCTATTCAGTTATTGAATTCTTTTGATTCACTTGAAGAAATATAAAGGGTCGAAATTCTAGGTTATTATTGCTACCTGTTGAAGGAGATAAGAAAATTGCTCAATAATGCAACATGCATCAGAAGGTGAAATAACTCACGTGAAATAATCTAAAAATGAAATTCATTATAAAGTTGTCTCTACTTAAATGAAATGCCTTAAGCGAAGCAGTGTTTCCAGACTAAATTCCCACAATTAACTTGATTCATCAAATAAGAACTCTATGAACCGAAAGGAAACAGTGGAACCAAAATAGCGTGCCACTTTAGGCCGCTTTTTTTTACTAAATTTGGCAGCTGTAGCTTGGCGAGGAAAATGGTTTCTCTCAAGTTCTGAAGGTTGTAAGTTCAATACTAGACCAATCTAAGACTGTTTTGCTAAGAGCATTTAAGCACGTTAGAAATTTCCATGAGAATAGCTGCTCAATTGGCTGCGTTAAGTGGTTTCAGTTGACAGGAAAAATCAGCTGGAAAAATAACATCGTAATTTAACTAATTTTGATTAATTATCTGTTTCTTCTAAAGCAGTTCTGAAAATATCCGGCCAACACTGAACTTCCAAATGGAATCATGTGGCAAAAAGGCAATGCTTTTCTCTCATAAAAAATACGAAAATTCTCTAAGTTTTATTGGTATAGAGAAATATTTTTCTATTTTCGCATGCATTATTTTCTTCAATTATGATATCTCCAAAAACAGGCTTTTTTGCATCATTGAATTACACGTGATTGAGATTTAAAATTTAAAAATGAACTTTTTTCCATGAAATTTTTTAAATTTTATTGAAAAATACAAAATTTTAATGAGATTAACGAAATTTACTGATTGCAAAAGATTCCACAATGAAGAAAGATCTAATTTGAAAGATTTACTTGAAGAAATTTTCTTGATTATTGGTAATTTTGGAATCAAGTCTATTTTCTTCGATAAAATTTGCAAAATATTCATTCACAAAATTAGCATTTATGCTTGAAAATAGAACTGAATATAATAAGACAAAATTTTTGCAGGGATCTTAATATAAATGACTCTTCACAGATATTTTAGAAGTAACAGATCGATTTAAGTTGATAAGAAATTTATTTAAAAATTAAAAACAAAATCATTATATTTTTTCTGGTAACTATATTTTATATTTTAATTTAACAAATTAAAGAGTGAATCTAAATGTATGTAAGAATTTCCAAGAAAAAATTTAGAAATTAATTTATAGTAAATGTGTAAATTTCATAAGCATAGAATTTATATTTTTATCTTAATCAGTAATCAATCATTTCAACGAATTATCCTCTGTTTATAAAGAATGTAAATAAAAATGAGAAATGGGAACAAAAATGCAAGAAAAAAAAAAGAAATTCTTCCAACATTTTTTCAGAGAACACGAGAAAATGTCATCTAATAAATAAGAGAAAACAAACTTACATATTACTAGAAATAATTTTTTTTTTTAATTTCTGTTAGTTATTTTGGGTTAAAAAAAACTACTCATTTATGATTGATTAACATTTTGGCTTTCACTTCAACAGTTCATAAGTTCAAATCCCACCAAATGTTGTGGCTTGGAGTATATATTTAATACTATTCAAAGAAATCATTATATGAGAGTGGCCGTAGAGGGGCAAACAAATTAAAGCAAATATATAGGATACTTTTTTATTTTTATTTATTTATTATTATTTTTTTACATTGATAATACATCAGATTTTCGGACAAAACTAGAAAAATCTATATACTGCTCTTTAAGATACAATATATTAACTAAACGTAATACTCTGACGAGAAGGACGTAAATTGAGGTACTTTAAAACTTTAATATCAATTGCGTAAAAAGTTTCGAAACTGCAGTTAATTTACTGTAACTTTTGGCAGAGTCAATTTGCCATCCATTTTCGGGACTTCTCTGATCGGTACCAATGGTATGTAGTGGATTCCAAGATTTTAAGTAACCACACCCGAGGATGTAGTTGAATCTATGGTCACTAAACTGATTTGATTGATCAGTGAAGTGCAAACCAGCACTGACCATACACCAAGCAACCAGTCCTGAGTAAATATTGATAGGTAGAAAAATAATTATGTTGGCAATTTTGATTATAAAATATTTCTGGCACATCCAAACGTAAGAAAGTTTCTCTGGATATAATTACATCCATATTTTAGAAAAATTTATATATATATTTGGATCTCGTTTAGAAATTAATGTACAAGCCATCACTTTTTTTCAGAAAAGAATTTAAAAGCCCACTTTGATAAATGTATCTTTAATAACCGCTACAGAAACAAATTTATCGTCGAAACCCTTACATTACTTAAGAAATGAATTTAGCGTCAGAAATGTAAAGTTCCAATCGCTCTTTCTTAATTCTGATGTATTTAACTTTATATCTCAGGGCCTTTATTTTTTCATCATTATATTTTCAGTTTTTTTCCATTTTAGAAACCCTCTGAGTATTACGAGATAATATACCATAAGTGTGACCAATCACGAAGGAAAGCGATATTCCATTTATTTCTATAAAAGCGAAACTATAATTGATTGAGTGATGATTTGTGTGGCCAATTCCTTTATCAAAATACCAAATAGTTGTTTTCAATGGAAACATTGAAAAGGAAGAACCTTTATGAGACGAAGAATAAAGTAAATCAGCCAATACTTTATTCTTCACAGTTTGGTGTTTCTCTCACTAAATGGTAATTTTTCTGCACATTAAATCGGGACCTACAATTTAAAATGGATTCTGAGCCAATTACAAACAAGTCCGAAGTGAGTTTCGAACTTACTAACTATTGAATCGAAGGCCAGAGCGCTAACCATTCGGCTACCAGCTCAGCTATCACGTAGTGGCGAAGTACCATCGAATTTGTGTTTAAAAGGTTCTTCCATGCTTAGTTTCTAACCCACGATTTTCTTCTGCGAGATTAAGAGCTGAGAACAAAAAGGCAAGTTTTGAGTAATGGTCTTTCGAGGTCCTATTTCTATCATTGATTGTAATTTCTCCTTATAAAACTGCGACACACAGCACCTGTTGCCTCCCTCCCTGCGAAATCCCATGGCGGAAAAGACAATTGTACAGGGTGAAGAGGGGTTGAAACACTTTTCTAAATGAGAGTTTCAGGGTTCCCGATGAGTGGCGCTGCGGCAGACGAGCGGGTCTCCGCCGGAAGAATATCATTCCTTGGTCGCACCGAAGAGCCTTACTAGAATGGATTGATAAGATGTTTCAGCGAAGGAGCGTATCGAGGTCTGTAATTAGAATATCATAAGAACCTCAGCAGAAAAAAAGTTTCATAATTATATCGAAAAAGTTTATTTCAAACTTAGATTTTTTGAAGAAAAATATTACCAATTGAAATATTTTTATTAAATTGGCAGTATTAGAACCAAATCCAACATTGTTAACTTTTGAGGTTATATAAATTAGGCAAATATTATTAAGAATTGGTTTTACAAATCAAGTTTCAGATAATCTAATTCAGTTTTAAATGAAGTTATTAGAAATAAGTCTATTTATTATTATCTTTTATTTTAGCTGAAATGTTTCACTGAAATCTTAAAAAGTGGGTAACATTTTCAATCTCAATTTGCATATAAATATATTTATTTGTATGCATGTTACTTATATATATATATATATATATATATATATATATATATATATATATATATATATATATATATATATATATATATATATATATATATATATATATATATATATATATATATATATATATATAAATATATATACATATATATATATATACATATATATACATATATATACATATATATATATATATATATATATATATATATATATATATATATATATATATATATATATATATATATATATATATATATATATATATATATATATATATATATATATACGTATACCTCATATTTATAACAATATACAGTAATTATTTTTTAATTTAGTAAATAATTTTTAATTGGCGCAATAACTAACAATTGATTAGATAAATAATACAATAATTAATTAGTTAGCTAGACAACATAAGTAAACATTGCTTTACTTATGCATTTAGTTAATTAATTGTTGTTATTATTTTGACTACTGTTGTTATATACAGCATTTTATGTATCTATCAGGTATTACATTTCAGAATTGAATCTAATTGGACTGATATATAAAAGGATAAAATAATATTATCTTTTATTTAATATTTTAATTTTTCATTAAAAAATTTAAATTTTTTAAATTGATTTAAATTCAAGCAATCAGGACATTTTGAAGTTCTCAGAAACAAAAATTACATTTAATTCCGTTTTTGGTTTTCAAAAATTGCCTCATGTAATAGATTCTTTGACTGAGAACTAAAAGCCCGCAAACAATCTGTGGAAATTTTCAGGATTATTCCTGCTTAATAAAGAAGAAGTGAAACGTTTAAACTTTTAGCGACATTTTTCGCCTAAAGCTGACTTCGTTACCCCAGAGGAGAAGCAAATTGAATATAACATGCTTTTCTATGGTTTCGTATAATTCAATATAAAATGCGTTTCTAGTTCGTTCTGTATGAATTTAATCAATATTGTTAAGGTAATATTTGTTTTTGATTTAAATCAGGTGTTCATTTTTTACAATTCAGAAATTTTTAGCATTAAATAATAAAATCACCAAAATCGAAAAATTTGTGAAAAACTCCATAGATTTTGAAAGAGTTCAATGAAAACTAAATAATATGTAAAGTCTTTTATATCCCACTATTCCATCTATCCTTATTCGTATATAATTGTCTTTTCATGAAGATAAATCCTGACCACAAAATTATTAGCTGTGATCCACCAGAAAAAATTGAATAAATGAAAATGAAAGGAACTACAGCTGAACAGATGTATACAGTCTCGAAGGAATAATGATAATATTTCATTTTAAATAATTTAATTTATTTCGAGGGTACTTATTAAAAAAATTTTAAAAAGTTTTTTTAAATGTATAAATGAAAATAATTATACTCATGCATAAATAATTTTAATAGAGCGCATAAATAAAAAATAATTTAAAATTAAACTAATTTAAATGAATTTCATCCATTCAGTGGGTTGAAAACTGAATACCAAGCATGCTTGGCAACTAAACCGGGTTTCACGTTTAGCTATCTAATTAACTGGTACGTATGTTTCGTACCCAGTTCTCGGTCAGGGTAACTGATAGGGGCCTTGGCTCACATAATGGGTTGTCGCGTCACACTATTTAGTTATTTTTTAATTTAAGTTATTTAAAAAAACAGCTTAATTATTATTTAAAAAATAATTTTAAATACATATGCACATAATGTTGGTTACCGAAATACATATAAATATATACTTCAGAAATGTTCATATTGAACCAAATACATATTTAAATATTTTATATTGAATATCGGAATAAGCTATGCAGATATTTTCTGCATATTAAACTGAATTGCAAATTATAAGAAATTCATTCACATTTGTCAGATAAAATTTTTATTACAGCATGTGTTTAAAAAATACTTTTCTCTGTAAGAAACAGTTCACAACTATTCAGTTTTTGATATGATTTAAGAAATTATCTTTTTTAACTTTGTATTTTGCAATGCAAATTATTTGTTTCATACAAAATAAAAATTTTTTGATTGAACTGTTTGAGGATAAATATTACATCTTCAGAATAAAATGTTAAATTATTACTTTCATTATTTTTTTTTTACATTTAATTAAATATCCTTTAATCAATTCATAATAACAATATTTAAAAGGATAGTAAAAGTATTTTCTTAGTATTATCTATACAGGTAAATATAGTTAGAAACTACTGTAAAATTATGTTTGGGATTTTTTTAATATGGAAAGATTTTAATGCACACATATAATATGAAGTATTAACACGAGATTTATAACAGGAAGTACCTATTGTCTATAACTTGGGTTATCATGTATTTCTCTATCACATAACACTTTACCTTTAATAAGTATCTATTGCTCAAAATAAATTTTTTACAAAAGATATAATCCATATCTGTTTTAACATAAATGCCATTTATAAACTCAGTACGTATAATTTCTTCTTCTTCTTTTTTTTTTTTTCGTTTATATATAAGTTTAAAAATTATAAAATTATAACGAAAAAGATTTTGTTAAATTAAGTTAAAATAAAATTTTCCTTTGTTGAACGGAAATTTAGCCAAGGATGGTTAAGTGTCTGTTGACCTCAATTACAGCAGTTCATCGGTTCGATTCTTATACCAGTTGCTGATGCTTGTAATAAATACTTTTGAATCTACTTTCAAATTATAAATAGCAGATAAATGAATTTTCATATGCAAAAAAATATTGTTAAGTGACAAAGAAACATTTAAAATGTCGAGAGCTGGTAAATATGTGCATTAATTACCAAAATAGTTGATTTCTGTTTTTTGGAAGTAAGTGCATTTGGTCAATTAATGACATATTTTCCCCCGAGTTGCAAAATAAAAAAATTTTAATATTTACTTTTACTTACAGTTTTTTAACATTTCAACACATAAAGATGATACTACAAGAATATAACGTAAAAAAAAAATTCAGTTAAAAATTATTATCTACAAATATTTCAAAATTTATTAAAGAAAAATAAAAACATTTAAAATTCTTAAAATTCGATGAAATGAGTTCATTTTCATTAATTAAGGTACAATATGGTAAAGAAATAATAAATTATCAATGTCCATTATAAACTATCCAATATAATAAGAAAACTGCTTGGTAGAAAAAGAATGAACGCCATGAAATATTAATAATGAATATTAAAGATATTGAAGTTGAGATGCATATTATTCATTAAGTATTGGTCAAGCTGAGACCAGTATAAACGAACATTCAATAATTACCTTGTAAATATTAATTTAAAAAAGCATACTCACTCTTTTGTACGTGTGGGAGCCCATTCGAAATCCATGGATCACAGGTCACTTCACCTCGTTAAGCACAATCGCAGCATTACTGACCAGTGGACACACCTTGCTTCACTCCTAATAATCCAGGTTCACACTTGTTGGTCACTAAAGCAAATCACTCACTCGTTAGGACAAATGTTTCCACGTGGTTTTTTGTCCTTTTGGCGAGAAGGTGATGTTTTCCCCACGTTTCAACTGGCGAATTTTTAAATGCAAGCACTAGAAAGCATAAAGAAAAAAAAAATCTGCAAATTCACAATATTTTTCTTTTAGAAAATCTTCAGTTTATAACAGATATATGATGCTTATATTCTTGGTAGAGAATAATTTTCAATATTCTTTTCTAATTCTAAAGTTCGCAAATACGATAGGATAAAGTTCGATAAGTATGTTTATTTTCTTAATAAAACCCTGTAGGAAAAAGTTGATAATCTGTAAATAAAACAGAAAAAGAAAAAAGGGATTTTGTTTTCCAAAATCACTGAAGAATTAAGGGAGGGCAACTGTCAATAAAAGGTCAATCCTTGGCTGAGCACTCAAATCTTCAGAGTGTGACGTCACAAACAACGTCACGCATGGTAGTCCCAAAATGGCGGTCGTCATGCAAGCCTGAGGCTCGATACGCGTCTGAATAGCGACGGAGGTATCCACACTACTACGCAGGTTACGAAGGCTAAAAGCCCTACCTGAGGTACGCTGCAGGGTTGCTCATTTCTCGGGCAATCGCCAAGAAATTCAGCTAAATCGTTTCCTTGTCCCATCGCCAAGTATTGGCGTTCCTTTTACTTTCCCTATTGCTTATTTTTTTATTCGGCCATAAATATTCCACATGCTAGAGATTGTGCGTTCGGAGACGAATGAATTCATGCGTGAAAAATGCGCACTGGGTTGTTCTATTTTTTGTGCTTCAGATTATCTGTATTCGCCTCGTTTGATAGTAAATATTTGACAAAATTCTAGTCCAATGATTCTCAAATTAATTTTTCGATTCGTTATTTGTTTTTCTTTTCTTATAAATACATTTTTCATCCAAATAACCTTAGAATATGCTTATAATTAAATCAAAAGAATAATTGTAGTAAAAATAAGAGATTTATAATGAAGATAGAGAATAAAGAGATTTATGAAAAATGTACGATTATTTCCTGCATCACTTCGAGCTTTGTGCCAATTTATTGAAAACAAGGTATTAAAGTTGGATCAGAAATATACTTATTACAGAAATTTGAGTTTAATTTTTTTAAGTATGTATATGTGTTGTTTTGTTTAGGTAGAGTGATAAACTATTTTATATTTCGAAACAATAGAAATTTTATATTTGTATGCACACGCATGCAAGTTACTCAACTAATAATAGAAAAAAAAAGGAGAGACTAGTAATAATTTCTTAATTTTACAACTCGAAGCAAAACTTGAATATTTACTCAATCAGTAACTCTTCTGAATTTAAACAAAAATGACAAAATATTTTCCATTGAAACCAATTTGATGAAATAATTTATGCATTAGCCAATTTCTATAAAAAATCATTTTGAAGAATATGGTGTTTTTTCTAAATTAATTTTTTAAACTTAACTTTTACTATCTAATATTTGTATTGATTCTTAAAAATTGAAATCAGAAAAAACATACATTTTAAATATTTAAAAAATAACTAGTAATAAAAATATAACTATTAAACAATATGACGAATAAGCAAAAATGTACTGGAATCACAGGAAAATATAGAGTAGTAATAAATATTAACAATTAAGCATTTAATTATTTATTAACTTTGACTATTATTTAGAAACAAAATCTGTACAATTTCTTAAATTATTAATTTATTTTTTAAATTAATTTCAATTTAAAAACATTGTTCTGCTTAATTAATATTTTATATGTAATTTGAATTGAAATGAAACAATTGAAGGATTAAACACTTTCCGTATACTGCGAATAATAAAATATATTGGCGAAAATGTTTAGAAGCCAAATGAGCGATCGAGGTGAAATGTGAGTTCACGAGAACATATTCAGTAACTTTCCAGAGACGGCTAAGACAACTTCGAAATCGAAGTGACTTGATTTGTTCCGACTCAGCGTGACGTCAAAGCACGTGTGTGCGGTGAGTGGTGGTGAGGTGGATCAAAAAGGCGGGTCTAAGTTTCGCTCATCCTCTGAATTTTAATCCCTTGAAATGAAGCATTCGTTTTCGACCAATATCTGTTCCTGCAATTTACTGCTTTAATTTCATACGATTGAAATTGGTATCCCTTTGATTCAAACCGGCATTGAAATATTGACAGCTTACGTTGCAATTTTTATTCTTAAATAATCCTTTTATAGTAAATTAAGTAACGAAAAGAACGCATTTCGAACCAGGGATTCGGTTTTTGGATATTCTATGTAGAAATAAGAAATATTATACTCTTAAAATGTTTGACACATTTTGTAGTTTAATAATTCATACAATAATGAAAATATAATCAAAACTATGGTATCTATATTTATTTATAGAATAATTCAAATACTTTCTCACTGTGAGAAAATTTTCATTGGCGATTTCTTTTTCACGTTAATATAGTTTATCTTTTTGTTTATTCATGTTATTTCAATTTAATTTTTTCATATCCCACTGCTTATATTGAACAGTTCTCAAACTAGTAAATTCGGCTCACAAATTTTTTAGGCACACAAATCACTTGATGTAACACCCCTTGGAGATTATATCTCGATCGGGAAACAGATTCGATAGTGTTATGGCCTATTATTCAGCAGTTTGTTAGTTCGATTCTTACTACATGTGCTTATCCTGAATGTTAATAATAGTATAAAACCCAATTTAAACCATAAACTCTAGTCTAATAGACCTTAGTGTTCCAAAAGTAATCCTTGAGAGACGAACGAACGAAACTAAACTTAAGGATTTATAGAGGGTATGGCTTACACCGATATAAATATTACAATTTCAATGTGCTATGTTAAGTACTGAATAGTGGCAACTTAGAAACCAGGATCATAACAGTTACAGCTGATATATTTGGCCATATCTGCCATTCTATCATCATAATTTTAGGCATAGTTAATTAAAAAGTTATCAACAATTTATAAACATCCTGTATTTTAAAAGTTCTTAAAGTGACTACCTTAAAATTCTTTGGCTAGGTTTCATACTTAGACGTTGCCACTGAATTCTTTCAGGAGAAAAATTTACTCACTATTGAAAAGCCGTGAACATTCCACCCTTCAAATGAGCGTAAAAATCGTAATATCAATTTATCAACAAATAAAAGATTCACGACTTAATTTTTGAAGATTGTCTTTTACTACTTTTAACTGAATTTCGATAATTATATTTTATAATTCAAATAAAAAGTTTGCTAGCTCAAAAGTTAATAAAAGACATAATTACAGAAGCAGCACCTATTGCCTTGTGAATAATATTTCCAAAATAATAATTCCGTATTAATAAGTTAGGCTGTTTCGCTTAAAACTCATCCATATCTTGATTTCGTATTGAAAAATATTTTTCGATCCTTTTTTTCCAACATGAATTACGTAAAGAATATTATTTTTCGATCCCTTTTTTTCCAAGATGAATGATGTGATTTTATTTGCTAAGGGTTCTTTTTTACATTTAACATTATATCATTGAGTAATTCGTCATTGTTTCAGATTAAATTACGGTTAATGAGTAACAATGCCGCATTATTTAATTCTATAATGTTTTAAGAATGCCATAATGTTTAAATTCTACAGATATTATTGAATGGTATGTAAAAGAAATGCGGTACAGGTAAGAAAATTAATTCACCGCGACAAAAACTTCTACGATGTAAAAGTCCGTCATAATGTTTTTACAGGTAAGGCAATTCAACACATTAAGTAAATTTTTCTGACACAAATAACAGCTGTCATGCTCATTGTTTAAAGTGGTCAATCAAAATAAATGTTCAGTACTGTGTCTCTAGTTAATATACGTGAGTTCGATTTTATAAGAATATATATATATATATATATATATATATATATATATATATATATATATATATATATATATATATATATATATATATATATATATATATACAGCGTTGCAAGTAAACCCCAGACTGACTATCGGGCTAGGAATACTACTCATCCATCACCAAACTCCTTATAATTTTAAACCACGGTCAGGCGACGAAATTACACCTGAGTTGGCATCCTCCTCTCCACATCCAGACCACACTGGCAGATGGACTTTCGATATCATAGATTAACATGGATATGTCCTCAACCCATAGCGTATACACACTCTCTCTCTCTCTGTATATATATATTCATGATAATGCGAGATGCACTCCATTGGTCAAGCTGTGAGGTTACAAGTGCTCATTCAAAACAAAAACTGAGATGTGTAATAAGATTAAATATCTGAATTACTCTTGATTTTTCATCTGTGTGTATTAGAGATCTCCGTGTTGATCGGGTTAATAATCCAGGTTAAAATTTCGTACAGATCAAAATCTCTATTAAAGTGATGGGATTCCAACTCACCGTGATGAAGAGATTTCTCATCCCAGAGCACTTCAATCAATTCACCAGCTGCTTCATCCTGATGTCCCACGACATCATTTTAAGGTTCATATTCAGGATGGTCTATGAAAAGAACAGTCTATAGTATAAAGTAAAGTCTGATAATGAGGTGGAAGGAGAAGCACCTTCTTTTGAAAGTAAGATCTTAAGCTAAATTTCTCAAAATCATGAGACAATTGAAACTTGAGACACGGTAAGATTCAGATCACGAACGATCCTCGTCATATCGGATTCTGTGAATAGAAGGGGGGGGAGATGATGCAATGAAGATTTTAAGAACTTTCGAGATCTTTTTCTCCAATTAGTTACTGTCAAAAAGGAGTTAAATATTTTATCACTGTAATAATGTTTGTCTTTGTAAAACGAATTCATAATAAGTGATTTTCTACTTGTTAAGAGATATCTATACTATTATGAGAAAAGAAATAGTTTCTCCCAATAGAAAAAATTATTTTATGCTACAGAAAAAGTTCAACTAAAGGAATATATCTTACTCGCAGTCACGATTACTAAATGTAAATAGGACATGATATGTATTAAAATCACTATGTATACATACTGAGCTCACACGCACACACATACACACACATATATATGTATGTATGTATTATATATTGTAACATAAACATCACAAAATTTAAGGAAAGCAAATCGACAGTAATAGCAATGAAAAATTGGAAATTAAAAAGAAAATATAATTTTCAACAGGATACTGTAAAGGTATTACGATCCACAAATTAAATTCTAAGTGAATCGAATATATGTGTGCGTGTGTGTGTGTGTGTGTGTGTGTGAGCTTTATATATAACTATTCTCTCTCTCTCTTTCCCTCTATATTTGAGGAAAAATAAATAAATAAGTAAATAAACACAATACTGTAATATATATATATATATATATATGTATGTGTGTGTGTGTACATGTATATACAGATGTGTATACAGATAATAAATAAAGGTAAGGGGCGCGCTGTCCCCGTTTTCTCCATGCCCCCAGGGATACGTGGTTTTCATTACCAAGCAGCCATCCGGTGTTGCCCCGGGGCATCTTTACGGTTGATGCATTCAATTAATGAGTGGCTCGTGGCAACACCTGTTGTCATGTGTCTCTCGGGGAGGGTGCAAAGGGCTTTTCAAAATGGACAGAAAGGGCCTTCATGCGGCTAATAAGCGAGAAAGATGCATTTGACTTATTCAGAAACCAGAAAAAAAATTGTCGACGAAAAACAATACTTATTGAATGAATTTAAGAAAAAACCACCTTTAAAATCTAGAATAATGTTATTAATTAGTCAGCTAATGAAGATATCTTAAATAAAAAGTTTTCTGAATATTTGTATTTTTTTAATTCGTTAGTCGACCAACAGGGATTGAACTTATGACCTTCCATATGAAAGAGCAGTTCAGAACCAGAGTGAGTCCCCACAATAAGAATAAAGAATAAACTAATTCTAAATGTGAATCATTTTGAACAGGGAAATGAATGAGGAGGAGGGAGCTGATTTGATTGATCCCTTTTTCTCTTGAATCAGTCATGTGATGAGGTACACACCACCTAAGTGGATGCCCATCAAGCTTCGTTATTAGTTAGCAATCAGGTGTTTCTCAACATGACTCAAAATATTCACAATACTTTGTAAAATCATTGTGATTCGACAAGAAGAAAAATTATAATTTTATTGTTAATTTTTATTGAAAATAAGTTTAATAAACTTTTTTAAAAAAAAGTTACTTAAGAAAAGTTTCTTGAAAGAATTATTTTTTACCTTTTATGAAATTTTTTATAATCAATTAATTTTTGAGGAATAAAATTTTTTTAAGCTTATGCTTAGAGAAAATCTTCTTTTATCCATATGAATGAACTATATTTATAAATATTATAATTTGTAAATTATTTTTCATTTATTGATTTGAAGTAAGATTTTATTATTTCGATACTTTTCATGTTGCTTATTTCTGTCTACCCAAGCCACTTGGTGCCACATCATATCTTTTTAAGAGATGAGACTGGCTCGAGTCACAAAACTGACCCATGAGTGGGCACCATCCTTTCCACAACAGCAGAAAAACTTTTGACCTAATAAAACCTTTAATAATCATGATTTCCCTTAATATGATCGACAGTCTTTCAGGTATCGAACCGGCAATCTTCGGGACATAAGAGTAAGTTAATGAAGAATTTTATTAGTGTCTTTTATAACATTCAAAGCTGGCTTTGGCCTACTTGTATAACAGGGGTCATTTATGGTAAGATTTAGTTTCGATCCTCGACTTTGTAAAACAGAAAATAGGTGTACCTTTATTATTTTCCTTATTTACCACTCTCGGTGTGTTAGTGCTCGGGAATATTCCAAATTTCATATCCTGCGGTAGGAGACTATTTGTGTAAAATCCACTTGAAAAAAGCAATATGTAACAGATGTTTAAATGCCTGATAGCTGTATGGTCTCAGTCATTTAGCTATTATAATTATACGGTGCATTATTCAAACAATAAATACTTACATGTACCCTACACAAGTACATTGTTAACTTTTTCTTATAGACAAAAATTTTAAATTAAAATATTTTTTCCATGCAACTTTTTGGAAATTATTTTAAGAATTACAAATTTCTAAGAGATTTAAAAACGTTTTTTAAATATGTCACGTCTTTAAAATGGTATTTTGATGTTGCTATTAAGTTGCAAAAATGAATATGCATAGCAATTTATTAAAATGTTTAAACGAGAAAACTCGCATTTAACCGAACGTGAGTTGACAGTCTTTCATCGTCTTGCCGCAAAACTCGTTATTTTCCCGGCATGCCCGCAGACCGTGGTCGGTCTTCCTGTCTACAGTTCTCGAACGCGAGAAGTAAATGAACGGCTTTTACCAAATAATATCTTTTATTTTAAATAGTTTTTTGTATCTGGCAACGTAATTTAATTTTTATTTCCTGTATTGTTTGGCACCTGGCAATACTGAGCAACTGTAGAAATACGAAATAAAATTTCAAAATCCTGATTTTTTTAAAATCAGAAATGAGTTTTTTTATATGGATTTTTTCTATAATTTCGTTATTTATTTATTATTTTTTTTCATCTTTTAGGTCTATTACAAAATTTTCACCAAAAAAATTATTATCTTGATGTTGTAGGAATTCTTTTACAAAGAGGATCAGTATATTGAAAAAAGTCAATCAAATACTACAAAAAATATGAAATGTTATTAAAAGAATGTTTTTGTTATTTTTGCTTAAAATTGAAAGGTAATTTTACCTTACTCTTCTAACTTTAAAAATAATTTCTATTGCTTAACAAAATTAATTGCTTAGTATTAAAATTGATTAAATGGACACATTTTTTAAATTTCACTTTCAACACCAAATATTAAAATTTACAAGATTTGTTAATAAATATTTTAAGTATTAATTTTTCACAAATAATTGTTCTAATTAATAACAGGCGCAAAGATACTGTAAGACGCGATAGTTACAAACTAATACTGAACTGGTTAATTTGTCGCTTTATGTTTACTATTCTCGCTTGAAAAATCACTCGCCCGTTATCCATGGTTTAACGTAGATTCAAAATGTCTACAATGATGGTCGACTTCGGAATCGAACCTATGAGCTACTGGATTGAAGGTCAATGATTTATAACCATTCACGTTTCTTATAAAATATTTCCATAATGATAACAATGAATTAAAAATTTTCAATGCAATAAAGCTTCTTTACTAAAAGAGAACGATTTTAAGAAGTGTGAAAAAGTTTCAAATCAAATGTTTTGAACTGAGTTTATAAATCAGTCTCAAGAAAGTCTGTTTGGTAAAATTGAATCTTTGTAGGAAATGGTTCCAAATTTGATATTTTGTCATTGTCAACAAAAATGAGGGAGATGTTGCCTTGTAAATATATCTCCTGGACTTGGTGCTTTATAATTCTCTCAGGTGCACAACTATATCTTTTTTTGGTAGAAATTTTCCAGGTTTTTTTTCTTACGATACGAGAAAATGGCCTATTATTTAATTTGAGAAGTAACAAGTGGTAAAATTTTAAAGAAGCTCTGCAACATCTAGAGTAATCACAATGTGGTATTAAAGGAAAAGGCAGCTTTTAGAAGAAAAAAAAGATTCAGAGAAACGATTTATTTCTTTTATATAATGGGTTTACTTAAATATCTAGGTTACTTTTTTATATAATGAGTCTTAGCATTTTTACAGTGTAGAACTACATTTCACTCGACTTAACAATACATGCTGTTACATGAAATACTTTTTTACACCGCATAGCCTAACACATAAAGACTCTTGCAAGGTGCTTTTGAATATCTTTCTGCATACCTGCTTCTCAGGAAGATTTTTCCTAAACAGTGTGCCATTTGATTATATTTCAGGAGGTAATTTGAAAAACTTCCACGCAACCACACCTGGGGCTCACCGCAGCCCAAAAGAACGAGGAATGTTCCGAATTCGATCTTAACCAATCTTGAAAACGAGAGATGGATGTTGGGTTTCCATTTTCTAAATAAAAATGTATCGGAGGAGGGTGTTTGGGTGTTTTCCGAATTTT
Organism: Latrodectus hesperus; assembly: GCA_037975125.1. Taxonomy (NCBI): domain Eukaryota; kingdom Metazoa; phylum Arthropoda; class Arachnida; order Araneae; family Theridiidae; genus Latrodectus; species Latrodectus hesperus. Next base: position 78,087,859 of record CM075858.1, on the reverse strand, counting down.
TTTACCTTGAGACAAGTTAATGCAGCACAAAATCCATGAAAAGTTCTTCAAGAAGGTAAAGAAACGATGGATTTTCAAATATCTAACAACAGTCTTCAGCTATTAGGCTATTTGCAAAGCGATCTCAAAGTGCCCATTTCAATAGATGTGAATAAAGATAGCTGGCATTCAGCATATCTTGTCCGTTGTACATCCATGTCTGGAATCGAACTTAGAACCTTCACCTCCAAAAAAACATGGTCCAACCATTTAGCTGTGGAGAGACGTGAATATATAGAGAGTAAAATTTCCAGAAAATCGTTAATTATGATCTCTTCTTAGTTGTGTGTGTGTGATAACATGAACTACCAAAAAATAAATCTATCTGATAATCAAAATGCGAAGTAAATGCAACCAAAGAAGAAATTTATCAATCAATAAAAAAAAAAAGAATTAATGTTTCTCCTTAAAAAAAAATTGGACGAATAAGCAAAATTTCAAAGCCATTGGTCATTGTAAGAAAAAAATGTCAAATTCGTAAGGAAAGTGAGAAATAAAGCGTTTTTAATGGAGAAACGGACCAATGGGAGCGTCGCTCTCCCTGGCTGAATAATCCTTCGGATATTCTCAAAAATCTCCTTCGATATCACGCAGCTGCTTTTTCCTGCCGCGCTTCCTGCCTTCGATCCCCGAAAGAGGAAACTGCGAGCGTCGTAAAAAAAGAAAATAACAAATAAAGTACCCGAAAACCACCTACGCATGAAGATTTCGAACGCTTTTTATTTATTTATTTATTTCTCTTCCCTTTTTCGTTGAAAGATTCATACCTGGGATTTCTGATGAATTATAAATTCACCGGAGACGGCCCGAGTGTCCAGGGGGCTGAGTCAGCGACGAGTGCCCCTGCTAATTGCAGGAAGAAGATTATACCCCGCAGAAGAAACTGCTCGTGCGTTCAGATTGGAAATTAGAATAACAAAGAATCTGTAGCTGCCTCAGCGGCTCTCAAGAGCCGTGAGTGACCGAGGGAGGGTGTCCGGCGATTAGCTGATCTTGAACCCTTCGCTCATCAGTTCGGCAACACTTGTTTGTTGATGACAGCTGATTGCGAGTACATTTCACACACACATTTTTTTTCTTGAAACGTCATATTTATTTCAAGTAACTCATGTTTATTGTGATGTGTCCATGGCAGCCTGCTTATGTTGACAGAAAAGCCTTTTGACATAATCAACAACCTAGTAAATTAAACCACGTGTAAGTGATGAGATCGACACCTGAGTTGATACCCTCCCTCTCATACCACACCAGTAAGAAGGGACAATGAATTTTACGGAATTTTAATTAGTGTTGACCTTACAAGCGCCTATATATATATATATATATATATATATATATATATATATATATATATATATATATATATATATATATATATATATATATATATATATATATATATATATATATATATATATATATATATATATATATATACATACATAATTTTTTTGAATATAATTATTCATAATTTAGAAGCAATCTGCAGCAGAGTGTTAAAGCAATGAATACTAGTCACAGATACATTTTAAATAGCATTTATTTAAATAAAAGATGAAATAAAGTTAAATTGTCCTTCTGTAACATATGTATAACCCTTACAATGGTTAGCAAACATCTGTTTTTTTGTATTTTTTATTTTTATTTTATTTTATTTATTTTTATTTATTTTGTAATGAACCTATATTCCGTTTTCAAAAAGTAGCTGGAATCAATCCTAGAATCTTACGTTCCAAATGCACTACTATATTATCACCTTAATTTTAAAAAATCTTTTACACTATTTTATGAGCAGGATATATAATTTGCTGTATGAAAAATCTCTAAAGGATTCTTCCTGATTATTTTGTTTATGATTATAAAGTTTATTTATACTATGTTCTATTATAGGATAGATTCTGTTTATTTGATAGTGAATCATGCTTTTTGACAGTGAGTCATGAGATTTTCAAGTAAAATGTAATTGGTGGTACACATTATCACTTTCATCCGTACTCTATCAGTACTATTATAGCTGTACTATGATGGAAATCTATCTAACAAGCATCCATACGACTTATTTTCTTAATACACTTTATCTAATTGAAGTGTTGATGTCGTGCGACAACTCTTTCCGTTTTCTTTGTCACTCACACGAGGATTATCATTAAATAGGTATCTATAGTTTAAAGAAGACATCAAACTACTTCAAACATCGCTGTTTGACTGCCTGCTCGGCTATGTTTCAGAGATAGCAGTTCAGTACCTGATGCCACTAAAAGTAGTTTTCATGAAGGAGCTTCGAGCAGGTAGTTCTCAGGGTTACCCTTTTGGCGTGACGTGTAAAAAGATAGGGCACAATAGAATTCCACTCAAACACAATTCAAAAGGACAAATGGTGGATTAATCGCAATATTTCGAAAATCTCATTACTTTATGGAAATTAAATCGAGCAAGTATTGGCTCCAGATTCTTCTGCCAATAGGTGACGTGCGAGGGATGATGGAATGCATGCAAAGCACAAAAGGAAGACACCCTTTTTTGGCAAATGGACGCTCATTCCTTGACCCCTGCGAAGTGAACCATGGCCCGCTCCTTCTGTCTCATCTATTTTTAAGCGAAGATGCCTTTGTTGCGGCGATGATATCCTCATGAAGAGGAAGTCTCCGGAGGTCGAGGAGGTCACTGATGCGGTTGATCTCCGGCCGCTTCCTCCCGCTGCTCCTCAAGCAGAAAGAGATGACGAAGCCGCTCACTCCCACCCCCGCAAACATCCATAAGCATTCGAATTTTAATACATGATTTTTGTCAAAAAAATTTAAAGTATGTGAAGGGAAACTCCTTGAACAAAATTTGAAACTGTCTTTCATTGCCATATTAAAATCTGTTTTTATATTTTTACTTTATTTGTTTGCTTGGAATACATTTTTGCCATACAATTGTAATATTTACAGCACTTTGATTACATACAAATACACTGTTTACAATAGATTGTATTTTCCGTCAAAATAAACTTCAATGAAATAGACTCCAAAAAATCATAATGGATTTCATAATTTTTTTTACCTATTTTTCATATTATACGCGTAGATATAAGTCGTATAGACATGGGTTTGAAAAATATGCCCATATTTTATTTCTCTTAATTCATAACATTAACACTCTTAAGTAAACTTTCTCAAAAATTAAAGTTAGAAAAGAAATATAATAAGCTATTGAAATATACGTCTCCACACAAATGAATATTTCTCCCAACAGAAAAGCTGCTAAACACAACCAATCACAGTAATTTTGAATCGTGGTAAGATGATAAAATCAACATCTGAGCTGGCAATTTCAGCTCCATGTCACACTAGGGATAGGACATTGGGACCACGACTTCTGTGATGGATAATTCCAACTAATCGTTTATTAAAATATTTTTGGAAGTTATCTTGGCTTGTTTGAAAAGTCCAAATGCACGGTAATCCATAAGTGAAACATCAGGAGGCTTGGAAGAGATGCACAATTATAGGGGAATAGCTTCATTTTTTCAAAAAATAGAGCAGTAGATTTAGAGGTATGGCTTGCAGCCTTATCCTTATGGCACTTAAAGTTTGAATAAAGGAATGGAATTTCTTCTTTGAAAGTAGGTGTTAAAACGTACTTCTAATAGTAATCCGATTAATTTTGCCATCTTTTTCTACTTTCCTTATTTTAATTTTTTCGCAATAAGAAAATCCATAGCCATAAAACCTTTAGATAAACTTTCCTTGTTTTCTCTAAACTATAAATTATTAAGTCTTCTTCTCCTTTTATTCAGGTAATAAATTGATCTTTTTTTGTTGCAGTCAGATAAATATATCAAAGCTTCATCAATTGTGACTACATATTTCCCTTTTTTCATCTGTCAAATAATTTTTATACAACAATTTAATCTGTAAGTCATACGTTGAAAAACATGTTTCGATGTTAGGCGGGGAACATCGTGCTTTTTTCCTTTGATTAACTTTAAATCTAATTTTATAATTTAGTTCGCAGTTCCAATAAAGATATTTAAAGATTTTACAATAATTTTTTGGTAGTAGGATTTTCCTTTAAGATATATGATATGTAACTTTGACAAGAAGTGTACGTATTTTCGTTGGGTATGTATTTTTTTGCCTTTTTCCCAATCATATATAATGACATTTATTTCTTTTCATATTAGTTATGTCAGTTATTTTACGGGTAGAAATATTGAAACCATGATTTTAACATCTTTTTTAATAAATGAAAAAGAGTATGTATTTTTGTATAGCACAAAACATAGCCTTTGATACATTGTTTATTTTTCAACGACATTTTAAAGTAAGGAATATTTTTAATGCTACAGACGATAACTAAGCACTATCCCAATTTGATTTCAATGACATTTTTATTTTTACTTTTAAATTTACTAACTACTCTTTTTAGCAACTAACAATTTCTACTCGTGTAATGATTCAAATATAAAAATAAAAAAATAAACACTTTTTCTCTATTTTAAAAATAATTTAAATCGGATGTCTGCAAACTACGTCGGACGTGCTGTAGTTATCGCATTACCACCTGTTGCAGTTAATAATATAAATCTATAGACAAAGATAAAGAATATTATTGCTCAAGTTCTTATTTCACTTTTCAAGTCGAACAGAAAAAGTATGTCGGAACTTTCTTCATAAAACTTTGTAACACATTTTTTATGAAATAGTCCTACGGCAGACCGCCAATAGTTTATTGGTGTTTTTATAATTGGGTTGTTCTCAGGAGTTAAGTACACCTGTTGCTTTTTCATTTTTTTGCCTTACAGCAGACAATCTGGCTTAGGAAGCCCTAACAATTGCAATATTATCCTTGGCATATTGTAATATTACCCTCAATGGCTACTTGACACGCCCAAGAGTGCTCACCACAAGAAGAGGATGACACCCAGTGATGTGAATTATGGCAAGCTTACTAGGTTATTTTTTAAATTAAGTATATTTATAGAGTTGTATAAGTGTTGTAATACATAATATAAAATCTCATTTTATTTAACGAAAAATTAAAAACAATGGGTAAATATTAATTTCATTTTTTTAATGATTTCATATATAATTTTCGGCTTGTAAAACTTTATTGTCATATTACAGAAAATTATAAACATGAAATATATTGTTTTCTAATAAACAATTTTAGAGAATACCTATATAAAATCCACACAGTATTCCGTGTGAAAGATGAAATGAACAAAGATTTAAAAAATTCGAATTATTTCACGGGAGTTCGAAAAATTGGCGCAAATGAGAAATAAATCTTGATTTCGCATGGCAGGAGAACAAGCATCAAGCCATTATGAAAACTAATAAAAAGTATTTTCAGAAATATTTTCTCATTAATTAGAGTAAAGATTGGTTTTAATGAATACCATTTTTCAAAATGGAGTAATATTCAAAATAAAACCATCCTGAATTTGACAGCCATCATAGTTTTATGATTTTCCAAATGCTAATGAAGCTTCTTCGATGAAGATTTAGCTGTTAATAACTAATGAAAAACAAATTGTTCATGAATGAAAAAACTAAATGTCAATCTAATTGTAGATGTAAATATAAATGCAAATCTACATAAACACCTGAAATGCATACATACCTAGCAGAAATTTAGTATCAAAAGCTGAACCTTCATTTTTCGTGAATCATCAATAGTAAGTTATAGTTTGGTTTGGTTATTAACATGAGTTTCTGTTTGCCTATTTCTGTGTTAATTAAAGCCGTTAAACACAGCTAACCATCTAATCATTATGAACTACGCTTAAGTGCAAGGTCGACCCCTGAGCTGACATCAAGTTCTTTAAATCGTGTCATATAACCATGAACATCTCGGTCAGAGAAAGCTGTTTCACTGCCTTCACCCGTTTTCGGGCAGCCAGGTTACGAATCCGCTTGACAGTGAGAATTTGTATGTGGTCACACTCGGACTGACGCTCCATCCACTTCAAAGCAGTTTCAATGCCGGAAAATGCTTCATTAGCAGATGGTCCCGTGACTACTTCAACTTAGATATTAAAAGCATCTTCTTCCTCGAAACTTTCAATAATTTGACCATCATTTGCAATTAGAAATGCAGGAGTCCTTGAATTTCAAATAATGCAAAGATATGGGGGAGAATGGACTCATAATCCATTCTTCCCTATATCTTTGACAATATAATTTCAGGAATCCAGGAATTTTCAAAAGAATGTTTATGAATTCCTCAAGTGATATATTATTCTCATTTCTCTTACTTTTCCTTTTCTTGTGCTTTTTCAATTTTCTCACTTTCTTTTTCTCTTCTTCACTTTCATTTATTTTTCCGAAATTCTGAAAGCAATTCGGATGCACGTAATTCGAATAATTGGAGAGATCTACTATATATAGTAAATTAAAGGTAAAGCCTATAGTACTAATTATTTTTCTGTCTATCGTGCTAGAAAATTATTATTAGAGAATTAGTGATGGTGTACTCAGAATTCGCTATCTATCATAACGTAATATTTAGTATGATTACAAAATAAGTGTTCAATTCAAATATTGTGTATGAATAATAGTTTTTCATGAATAAAAAAAGAGATAAAATTCTGTTAGGATTAAACTAACACATGAACATTTTTATAATTTTTTCAGAATTACTACATTGCAAATCGAATCTCAATATAATAACTCTTAAAAATGACGATGCTTTAATCATTGTATTAATATATGTTGATTGTTTTAAAAGCTAAATTATATTATTGAGGCAAATTTATTTTTTTAACCTTTGTTTGGCCCATTTCACGAAAAAGTTTTTCGTATTTGAATAAATCTAAATTTTATCGTAACTATCTTTGATTAAACTTTTACCCAGAGAAATCATAAAATTTATTTACCGTTGAAATTAACAATATATTACTGCATGTTGCTTTTTAAAAATTTATCAGGTTTCCTGAAAGATTATATTTTCATTATGCAGCCACTGGTTTCGGAAATGGAATAATTATTTTGTCTAGTTTTCTGTGAATACTGATCGACATCATTAATCTGAAAAATCTATAGAGCGCAATTTATTTTCCTACAAAAAACGAATGGGAACTTCACAGTTCTATTTGAAATCAAGTCTCCAGTTCTACAAGTATATGGATTTGAGCTTGACTTCGGATGGAACTCTTTTTTAAATTAGTTCAAATTCATTTTAACTAGTAGATTTAAAGTAACTGCATATAATTTCTGAATAAGTAAGTCTGTTTTTATAATAGGAGCAGAGAAATGAAGTTTTGGTGCTCATTTCTTTTATTAAAAGATTTCTTAATTCTGTTGAAATATGTATGATCCACGTCATTCATGTTAACTGTAGAAAATGTATGCTACAGCTAAATTAAATTTGTTCCGAATTACTCATTTCTGTTAAGGTACGATCTATGCTTACGTAAAAGTTCTCTTTTAATACAAAGAGAATAATTCTTGATATACTTATTTATCCAACACATCTATCTATACATATACTATATATATATATACATATATATATACACATACATATATATACATATATATATACATATATATATATATATATATATATACATATATATATATATATATATATATATATATATATATATATATATATATATATATATATATATATATATATATATATATATATATATATATATATATATATATATATATATATATATATATATAAGTAGATCTTTTAATCATTTGATTATAATAAATAGCAAATACTTCACTGTTCTTACATCATACTCAAGCTAATTTAAAATGATAATATTTATTACTCACACATTGTTTTGTCTCATTTTATACTTTAAAACGAAAGGGCTAGGGAATTTCGAAAACTGTTAAGTTTCTCGAACTTTATTTAAAAAATGCTAACTTTACATTAAAAATAAGGTCATTTTTATATTTACAAACCTTAAATCAAAGAATTCCTTCACATTTATTGTTTGCACATAAGCAAACTCATATATCTTTTTTCTCATTTGAAAGTATATTTCAATACTTACAGACTATATAATGCAAGGAATCAGAAATGGTTAGATTTTTTGTTTCTATTATTATTAGTTAGAGTATAAGTATGGACTGCCAATAACAATAGAAATACCGACTCTAACTTCTATTATCCTCATTAATCATAACAAAATACACACCTTAACTCATGTGCTTATCGAAAAGGAATCATGTTTGATTGTGATCAAATACATTTACAATATACTAACATTAGAAAATGAGGGTTTATTTGTGTCTTCCAAATGTAAGATTTTCCTCCAATAATTTTATATGATTCTTCATATTAGTAAAATTTATTTTTATAATACTAAAGTATATACTTTTGGAATTGTTATCACTATGAGGTAGTTAATTACTATCAAAATGTAATTCTATATTTTCCAAGACATAGGAACGCTTGTGTGAAAACTTTCGAAATATCCATGGATTTTTCAAAATCCATAGAAACAAAATTTCGTCTAAAATCTTAAATACCTAAAAAGTTGTTAAAAGAGAATGATAGAAAATGTTGAAAGATATATGAATGTTAATCTAATTCATAAAATGTTAGATATTTGTAAATTATTCTATAAAGTTAGTCTTTTGTAATTACCGGCGTATTACTAAAATTGAATGAAATACCGGTACTACTTTTTCTAAATATTTCAATTATTAAGTTTGCTAAAGTTATAATCTCATCGGTAAAACATACGCACAATATGTAAGCACTAATTTTATGTTTCTTATGTAATTTGTTTCTTTTTGATAGAGCAATTCTAAGAATACATTTTGTGGGCCTAGAGACAAAATCATGGTTTTCAAAGTGTGGAAGGTTTGGTTCGAGCAATTCATACAACCGGAAATACGTATTGAGTTCCTATTGTACATATGTCGAAGTGGTGTGTGCTTGGAAATTTCTAGTTATTTTCATCTTTGCAATGATATGAATGCATTTCATTATTTGCGATCCTACCTTTCATAATGTGATACTAAGCAGAGGACATAAATGAAAGTTTTGCAACAGATTTTGGTCATTAAATTATACAGTAGGCGACACCAAATGAACATATTTTTATGTATACGCTTTCTATTTTAACCTAAATTTCAGCTCATTACAAAGAAACGAGAAATACTTAAATAATTGATTACATTTTTCATTGTAATTTCACTTTATTCTATTATATTTTTGTGTAAGTGTGTTAATAACTGTTCCAACACACAATAAGTTGAAATAAATCAAAATTATACACTCAGTAAGCACCCGATTATCTAAGGATTTGACTAATATGGCTATATCTGGTAGACAATCCACGATATTATGAAAATAGAAATTTAATCAACACAAACATGCATTTGAACAGTTTTAAATTACATATATTTGTCATGTACTCAATAATTAACATGAATACAGCAATTAAAATTATTCTCGCTAGTTTGAAATTATTTGCAAATTTGAAGATCTATTTCTTCAGGAAATCAAGCCTAGAATGTGTTCCACACATTCATTTATTATTTTTATTAGGAATGGGAGAATTATAAAATTCTCAGATTAACAGATAATCTGATCAAGGTTTGTGTTCACTGTATGTATATATATATATATATATATATATATATATATATATATATATATATATATATATATATATATATATATATATATATATATATATATATATATATATATATATATATATATATAATCATTCAATATAGAATTTCGTTTTTTATTATGTGTGCTAGTTTCTGTGAATGCTTGGGTAAGAGAGGATACGTGATGTTATATTTGTTTTTAAAAATATAGGAAATATGCTTAGTAATTTTTTTTACTCAAACATGTATTATTTAAACGAAAATTAGTCCAAAAATTACGAAACTTTTTACTTTTTTAAAATTTTTATTCACATTTCTAATATATGTGTTACGCTTTAAATATCAAATTTTATAAAAGTAAAATTTAAATTTTATCGCAAATATTTCTTCCTAATTTTTAATATCTAAATTAACATTTTAGTACTAGTCGGCCGATGGCGTTCTTCGTCCAAGACTTTTGCACCCAGGTTCGAATCCCGGCTAGGATATGGATAACACTGGGCCTGTCACGTCCAAGGTCACACCTTTTAAAGGTGTAGCACAAAGAAACACTGCGGGTATGGCAGGCGAGATGGGAATGCTGTGAGGTTGGCCGACAGACTTATAAATTATATTTAACTGTATATTAGTATTAATTGTATAAAATTCTGTAAAAAGAGCATTCGGTAATGCTATCATTGCTCAAATAGTGACTGGTCACCGAAGTGTCCCGGAATATCATCATAAACGAGGATATCCGATAAGTGAGTTATGTCTCTCATACAATGTGGTGGGGAAGTGTCTCCACTTCCTGCTGTCTTGTACCAGGACCGTTGACGAAAGAAGTAAGCTGGTGTATGATAATGAAAACTTGAGTGCCATCTTGGACCGGCGCAACTGGTCGATCTTGAAAAGGATCGTGTCCATTGCGTCGGATGACCTTCCAACGATGGAATACCTGCGGGCTGGGGTCCAGTCGAGGACTAGGACACAGAGGATTAGTATAGGAATTGATGGAAATAGTACAGCATAGGAATTGATGGTAAGGTACCAAGCAAATCTTCCATGAGGTGAACCGTTTAATGCCAAATCTAAAAGTGGTTGCCGGCGATACTTCTCGACTCATCAAGGTATGATTCTATCGCTTCTCTACCGAAGCAGGTAACGTCTGCGGGGCAGTAGATTAGCGTTTATCATCTTGTCGAGTGCTAGGTTTTATATTAGTTATAGAAGTCTCAGCTTCTGGTACTAAGCCTAGACAACTAGATCCCCTTCTGTCCTTTCTTCTGAGATGATGAATGAATGTGGCCCACACTATAAACGCGTTTGTGGAGGTATGGGGTAGGTAAAGCTATTCGCCTCCGTGACTTGGTTCACATGTTCCAACTGGGTAACGATAAATGAGTACAAGTTTCCAGTCTTGTTGTGGTGAAGGGTTAGTCACCCAGTCTCCGCAGTTATTAAAAAAATATTAGTTTAAATTCTAAGTTAAAAAAAATTTTATTCGGGATTTTATTTACAAATATTTTGTACATAAAAATAATCGAAGAATTTGTTTGCGAGAGTGTATTATATGAATTAAACACTGAAAACGAAATTGTATTTGGGTCTACCAAATGCAAATAAGATGTGAAAGAATGGAATTTTTTCGTGAGAAAAAGGGAATTGAGGAATGTATGAAATGCGTGGGCGTTGCTTTGGAAATCGATTACAAGAAATATGCCGTCTCGGAAAGGTGAGATGTCTGAGGCATTTCGTGGATTCTTACGTAACGCTGCTCTGCCAACTTATTCTCCTGCGACCTACAAAGCTGATTGAGCGTAGTCCCTCTTGGTTACGGCGTCTTGACCATCGAGAACAGGAAATCTGAGAATCGGGCCCTGCCCACTGGAGTCAGTGGCCACTCAATGAGAAGCCGAAGAATGGGTGCAGGAAAAAAAAAAGAATCTGACAGGCCCGTCAACATGCAGAGGAATCCGAGTTCAAGATATGCGATCGCGTGTCTCATCTAAATAGACGAGCGTTGTTTCGGAAATGAATCGGCGTCGAAGATTGGGGATAATCTGCGGCGATTGTCAGATAGGTGATTAATCGCTGGAGAAATGTCTCTCTGATGAGGGACGTTTGATAATTTTGAAAGCGGTCGCGCTTCGATGTCGGGTGGGGAAAGAGTCACGTGATGCGTGAAAAAGTGAGTGACTTTTGATGTCTTTCCGAAAACACAGCTATTTTATTTATTTAAATAATTTGGTTGTCGAAGATTTCAAAATATAGAAAATGCTAAGAAAGGGAAATTGCTCGTTAGACGAAACATAACCTTAACGATCAGCATCGTGAGAAAAAGACATAAAATTATGAGGACATAAAAGTTGAAGTGATTTCGAAATTATTAATGCATCTGTGTCAAAAATAATTTGATAGAGTGGAAAATTTTTATTATTAAAATCTTTGGGGATTAGGAAACTAGAGAATGATAATTTAGCTCTTCAGAATTTAACATTAATAGTGGATACTCTAAAAGCTGCTTTAAATAATTTCTTATCCCTGAGTACTGAAAAGATTTCAAAATTGGTCGCGTTCATGTATCCTCAGGGAAGGAACAAAGAAACCCCCATGAATTTAATCCAACAGGTACGCATGCAGGAAATAAAAACGAAATATGAATTTCTTGGATTTACCACAGACCATTGTCTTCGAAACAGAAGATAATAATTTGGATCCATGTTTTTGTTGAACAACAGGCGACAAATGTTCCTCTCTCTGAGGAAAGAAAGTGCATTTAGGAAATAAATAAAATACAGTGATTGTTTGAATAAAATATCCTTCCTGTTTTAATTTATCTGCAGAATGCATGTATGTCGGAATAAATGATTAATTTTCCTGGTTTTCTCCTTTGTGAAGCTTTAACAAAACTTATCTCTGCGAAAGAACTCACAGACCACTGTACGCGTGGGATAATCAAATGCTTTACAACAGTTCTCAATTGTTTGAGTGTTCAATATTTGATTTCGAAACGACTCTTTCACGTTGCCCAATGTGACCTGTGATTTCCAAATGCACCAAAGAGTGAGATCTTATGTACCATATCAGTCAAGAACGATAAAAAATTCATAAATATATAAAAGGGATTAAACCTTGAAAACTCCCAAGCACCCATACTGATAGATGTGCAGGCACAAGATCCATCTCCAGTTGCTTAGCAGTGCCTGATATTGAACCTCATGCCTCAAAGAGCGCTATCCTATCACAAGGCCACGGTGAACCTTTTGTTCGCCTACTTGTGAAGCAGCTTAAAAATTATGAAGGAAAGTACTCTTTTTGTATCCAAAAGGTGGTGGTTCAATACTTAACACCACCTAAGATCAGTATACTGAAAGATCTTGTGAATGTTAAAATTTTAAAAGACCTAATGTTGTCTGATATTGCGGTGGGAAAATTTGGATAAAGGGATGTCATTTCAGGTGTCGACTTAGTCCCTTGATGATGCGGCTGCAAGTGCTTAGCGACTTCAGTAAATAAAATTAGGTATTATAAAAACATACAATGAAGTAAAGAATACTATAATGTAAAGTAAAGGAATCATAAATATCAATGTTTAGACAAGCATTTTTTACTCACATTATTTTTTATTATTGATATCAATATATAACTAATATTTATGAATAATATATTTACCTTTTATTAAAAAAATACTAAAACTTTCCCTGTATAAGTGAAACAACATTGTCGTTTATGTAATGTTCTTCAAAAAAAAGTTTCATTAAAAGTTCTTCATTGAAAAACACTTAAAATACTCCCGAAAATTTTTTTAAGCAGTTTTCTTCAAATAATCCAATTTATTTCTATGGTTCTCTCTCTCTCTCTCTGTATATATATATATATATATATATATATATATATATATATATATATATATATATATATATATATATATATATATATATATATATATATATATATATATATATAATATATAAATATATATATATATATGTATGTATATTTATATAATTTAACATTAATTTATATCTATATTATTCAAATTCATTTGAGTATCTTTAAAATAGCTATTGAAATTCCAATCAAATGGAGTAATTTCTATTCTTTAACTCTATTAAACACTCAGCCAATCTTAAAATATTAATTTTAATATTTTAAAATTAAATTCCGAGGCTGCTGTGGCCGGGCAGAGAAAAACCCGAACGTGATGAGGTCCGAGATATAATCTGATCCAATCGAAAATTCATTGTGTTCATGAGTGGCGATTAGGGAACGTGAAATATGTCATGTTTGCAATGTTATTCCTCTGGTGGAGACGCGAATGACAGCTCAGGTGTCAAGCTCTTCACTTGATAGTAATTCAAAATTACGAGGCACTTGGGTGTATCTATCAGCTTTTCATTCAGCAGAATAGGCAATCAAAAAATATTGTAAGCAAATTAATAAACATTTGATTCACCGTAGCATAGGGGTACTCTCGGAACAGCACTCTTCGGAACATGTGGTCTTGAGTTCGTTTCTAGCCACTGCCACTCATGAACAACAAGAGATGGATGTTGCTCTTGTATTTTTCCATTCACGTATGTTGGGGTGTGTGCTTGGGAATTTTTCATTATTTCTCCCGTGCTACTGGGAAATACAGCCCATCTATTGATGAAAAGTCATTATGCAATGGATATTTTTTAAAATTTTTATTTCTAATGGCAGTTGCAACAAAAAACAAGAATAAAGGTCTAAGAACACAAAAAAACTGCTGTAATAGATTCCATTAATCTAACAGGTCTCCCTGTAACTCTCAGCGGGAAAAATCGTGTGCAGGGTTGAACAGTGGAGAAGATGCGCGGAGTCCATCAGCTCTCCAGAGTGCATTTCGGAGAAGGAACAACTTTGAATCTACAGAGATGATTTCGAAGGTAGACATGTCCAGGGGCAAGGTGGAATTCAGTGACCCCTCTACGACTTAGGCCATTACACAAATCAGGGATAACATTCTTCCGGGACTTAGGAGAAGCACAATGATGGAGCTCTTCCTGAGATGATAGATATTTTAATAAAATTTTTAATAGCATGGAAGAACCACCAAACTTGTCTAGTTGTCAGCATGCCTGATCTCGGATAAGGAGGTTATGAGTTCGAATCCTGGTTCGGACATGGATGTACTTTCTCTCTCTATCTATCCTGTCTTTGTCCTTTCCCTGTGTTAATGAGTTGTGAATGGTTGCCTACCCTATAAACGGGTACATTAGGCATGAGTGTACGAGGAAGTCGGACTCCACATCAAAAATATGGTTTAGTTGAAAAAGTGGAGCAGCGCATCCTATAATGCCAGCCTAACTAGGCACAAGACAACAACAACAATAACATGGAAAGGTATAAGACAAGAAATAGGTGTGATTAAAACGCAGTGGATATTAAAATGCCTTATAACGGGCTTCATTAGATAGTCCCGTTGGATATTAAAAATAAATAAGCAAGATTTATTTAAGATCGTATTTTAGATCTTAAGCATATGTAACAATCATCGATTAAGAAAATCAATCGAATATTTTAACTTTCATCATCCATTGAAAAACCATCACCATTTCTTGGAAGTTATATCTGTGCGTCCAAAGAGATTCTCTTTTCGCATATCGTACTGTACAATACGTTAGTTTATTAACAGCACGCGCAACCGTTAACTAAAACGAAATTGCCCAAATATCAACCATCTGGTCACCCACAACAATCACTCCCCCCCTCCTCAGCAATAGTTGTATTATCTCTTTCTTTTTTAACATCCGCGGAAGGTAACAATTTACGTTTTCTCTCTCTTTTTTTAAAAACTCTGTTCTGACACGGCACGCGAGGGCCAGGCATCCTCGCTCACAAAAAAAGGGGTTGGCGAGAAGGGGGAGCGGAGGAAGGTTGATTGGGGTGGTTCGCAGCGCGTGCGCCCATCCACCAGCTGTTACTAATGGCCTAACCACCGACGATTCTTGTTCATTAAATTTCTGACAACAAAAGGCGAAAGAGAATGAAGCGGAAGCCGATCGGCCTTTCGATGCCTATCTGAGCTGATGGACTCTGCGCCCGCTTAATTAATTGAAATGATCCTTTTGAGCCTGATTATTGCGTCTGGCAATTTACCGAGTTTCCCCGTTCAAAGATTAATTTGATTGCGAATTTGTAATCAGGAAAATATACTTCACAGATTAGATTGCTTTCAAATGCTATTCAAAGGAGTTTAGAAGTGCTTTTTGTATGTGTGTTTTATAACCACCTTTTGTGTGTGCTTTTGTATTTTCTTTTTTTTAATATTATACCGATGAAGAAACAACTCGATGTTATCCTTATTAGCAAAAAATAAATAATAAAAAAACAGGTAAGTATTGTTTGTTTTTGTAATACGTTTCCGGCTGCCTGTTTCTGCTTATTGAAAACACAGTCGCTGACTTTTTTGAACCAAGATCAGTGATGTAGTCGACATCTGAGATAGAACATTTATCTCCTTTCCATGCCATTGAATATATGTTACAAGGGTCACCTATTTTACTTCTTCCAGTGTCCTCGAATGTCCTCGAGAATTTTGGCTGGGTCAGGTATAGAGCTCATAACCACCCGGTTATGCGAGCGGCTCGTTTACAAACCACAGGCCATGAGGACTTATTATCTATAGTTAAAATTAAAACAGTGAACTTAGGCAATTGCCGACCGATTGGCTGAGTGGCTAACGTTCCTGACTCCTGAGCTGTTGGTCCCGGTTTCGAATCCCGGTTCGGGCATGGATGTTTCTTTCCTTCTCTGTTCTCTCTGTGTTTCTCTGTCCATTCTTCTGTGATGTTGTATGAATGTGGCCCGCCCGATAAACGGGTTTGTGGTGGTATGGCGCGGGTAACGCTACTCGCCCCAGTGACTTGGTTCACAGGTGCCCGCTGGGTAACGACAAATGAGTAGCAGTCTCTGGCCTTGTTGTGGCATAGGGTTCAACCCTCTTGTGCCCACCATTGGAAAAAAAAACTTAGGCAATTGTCATATTGGGAAAGTAGTTTTTATATTATTTTTATTTACCCCTACATCATACCATCACAGTACCTCCAGATCCCACTAACAAGCAGCGGGATGACGGTTGTTCAGGCCAGCCTGTCATCCGAGTAGCCCTTTTTTTGTCATCCCATTTTTAACTGTGGCACGACATGACTCAATAATTGCGTAAACATAAATGCCCTTAAATTACATTTAAACTTTGAGCTACGTTTTTAGACTTGTAAGATACACTGAAATCTTCTTCATATCGATATTATATTTTTATTAATTATTTTTTGTTTAAATTTTTTCTATCACCCTATTGATGAAGAACAACACAAGGATGTCGTCACTAACAAAATACAAAAACAGAGAAAGAGAAATTAGTACTTTTTTTAACTAGCAACACTTTTTCGTATGTTATAAAATACTGACTCTTTCCATAATAAAAAATTGCGAAGTAAAATAATTAAACATTTAGGCAAAATTGTGATTATTTCACATTCAGTGCTAATCGAAACTCAAGGGAAATCCGATTGGCAAAGTATTAATGAAATCAAAATCTTGTCTTTTTGAAGAATCTTTCTTGATAAAGAAGTAGCAACTAAAAATGCAGCTGTGTTCTTTTTTTGTATATATTAAATTGTCGCTAGCTCCTATTGAAACATAAATAGAAGCACCACCGGCTACAATCAGCATTCGAGAGGTAGCTGCTAATTTTTCCTCAAGGCATGTGAACAGAATAGCAATTACTAACACTGATGTCTTAAAAGTGGGCTTTTCGTAAACATTACCTTATTTTAGGACCATGCACACGTACTGCAGAGAGTGAAAAATATAGAAAACCTTAAAGTAACATAATTGCATTCTCTGTAGTGTTTGCAATAGCTAGTATCGAACTTGGAACCTTCTGTACAATCCTACCAATAAGCACATTTGATAGCTCTCTCGATGAAATTCTTGACTTAAAGGGATTGCCAGAATCATGGAACTCACATAATCTTACTTGAGCCAATCAGAAGTCGTCATGTTGAGAGGATCTATGCAAATTAAATATTCTCAATAACATGACGTTAATAGAGACATAATTGACAGCCTAGATGTCAATAACGCCATTTGATCTGTTTAAAAAAGATGAGTAATTTGAAGTTGTTGAATTTAACAATTTGGTGCAATTTTGAGTCCTATCACACTGTTATTAATTTTTCATAAGCTTGCATAAAAGATAGACAATCATTAAGTTTGATTCATTCATTTCTTTTTCAAAAAAAAAAAAATCACTCGTATCAACATACATATCAAGATTACTCGTATCACGATAGTTATCCTTCATAAAGAATCAATGGTTAATATCCATGCATTGCAATTTGGTTTGATTATAAATGTTGAGCATAACATTCCCTAATAACATGTTTCTTCAAGATATTTTTTAAAGACCATAATTCGCTGTGTATGGTCATGCCTATTTTGATACAAGTGCTGTGATATTAGTCAATAGTTATCACGCTGTGAATGATATATTTTAGATTTTATTGAAAAGAAAATACATTCATATTCTTTTAGTAATTTTAAGGAAAGAAAATGTGATTAAAAATCACCCTATTTTATTTTGTAAGCTGAAATTGACACACACTCACACAGATTTCTTATTTCAAACAAAATGAGATGCTGAATTTTTCTTTCACAATTATTTACATCTTACCTTAGCTGCTAAGTGTATTTGTTTGCTTTTTGCTGCAAATTTTACCGCGAACACAAATACCTTACCGTTTTCACACAATGTTGGGTGATTACGCCAAATTATGGCCTCCTCTTAGAACTTCTGCAGGTGCCTCATGTTTTAGCTGTCTAAAATCTCCCCAAAAAGGGTTGCTTTCACATATTTAAAAACTCTACATCTCACCCGAAAATAAATATAAGACCTTATGAATATTTAGAACTTGTCAGTACACGGATTTTCTAAAGGGTCGATTATCGAACCTACTAACTTTATTTTAAGCCGTGATTGAGTGATTATGCCGAGCTATGTGTTGGAATTGACTTCTTAAAATCACTACATAATAAGAGAAGAGACATTATTCCATCTATATTTCAAAATGTGTAGAAATTATCACTATTTGATTTTTGGTAGAGTTCGGCATCGAACCCACTATCACGAGATGAATGCCTTTCCCCCCACCAGGATTATTTCCCTACATTTTAATGACCTCATCATCTTGGACTACATCACACAGGTCAATGTGATATAGTCCAAGGTATAGTTATATAGTCAGACACTCCAGTCGCATAAATACTCTGAACTATGGTTGGTAAATATTAGATATTTTGTTCAAATATAAAAAATCGTAAAGATAAGAAATGGGGATCACCGTTGCTTGTTGAAGGACAGCACTCTTCAGAATGAAAAGTTCCGGGTTTGTTACCAGCCACTGTTAAAAAACAGGTGATGTACATTACACTTCTAGTTTCTGTGTGCACATCTTTCAGGGCGGATACTTGGGAGATTTCCGGGTTTTCTCCCTTGCGGCACACGAATATGGTCCACTAGTGATCATTAATAAGCTTTATAGCAGTTTTTGGTTACCCACCATGAGGTGTCAAAAACAAAAAGTAAATGATTAGTTAAAGTATCCTTTTCATAGGTCCAGATTGCGTGTTGTACCTTAACACTTCATAAGGAGATAAAAATTCAAAATTTCATCAACATGTTTCTTTCATTTATTTCAATGAAAACTTATTTTCAATATCTAAATATTAATGCTCTAAATTATTTTAATTAATTTTCAGCCATGTAATAATGATTAGTTCCGATCCAATTCCCTCAAAAAATGTGTTTTTCAAAAGGAGTAAAATAGGTTGTTTTTCCCACAGACACGGGTCACTTCGCACATTTAAGTGAAGACTTTTATTGACAGAAATTTCATAACATCCCTCAGGATCAACGAAGAGATTCCACAAGACGTTTGTATATCGAAATCACTCGTGGTCTAAATGGTCCTGAGTTCTCATCGACATCCTATTGAGGTTACGGATGAATTTAAAAAACAAGATCTCAAAATGATCTCTCCTAATGCAAGAACTATTTAACCAATAGAAGAATCAGCTGTGGTTTATTTACGACCATCAGAGAGAAAGAACCAATGACGACTCGGGGAATAAAAAAAAAGAAGCATCCTGCGAATCTTTAAAGTTTTTTAGAAAATTCAGCCTGTGGAGTTATTTGCCATGATGGATTGATAGTTCAAAAGGCCTATAAGGAAAACTTTCGTTTCGAGTTTCGTAAAACGGCCCCATTTTCTTCCCGCGGCCGAATTGGGCGACGTTTTATAATCGTGGGAGTTGAAACGTGGGAAAAAAAGGCTGGCTCTCGCCATTTTGATTGTTTTCGGCGGATTTATTTGGACAGATTTAAGACCGCGAAATTGTTTTTGACTTGACAATTAGGCTGTCTCTCTGAATCTGCTTTCTCGGAAGAGAGAAAAATATTTTAACTGACATCATTCGGTTTCCCTTTTTTCTCTCTTCACAGTTTGGACGATCTTTTAATAGAGTTCTTTTTGGTGGTGTATATACACCGAGTTGACAAATAAATTTTAGTGGCATTCCAAATTTGGCTGAAAATTACGTCTTGATTAAACATATATTTACCAATATGAGTAATTCCTGACACAGAAAGTAGGTAAATTTTTAAATTTATTTATTATAGACCATAATGGCCTGCTCAGAAAATGAGTCATTCTGGTGACCGGTAGATTACGAGTACGATACAGGACCCTTGAAGATTCGTCGTATTTACTGATAGCGACTGGGGTGCGTAAAATATTTTCCACTGCTACAGTGTGGCGTGGTGAGAAAGGTGCCAGCTCAGGTATAGAGCTCTTCACTTGATCATGGTTTAAAGTTACAAAGTGATTAGCTGTGTTTAATGGCTTTTAAATTGTTGGAAACAGGTAATCGGAAGTGTATCGTAAGCAAACAAACAAAACAAATAGTTAAATTTCCAAGGTCTGGTGTAAGAAAAAACGTTGTATTCAGGACCGGGATGTTGTGAGTTTTATACCTAAACTACCTAAAAAAGTCCTTCTAGTGTCCTTCTGTTGGCGAACGTGACTTCGAAGGGAGCTTTCGAGCTCAGCCTCGTCAGTGGACCATGATTCAAAATAACGAAGTGGCTGACTTTGCTTAGCAGCTTAAGTCGGCAGAAATAGATAACCAGAAAGGTATTTGTAAGGTATTTGGTATTTGTAAGGTTTGAAAAACCAGAAATAGATAACCTAACTTAAATATCCTATATTATATTTCTTTTAAGAAAAATTTAATTTAAATTAAATTTTAAACGGAAAATGTTAGTGAATATGAAATGATTTACAGAAATATAATATGGGCATGCTTTTCATGCCTATATCCTATATTTGTTCATTTCATATTATATTTGTGGATATATTCTCATATTATATTTATTTATAATTGTGGATATAATATGAGAAAGTAAAAAAAAATAATGTAAGTAAAAAATCTGAAATAAATTGTAATTTCTATAGGTGTCCCCATTGCAATTAAGCTGTCTTCGATTTCAAAAGAAAGCTCAATGTGCTGTAAATAGTACATTTGTCATGTAGTCACAAACCTAATCAACTGACTCAGATTTTCCTGTTTGTTATGCATGAGTATTTTGATGTAATGTGATCAATCATCCGTTTAGTCTCGTGACTTTCGATGAGACACTTTCTGATTGTACACTTTTCTAACTTCCACTTTCTGTCAAGCCTCGTTCCTGATATTCTCCATTAATCTACCTATGGGAAAAAGACTGGAATGAATTCCGATCAAGAGAAAGAAATGAAATTTTAATAAAAAACAGTGATATATGCTGAGCGATTGTATGATAGTTTGTGGGAAATAATCTGGAGCTTCATTAGGCGACTTAAGAGGCTCAGCTTTTCTGATCTCTGCTTTACTATTTCTTTTTAATCACAAAGATAAGCTGTTTAAAAAGGAATCCAAGCCCATACAATCATCCCATCAAGCCTCAAGGTGAGAAACGAACCCACGACTTTCTGGAGTAAAGGAAAGACTATTAATAATTCAGCTATCTATTTTTCAGAAGAAGATTAAATTTTTTTTCAGTTTAGTCTTTTTTAATAACGAAAACCAGCTGCTTAAAAAAGAATTAACCATTAAGCACATCGAGACTCAATGTGAGAATCGAATGCCCGACCTTCTAAAGTGAAGGGAAGAACTCTAACCATTTAGAAGTTTGTGTTTTGGAGGAAAAATAGGAGAGATAGTTATTTGTTTCTCATTACATTAGATGCTTTCTCAACTAAATGACAGTTGACTTTTATCCTCAACGATCGATTAAGAAGAGATAAAATATCACTATATATAAAAATGTACGATTTAGCTTCTGCAGATTTCATGGGGCGACACTGTTTGTGAACACTTCCCGGAGAAAGGATTTGCTAATAACTAAATCTGTCTGTTGTCTTCGAAGTCACTGAATTTCGCATTAAGTCGAAGTCTGGAATGTTCCATTGTGCGCCGAACTTTATATCTATCTTTCTTCTCATACTTGTATTCGAGATGCTATCTTTATTCAATTTGCGCATGAAAGAACTTGTAGTATTAAACATGAAAATGAAATAAAATTTAAAGGGTGAATCATCAAGGAAGTGTTCTGGCTTAAATGAACAACTGGAGAGACAAATAAAGGATTCTTTTATAGACATACTTGCTTTTTTTAATGTCTACCGCATGTTGCCTAATTGTTGAAATATTTTCGTAAAGTGTGCAATAAGTTGACGTATTGTGGTTTTCAAGCACTCACGTCACCGAATGAGCATGTTAGAAGCAAATATACCATGTGTTTCTCATAGTTCAACAATGTTGGTATTGAACCTGGAACTTACTATTCCACTAAGCTAGGTCAGACTACTGGGTTCAGTGCATCGGAAAGGATTTAAATTCGCGAGAACTTAATTCCAGATTCCTTGATTCTTTCTTGTGATTTAAAGTTAAATTATTTGCATTATATTTTTGACTGTGTTTAATTGTCGACTAAAATTTTTTTGTGGTAGTAATTTAGGATCTTAGTACGTTGAAATTGACTTATCATAAATGAGTTATACAAATTGATTTAAATACGCTTAAATTTATTTAGCATCATCTTGTTTTCTGCTATTGTTGTCAGTGCTTGTTGAAATGGCTGAAGCCGATTAAAATAAAAATAAGAGAAGTAAAATCCTAAAAAAATGATTAAACAGAATTATTAATAAAAGTACAGACTAAGCACCGTAAAAATTGTTTTGAGTTTGAAAAAAATAGATTTATTTGCGTCATTTTGTTGATTCCTAGTCATTATTTGCATTATTTTGAATAATTAATCTTTTCATATTTAACATTTGCATTATCTATTCCCGAAGTCATCGAAAGAAGTTCGGAGGTTCAAGATTCAATTCTCGAGTTGGGCAAGGTCGACTTAGTCCTTTCATCCTTTCAGTAGTCCATAAAATTGAGTACCAAGCATGCTTCGTAACTAAACACTAGGGAGTTTATATTAGGCTGACTTCCTAACCAGGGCATTTGCTCCCCCCCAGGAGCCTAGGACTGATATGGGCACTATAGGCCTTAGTCTCCATATGAGGTGTCTTGTCACTGAGTTAAGTTTAGTTTATTATCTATTCCCGAGAGTTTCTTCTAAAAGAAATGCGTGAAGGGAACCGAAGAGCACTGTTCATTTCCTGTAGTATAAAAGTTGTAGGCCCTTACCTTTTAAAGAATGCTACTGCACCATTAAATCACAAAAGCTTCAAAAATCCGTCAAAATAACAATTTTTGGTGTTTTGAAGACATGCAAAAGACTTGAAGAAAATCTCAGGAAACATTACAAAAATGAAAATGGTCCAACGCCAACTGAACAAAAGAGAAATAAAATCGACAATGGCTATTAAAAAACAATTACTCTTCTGGAAATATGACGAAAAGGAATTGCAAATAGATTAAAAAATACCAAAATTTAATCGTTGATAATTATTATAAAGCTTGTTATTCTGCGATGAATCCAAGACTAGGCTTTTTCAACCAAA
Organism: Latrodectus hesperus; assembly: GCA_037975125.1. NCBI lineage: Eukaryota > Metazoa > Arthropoda > Arachnida > Araneae > Theridiidae > Latrodectus > Latrodectus hesperus. Next base: position 78,064,173 of record CM075858.1, on the reverse strand, counting down.
CGGTATACGAGACATGAGAAGTAAAGGAAGCAGTGTATTTTAAAAATTTAAGAGATAGTGCACATTTATAAGGGGCTGTTTAATTTCTTAACAAAGAGCTGATCAAATGATGATAGATGGGTTAGCAAATGATCAGAATTACTGTTTAAATTACCTTGAAAGTTTACTTAAGACTTGGCTTCTAAATGGAGGTTGCCACCTTGCTATTTCAGAAGACTTGGCTACATTTTTACAGATAAGATTTCTAGTTTATTATGCTGCTCATACAGCTGTTATGATGAAAAGATTATGAATGTTATTGCTTTTTTTTTTCAAAATTCTGATGTCTCCATTAGTGTTCTTTTTCTTCATAATGATACAGCCAGAGATGGCCTTGGTTCTCTAAACAATGCAAATTTTTGGTTGTATCATCCAACCAACATTTTTAGGTCTTCCTTTGGTTTTTTGCTAGAGCTCCATTGGCTCAATAACCTTATACCATTTCTCGGTAATATCAGCAAAGTCAAGTATCACTTGCCGCTAGCAGGGATTGAAAAAAAGAACGCATTCTCCCTTACTGAGTTGATGGAGCTGCGTGGGTTGGGGACGTGTCCACGTTCATCTGTGATCCTAAAATCCTTTCGCTAGTGTGATGTGGATACTGAGAGTAGGTTGCCAGTTCATGATTGACCTCGTTACCAGACCATGATTCAAAATTACGAGGCAATTGATTTGGATTGACTATTCTAAGGCCGTTAACCTTTAAGGTCTGGTTTTTTGCTTCAAATGTCTTCAGCTTAAAACTTTCTTTTTATCTATTTTCATCAATATGACTAAACAATGCTATACCCCGAGATATAATTCATCGATTATCTTCGCCCTTAATTAGATGATTAAATTCATTATTATTCTTGATTCTTTACTGAAAATTATTTATTTTTATTGCTCCGAAAACTTTTCAGTGATACCGGCTGTAGACTGCTTAATAACCTAAGAATGTTTAAAGACATTTTGCTCCCACCACATAATTGTCTTCAGGGAGGATTTTTAATAGATAGCGGGCCGAATTCACATATTGCAAGGGAGGAAACCCGGAATTCCTAAGCACCTACTCCGAAAGAAGGCAGACGCGCATCCTCATTCTCCCACTGTTCCTTAGTGGCTTGGATCGAGCCCAAAATCTTTCGCTGTGGAGAGCGGTTGTTATTTTTTCATTATTGTGCATCTTTATGAGGATATTAGGAATGTGCGTAGGATTTTTATAACAAATTACAAAGCATAATTTTTCGCTAACATTACGCAAAATTAAATAAGAAATATATATTTATATTTACAGATGTAATCATTTTAGTATAGCAAAACTGGTAAACATAGAATGTAAAACAAAGTAAGAATGTAATTACAAAAAAATATGATATCTAAACTGAAAGTTTTATAAAGGAAAAATATTAAAAATCAAGAATAAAGTGAGGATTTGTGAGTGAGTTATTATTACATATAATCACGGGTAAAAGATTGATATGAAAATGGTGTTCGTTTATTAAAAATGGGTAGCTGACGGTTCAAATTTTCATCTTAATGATCTGTATTTTTTATATTTCCCCTCTGAACTGATCCAGTGGCTCTTGAGCAGCAACAACAATGTAAAGGCAATCAGAAATCATAAAAAAATCCATTTCCCTCAGAAAGAATTCTTTGCTGCCAATTTTGGATAGTTCACTGTACTTTTTAGATTCCTGGAAGCGATGCTACTTTACACAAAACATTGCATAAGCGAGCATCTCTTATAAAAATATAAAAGGCCATATACGCGCTAGACTTTAAAATACCCTACAGCAGCCTCAGACCGTTAAGTAATTCACAACTCGGTGTCCCCAATTTTAAAGGGAAAAAATGTATAAAAAATTTTTTGTCTCAGTGATGGGATGCAGCTCTGCAGAATGAAGGCTCCTATGTTCGATCTCAGCCATTGTTGAACCCTGGGTAAGGGATTTTGTACTTCTGCTTTTTGCAGTCACATTTGTCAGGGTGAGTGCTTGAGAGTTTTCCAATTTCCTTATTTATGAAACAGGAATATGGAAATGCTTATGAAATGTTATTCCACAATGGAATTTACTCGGTGGACATTCAGATGCTTAACAAGAAGTTTTGGCCGTTACTGTAACGACACGATGTTAAAGTAAAAGTATGTTCACAAGTAATAAAGTTGTGTTTTTTAAAAATATAAATATTGATTTTGTTATTCATGCACCAACAATCTCTTTAATTTCTGAATATCTCTTCTAAAAATTAGTAATATTTAAAAAAAGTTGATATACTTTTTGTATTATATTGAATTCATTTATCTATAGATTTCCTTTATTTTCAGTATTTTCCTTAGTAATATTTAATTTCATTTGTTATTAAGTATTTTGCTTAAGAAATATATTCTGCATTAAATACTAAAATAAATCTAAGATTTTTTTCTTTTAGGTTTTACTATAAATGATTCTAGAATATTTTGCCGAAATAATCCAAAATTTCTGAATCAAGCCCTTCTAAAATGAAGTCTTTTTCTCCCAGCTTGGGTTCATATCGACCGCAAGAGGAAATAAAATCTTCTAAACCGAATCACGTCTGCTGCTCGACCCTTTCCTGTAACATTACACAACGCTAATAAAATAGCCCCTTGCATTATTGAGTGTCCGACACAAAAGGCCACTTAGGCCAAATGACCGCCGGATCCTTTTAAAACTAATTGAAAGCCAGAGCACCGTGTACACTGTCATCTATAATTCAGGGGGCGAGCTGATGCATTCCAGAAATGCGTGGTGATTAGGAAAAGTAGCCCCACTGCACCGCCCCCGCTCGTTTTCCCGCTAATTGTAGCAGCAGTTTTGGCGCGCAGATTGCGGACTCTGCTTACAAAATGACTGGAATAGGGTGTATGAATAAGTAAGAGACGAACGGGGCTATTTTTTACAACGGAAAAAAGGGACACCACCCTTTTTTAAATGGGAGCATCCGATTGGTGGGATTTATTGACGATGGACTCTAATGGAAAAATTTTGTTTTAGAAACTTTTCTGGAAAAAGAGCAATTATGTGGAATACAGATTGAAAAGTGCATTTTCTTTTCCCGATTCAACGTCCAAGACTTCTTTTTTTGTATTCTCAATAATACATCACAACGCAAAACATAAGACAGAACATATTGATTAACATTAAATTCAGAAATATATCATTTTATCACTTCATAACAATTGTAGTTTGATTCACAATTTGTTGTTCTTCAATGATTTTGATCACACTATTTTTTTAAATTTTATTACATTATATATATTCAGACTTGTATGCTTGATTCATGAGATCCGCTTGTAAGTCTTCGTCGATAATAGGACAAATAGCACAATGACAGATGTACAACCACAGAAGAATAACGAAGAAAACACCCAGGGCACACATGGTGGGAATCGAACCCACACTCCTACGCTCTCAAGCGATTAGCGGTGATGCTTTAGACCACTCAGCCACGGAGCGCCCTATGAGTATTTGATCACACTAAGCTCAGAGCCACTCGAGCACAGCTAAGTTCTTGTTGCCATTAAGAGTTTGATAAATATTTTCCTATAACAGTATTATATATCAATCAATAAAATAAGAGATGTAGTTTCTTTTTATATAAAGTAAGCAATTTTTTTCTTAAAATTGTGTTTATCAAAGTTTTCCTTAAAATCTTGTGAAAAATATGGAAAAATCAAAATGCATTTATTCTTCATTCTTTTCTGAAAGTAGAAGAAATGTTTACCTTTACAAAAGAATAAAGAATAAATGCATCGTCTTTATGATATTTTCATATTGCCACTTAAATATCTGCCTTTGCCGATCTATATATAGGCAAAAGAATTATAATATTTCTTTCAAATATTAGAAATACAATGATTATGCTGAAATAGTAATAAGTTCTTCCAAGCACAGCGTTTGAAATTATACTGGACTTATTATCCATTTGCACATCGAATACTAAAGACGCGTATGTAAAATAAATAAAAGGAAAGATAATTCGTTCTAGTAGAAATAACTGATGTTAAAATTTGTAACTTTATAAAAATAATATATGAAAATAACTGATTATAAAAGATAGGAATAGAGTTAATTACTAGATCTACTTAAAGTTTCTCAGTTACAGATTTAGATTTTGCAGATTCAACTCTAAAATTAGAGATGAATCTATAAAACAAATTTGCTGATTGCGATGTTAATGAAATCTCGCTTAATGGTACTTGAATTCCAATGAAAGAATTCTGCAAGATAAAAACCAAAAATGTTAATATTTAATTTCAAACTTAAATATTTATCTTAATAATTAGTTTATATTAATGGGATAGTTGCTATATCAATAATTATATAACCAGCAAACTTGAGATATGGATGTTAATTTCAATTACCGCTAAAAAGAGTGAGTAAAAGTGTGAAAAGAAGAATTTTATTGCCATGACTCATAATTTATTAATGAATCTATAAATATTTGAAGTGGTATTCCAAGATTTTTGATAACTTTGCATTCTTTTCAAAGTATAAGCAAATATTACAATCTTCTTGATTAAAACTATATAGGTATCAGAGGCGGTACTTAAAAAATTAAAAGAATTGAAAAAGTCAATGGACTCACAAATAGAAAAAAAGAATACTATTTTTAGCTACATGTAAACCTAATACTAATCGTCATTATAATCATTGTTTTCGGATTCAAATCCTAATCGCAAATGGCGACATTAGACAAGAGGTCACCTGAATTGAAATTTAATAATACTTCGATAGTTTATTTCAGAACTGAAATCAGTTATCATGGTTACCGCATGCTATAAAGGAAATTTCTTTTATCGTATTTAAGTGCTTAAATGAAATTAAGCATTTACTGAGGATTCTTTTGTAACCGTTTCGAATACATGGAAACATAAATGAATATTTTCAAATAAGTATGTGCTTTTAAAAGGAACGGCTTGATTAAACGGTCAAAAATTAAAAAAGAAAAAAAATTTTGAAAAATAAAATTAAAAAAATATTAACAGAAAGCAGAAATACAAAATCCTGAGTATTCTAATAGTGCCTGTAGATTATTAATGACATTAACATGCGCAATTAAATAGAAGCCAGAAAATATCTGTAGTTATATTGTATGCTTATTATATAACTTCATACAATGATACATTCCATAAAAATGAAACTTGCAAACTAACTCACATATTCATACAATCGTGTATAGTTCCCTTTGTCTTAATTAGCGCTTTGACCTTGGGTTCAACTGCTTATGAGTTCGATTCCCACAAGGGCTTGGATGTTTGTAGTGATTCGAAATCCATTTTAGGTTCCAATCTAATTAGCTTTCTCATGCAAAATAATGGCATTTGAGAAACAAACAAGCCAGACCAATCCTTTGTCATAACTTTATGATCGAGTTTGAAGAGGAATAATTAGAGCTTTGGTTTTCCTTTTAATAGTATGTGAGCTCGATTCCTATTTCTAACACAGAATCTAATATAAATTTTAACTTCTAACTGAATGATCCATTGTTTTGCAGAAAGTAAGCGTAGACATTTTTGCATAGTAGTCATTTTAGAAACATCTAGTGGACCACGCCTTCAAGTGGAAAACGTGTACCCAGCTTTCAGAGAAAAACTGCAATTTGAAAAAATAACATTTACTATTTCTTAACTGCATTTGTTATTTATTTAGTTTTGCTTAAAACACTTTTTCGCGACATAGAAGAGGGTCTCATGTTTTGATCAACTAAAAGCTAATCGAAAGAGGAGTGGAACACTTGAAAATTGTTTTTAGTTACGAAGTTAGAGTACTGAAATCATGACTCTTCAGTCTCGTTTCAATTTATTCCCGATTAGCGGCGCATTGAGAAAACCGAAAACACATTCGAATACGGCGAAAACAGTACTTTTTCAAAAAATGAAGACACATTTATATGTTATTTTTTAAAAAGAATTACATTGTCGGTAAATGAAGAAAACAAGGATCCAATGTTATATATATTTTTTCTCTACTTACAGAAACTGATGAAGATAATAGCTTTAAAAAAAAGGGAAAGAAGCACAGGCTTCATTTCTTGATGCGAGAGGGGTTCCGGAACGATCAAGGTACTTATACAAATTTCACAGTGAGTTGAAATCAGCGTCTATTAGATTAAAATTATTTCCAAATGCTACAATCAAGATTTCAAAATGAAACATCTTATTTAAAGTTAGTCAGAGACTGATATCCTGATATTTCGTCCATTCCGTGCAGCTGTCAGCGTACAACGAACATTTTGACTCTGAATAAAAATTTGATGGACAAATTGAATAAGACTTTTATTTGTATGGAATAGTGATGTTGGATCTTTTTGAGAAATGAGTCCAATTTTTATTATATTTAAATACTAGCTTGTGCATCATAAGTATAACGAAGCTTCTATAAAAAGGACAAAAAAACCTAATATTTGACAACAAGGAAAATTAACAAAAACATTTTGATGATTGACCCTTTTTATGTCAATTATGTGATATCTTGGACTACTTCACTAGGTGCACTAGGACATACCAGGCTTAATGTCTTCGCAGCACTAAGTGTTTGCATGTGAACAAAACTACAAAAAAGACGCACATATACATTATGAAATATTCATCATTTAATCAACATATTTGAAGATGTATACATACAAAAACTGATAAAAGCATATTGAATGAGAAATTAGTTGATGCTTACTTTAGTTAAAATATTTTAATATTAGATTAATATTTTATTTCCATTATTTTAACACATTTCCCACATTTCAAATGATTTCCAAATTAATTTTTATTTTTAGAGTTTGGAATATTTATTGAAAAAAAAAAAACAATTTATTGCATGAATATGCAGACTCAAGTTAAATTAAAAGAGCGTGATTGTTTTTTCATTGAGATAAGTTTGTTTGGTATTATGCATAAGGATAACATAATATTTTAATATTTTCGAACACAATTACCCAACTTTTGCAATTCACCTTCGGAATTCCCATTCTCAGAGCTATTTTTCCACTCTATGCTTTTCTGAGAGAAATTCCCTTAATTCTCTTTTTAAATCATGGATATTTAACCGCATAAATTCAAACTCTACAATTGTTGTTGAATGAAGCCCGACCTAGGGTTTCCACCTGTAAGTACTACAAGGAGGGGAAGTGATGGACCTTATACCGTGGGACACCCGATGGGTAATGCATCGTAACACAATAGTTGGTTTTCGTAATTTAGAAGCAGCGACCTAGCAGACGACCCACAGAGGTATCATTTCACATAGAGGACATTGAGATCACGACCTATTTAACGTGCCCCATCCACATTTAGCGAACACGATGAATCTTCGGTTGGGTCGGGATTTGAACTCACTACCTTCCGACAACAAATGCTTGAACCAACAAGGCTACCTAGGTAATATTTATATAGTTCCAAATTCCCTTTTGCATGGATATAAAATAAAGTAGAAATGTATTTTACAAACTTTTAAGCTGAGTAAAAAAATTCAAATATGAAACCATTGTTTATTTCCTACACTCATGTCCAAAAATTAAGGATAATTCAGAATCACACAGAAATTGAACTCCGTCTGTTTCATCTGTCTTCATGAAAATAAAAATTTCCCATGTAGAATTATCACTCACATCTTGAAGAATAATATGCAAATTACAAGAAACCACCAAATGGTGCCGATAGTACGTCACAATGACGAGAGTGTAAGAGAGGGGTATATAAGGAATAGTTGCAAAGAAGTAAAATTGTTCACAAGCTCTTTAAAAGCCTTTCAGTGCAATAACCGCATAGTTATGGCACAAAGGAAGTATTTGGATGATTTTTGCAACTGCCGGAAAGGGGGGAGGTTCCTGTGTGCTTTTGGACAACCTTGTAGTGACCCTTGACCCCTGCGTAAGGGGCAGGTTACAGAAAAGATTCGTATGGTAGAATTATCGGTCTGGAATGTGGACGTACCCAGCTGGAAGTATCCGTAAATTTTGGAATAGACCAGAGTGTCATCTAAAGGCTTTGGCAACGGTTCCAAGATTATGGTAATGTGAGTAGACGTTAGAGCACAGGTCGCCCCCCGATTTACAACGCCGAATGAGGACCGGTATTTGGCAGTTACTGCCAAAAGAAACAGACGAAGCACAGCATTAGACCTGTCTCGTCATCTCTCTTTAGCTACCTTTACGACAGTTTCAAGGCAAACCGTATACAGACGCTTAGGTCACATTGGTCTATATGCTCGTAAGCCTGTCAGATGTGTGTCACTTACCGCAACTCACTGTTGCCTGCAGTTAGCCTGGAGTAGAGAACATTGTGGACATCACAACAGTGGTCTAGTGTGATGTTTTCCGACGAGTCCAAGCTTAGCTTTCAGTCTGATTCTCGCCAGACTTTCATATGAAGAGGGCGAGGTACCCATTACCACCAAGAGAACACCATTGAACGATAATGTTACGGTGGTGCAGGATTGTTCGTTTGGGGAGGAATTATTCTGGGTTCCAGAACTAATCTGCATGTTCAGAATGTAACCATGACTGGTCACATCTATCGGGATGTCATTCTGGAATAATGTGTACGTTTGTTTCGGGGCATTGTAAACGAATGCCTTCAATCGGAAAATATCACCCGTATGGACTGGCCAGCATACTCACCGGACTTGAATCCAAAAGAGCATGTGTGGTCCATGCTTGGCCGTCGAATTCCAGCCCGTCACCCCCTCCCACATATCTACCGGAACTTCGGAAAGCATTGCTTGATGAGTGGTGTAATATTCTCCAAGATCAGACCTGTAATTTGATACTCAGCATGTCTAGGCGTTGTAAGGCCTGTTTTGTATCGTCTTGGGGGCATACTATGTATTAACTATCATACGAATCATGTTATATTGGTTTTTGTAAATAGGTTCTTTTTTGAAATTTGCTCCAGGGAGTAAAAATCGCAATTTTTATTAATGATGTCAAACATATAACATCTTTTTCCCTCTTTACCTTTTGTTTAATAAATAGATTTTACAAATAAGTCAAATTTGTTTTGCTTCTGTCTCTTTCTTTCCCTGAACTTGCATTATCCTTAATTTATGGACACAAGTGTATATGTGATGGTTAAATATATTAATTGCATTTTCCAGACTATCGAGAGAGCACATTTCTAAAATATTTTGTATAGTAAAAGTGTGTTTTTATATAACTAAGGGAAATATTTCTTGATTTTCATTTCCAAACATTTAAAAGAAATATCGATTTTTTTCAGAAATATTTTAACATTTTTTCCTCTTATGTAACTCGTTTATTTCCAGGAACTATTTTATTCGCTTCAATGAAAGTGATGTCACATTGAAACATTTAACAATGCCAATCTATATTCGAAAATTTCGTACATTAAATCGTTCTTTATCCAAAAATTTTATTTCTTCTGTTTAAAAATTAACTAAGAATTTGTCTGCAATCGAGTCAAAATGTTTTTTGGGCAAAAATTAAGAATATTAACCATAATTTCCTCTGATAACTATGCAAATATTTGTCTTACATTTATAAAATCGTCAAGACATCTTTTACAACTAATGCTACTTTAAATATATTTTTAAACTTACTTAGTGCATAAAACTTCTCATATTACAAAATAAAATTAATGTAGGCAACGTTCAATATTTTGAAGTCGATTAACAAAATCATTGATTTTTTCACATATTGAATCAATGCATCATTTGTTTTTGTAAAAGTAACTTTTTGTTATTCAAAATTGCGCACAGCTGCCGTATAATCCATCATTTCTAAAAATTTTGGTGATGAAGAAATGTTGCCAAGATGACGTAATTGTGACGTAATAAATTCTTTCCTAAATAAAACTCTCGTATCTAATAATAAATCGAAACCTGACAAATAATGAATGTAAATATATTTTTTAAATATATATTGGGATTTTAAAATGAAATCTCGCATAAGAACATTAATTTCGTGAATGTAAATACAAATAATGAAAGTGAAAGAGCAATGATTTCTAAAATGTGAACACAAATTCTAAAAGCAAAAGGATCATGAATTCTCGTGTAAACTAAGAACATTCGCAAATAAATAAATAAATAAATAAACATAAAATTCTATTTAGAATTTACCTAATAATTTTAACAAAGAAAATGTAAGAATATCATTTTTTCATATGTAATTACAAATTATAAAATACATGTTAAATTAACAACTAATTTAAAAGAAGTGAGAAGATTTAAAAGATTTGTAAGAAGTGTTATTAAGTAAAGTATCTACATACATGGGTGCTTTTCCATTTTGATAATCACCGTAACGGGAAATAGAAAATCGTAAATTATAGTCATAAATATTCCATTTGTATCAGGAATTGCTTAAAAATGTTTACGCTTTCAGAAACTACTAAAAATAATACAAACATTCTATTACATTTTATAAACTAAACAATTATTACTTATTGATAAAACGCATTTGAATGCCAATGTTCATTTCTAGCTGACACTGTTTAGTAATTGCATCGGTTATCGATTGCGAAAGTATAATATAATAGTACCTTTTTTCAACGAGACAAAATTAAACATTGTACTTAATTGTTTTTTGCTTTTGGTGACTTGTGACCATAATGCTCCTTTTAACTGACAAAATCATCAATAACCAATCTTTTGTACCAACTAGCATTAGCTTTGTTTAGCATTTAGCTTGTTTACCATTGTTTATTACTTTTTACTCTATTTTTGCACAAAAAAATAGATTCAGTATATATTAAATTTAAAATAAAATTTTGAGTAAGTAAAATCATCGCATGTACATTGCATTATTTTCGCTTCACCGTAAAAAACATGCTATTCCTTTATGATAATGGAAGAATACCGAATATTCAAACATTTGGAGAGTAGAATAAGAGTTTGTAGTTCCGTTTATAAATGAAAATTCAAATAAATGCAATTCTATGTCTGCAAAAAATAATTAGAATAAAATTCTTACCTTCAGTTATCTTCTCTAATTGGATCACGATTTTCAGGCTAAGTTTCTAATAAGGAGGAAACAAAATCCTTAAGAATGTCATTATTTAAAGATATTATTCATATTATTAATGATCCAGGGTAAAAAATCTATTCTTTCGACTAGTTTCATTTGTCCATCACATTTACCACAAAAATAATCTAAAAATTAAACAAACGGCAAAAGTGAAGATTATAAAAGCCTTAATGGTAATAAATCATAAAATATCCATAATTTCGACCATTTTCATTTATCGATCACATTTATTAATGCTGAAAATATTTTTCAGTGTCTATTCAGAAACACATTTAAAAAATGAATTTTCAATGGAAGTCTTATTGTCTTTTGACAATTTCTAAATATAAAACATGAATCAATTAAACAAATCTAAATTTATTGTATAATGTTATTTAAGGAAAATTTCAGATTATAGCTTTGAGAACTTGTTAATCAAAATTCGATGAATTCCGCTCTATAAATGTAATTGTTTCCGAGCTGGAAGTTGAATGGTTAATGTTCTGGACTTTGTTTCTATAGTTCTACAGTTTAAACATTAGGTCCAAAACTAATTAGCTTTCGGGTCCAAAAAATGAGCGACAAACATACCAAACCAAACCAATACTGCTGTGAAATTATTAGTTAAATATGAAATTAGGACAAATAACATACTATCTCTACTGTATCAGCATTCAGGAACTTTAGTTCAGAAATTTTAAAATGATTGTCCGAGTTATTTGACGAAGGTAGAAATAAACAGCAGGTAATGTATCAAATAATAAAACTTTCTATAACTATTAATACCTTAAATTTACATAATCAGTTATTAAATGATAAAAGGGAGTATATTATTATCAAGGTGGCTACATTCGGAGATTTCTCACGTCAAGCTGTGGAAGATATAGATATCGGAGTTTGATCAATAACCTTAATAAATTTAAATTACCTCTTTCAGAGTGTTAGCAGCCGTGTAAGAAGTAAGGAAAAAATTTACAATATTTTTAAGTCACTTAGCCTTATAAAGGCACAGTATTTAGCATTATAAGAAGACAATAAATATACTAAGAATTCATTAAATTTTCATAAAAATATAAATAAATAGAAGATAAAGTCCTAGTGTGTATAACATGTCTAGCGTGATTTTCAAAACTGTCTCCAACGGCTAAATAAGGCATTAAGTTTTAATGCCAGACTGTTATCAATGGTGCTTTTATGATGTCGCCAATAATTGACATAAGCAGCAACTAAGAAAATAGCGTTTTCACATTGGCAAATACATAAACATACCATGTAAAAGCATATAAATCAAAAATGGATAATAGCGTAAAAGCCAAGACTTATAAATTTCAGTTATTATAAAATTATGGATATCATTATTTTGAATAACAAATTTATAGTAGAAAATGTGAGGTCCAAATAAAATTTAAAAATTCCATTCCTTTTTGTAATTCACCAAATCTTTCTAAATCATCAACTACCTATTGCAAACTTCATCTTCTTCTCAAATATTGTCTAGCATCTCTTATGTCGCTAAATTCACTTGCTACATATATAGGATTAATCCAAATATAAATTTAAAAAAAATAAGCCAAAAAGAGTGATCCGTCTGAAATCTTATATAACCTAATCATAAGACATGAACGCTACTCAAATAGATTTCTTTAACTAGAATGCAAACTAACATCAATTTAAGAAGTAAATTATAATTATAAAATAATTTGATCTTCCAAATGAATGTTTATGTTATTATTCTTTCTATTTCATGACATATATTTAAAAATGACTATTTTTTCTAATAGAATTTATAAACTACTTTGATGCAAAAATACATCTTTTCTGATTTCATTTAGTGATTATGCAACAACATGTATTGTTTTTATAGTAAAAAAAAAAACGCAATACATTTAAGAGTTTTTCAGATTTTTTGGAGACAATGTTATTAAGAGAAACTAGTATATATATATATATATATATATATATATATATATATATATATATATATATATATATATATATATATATATATATATATATATATATGAGTAAAATTTTTATTAATTTTGAAAACCTTTTATAAACTTATGCTTAAAAGTAATTTCCAGAGAAATTTCACTAAAAATTACATTGGAATATTAGCAGCTAGGAAAACTATCCTTGGTAAACAAAATGCGCAGTTAATAACCGTTGCCATTCATCGCAGTAAAAAAAGTTGTTCTTTCTTCTTTTGTGGTGTCCACTTCCGCGTAGCAGAACACTTGTGTGTGTGTGTTACTTTGTTCCAACAAAACCATGCAAAACACGCGATCCGTTTAATTTTCCATTTATGTAAAGCGAAGGAGATAGAGAATTGTTGGCTGCTTGTGCATAACGCATTTTCCACTATTAGCTCTTCTCTATGCTTTGTTTTTCATAAGCAGTTTCTTTTTAATTTTGGCTTACTTGGACTTTTTTTCCTTCTGTAATTCTTCTTTCTTCGAAAAGTTTAGGAATGATTTAGAAAACTATGTAGAATATTTCTATTAAACTAAAGTAATTGTCACTGTTAGCTTATTTATAAAACTTGTCCTAGAAATTTTTTTGTCTAAAACAATTAAAAGTTGCTTTAAAATTTATCCGTAAGTTTTTATTGATGAAGAGATAATAAATGAAGCAGAAATTATATTCACCGACATTTTGAATTTCACATAAGTGCTTCATTCCTATGGAGTAATCAATTCCAGGTTAGTGAAATTCGAAGAATGGTATAAAAGTAAATTTTATACTATTCTTTGAATTTTGATAACTGGTATAAAGTGAAAAATATTTGTAACATTGTGAACATATTTTTGAACCCTACTTTAAATCATTTAATTTGGTGGGACACAATTTCATTCTAATAACGTTACAAAATAAAAAAGAACGTTATCTTCAATGCATGATGCAAAAATTAATCCAAATTCTCAATTTTTTTAATTGTGATCATCGTTGACCAAACTTAAATCTGAATGACTAGCATTATAGTCTAACAAATCTTTGTTTGAAACCTAACTTTTTCAATGGTCGAATATGCATTTTCAAATGTATGTCCCGGTTTAATAAGCAAAAATTACCATTGAGTGACAAACCAAAACCTCCTTAAATCTTTCTTTGGTCTTTTATTTACTTGTTGTTTTGAACTAAGTCACGTTACATCGATTAAGATATGTGTTGTTCTGGCTACAAGAAGGTTGTGGTTTCTATACCGACCTAGAGGAAGAAATTTCATATTTACTAATGATAGATGAGACACATAAAGTGGATCGCAATGGGGAAATGATACATCATGGATATCCAGGCAAAGCAGTGCTGTTTTCTTGTGCTTGGTTCCTATTTTTAAATTATGGTGATGGTGCTTTATCACTATATTAAGAATTATGTCCACTGAAATAATCTTGTTCTACCCTTAGAAATTTATGAGAAATAATCTGACGAAGAGGCTCATGAGTTAATTCTACTTTTGTTAGAGATGAATTTTTAAAATACATTATAAATAATGCAAGTCTCATGCTAAATTGAAAAAAAGTTTTATAGAAATTATGATTTCGTGTCAAGCTATAGAATGGATGAGATCGCCGAATAACGACTGCTGAGTTTCTGGGCTTCTTATCTTGCTTCAAGGGTATTTGGTCGACTATCTAAAATAAGCTTTTCTTAGTATTGAGTTATAAATTGGACACAAAATTGCCTTACAACTTTAGACAGCGAACTGTCCACTATTCTGCATCTAATCTTACTAGGGCATAATTATACAGAGAAGGTTTATAATTCAGATTCCCCTCCCGTTTCTCTGCGTGCATTATTAATTTTATTATTTTATTGCATTTTTTAAAAATTTATTATTTTTTAATCAATAGTAGAGAGGTATATTAAACTGATTTTATTTTTTATTACTCTAAAAACTAAAAAAAATGGCAGTCCAAAATGAATCGCATTACATTTTACGATAGCGAATAATTGTATTCGAATCTACTGAAACCCAGCTAGCAGCCGAATGGTTAAAGCTCGGGCTTTAAATTCAACAGTTCGTGAGTTGGTGTCCCATACCTTAAATATCAAAGAGAGCTGATCTACATTTTAAAAAATAACTGTTAATAATGTAGAATATGCAGCTAATAAATTAGATTAAATCATCTGTTGTTTCAAAGTTTCTTCTGGAAGAGATGACAACTGAATAGTTAGCACTTTGACACTCGGTCCAACAGTTCGTGGGTTCGATTACTGAACTCGGGTTTGGATGTTTTTCATGGTTTGAAATCTCCTTTAAACTATAGGTCTCGGTTTAATTATCTCT
This sequence comes from Latrodectus hesperus, assembly GCA_037975125.1. Taxonomy (NCBI): domain Eukaryota; kingdom Metazoa; phylum Arthropoda; class Arachnida; order Araneae; family Theridiidae; genus Latrodectus; species Latrodectus hesperus. The sequence continues at coordinate 78,048,881 of CM075858.1, read as the reverse complement.
TGTGTGCAAATATGACCAGACCATCGATAAAAAAATAATGCAAAACAAGAAAACCTAACTAAAACGAATATGCTGGCAATTGTTTGACTATACTACGTGAATAATGAATTATATTATTTTATTAAAAATATGTGAAATATAATTTAAAAGACTAATTTACCTAAGTACTGGGAATATATTTCATATTTGTTCCATTTTTAAGCCCTATTTTGAGTAATTTAATGCATACAGTTTCTCACATTTTTTATGAAATTGTCACAATTTTTTTATAGAAATACAAATATTTGATTTTATAATTGCCACAAAAGTAATATTAGATGTAAAATCTATTCCATCATGTAATTCAGGCATCAACTTAATGTTTATTTGCATTATTTTCATTTTAATTTGTTGCAATAAATAGGAGAAACAATATTTATTAAAAAAATAAATAAATAAAATAAAACAGGAAATTGGAAATGTCGTACAATATTAACTTTTGAAAGTTTCTTGTTTTTTAACACTTGTCTAGTCTAATGAGGAAGAGCCTCATTTCCCGTCCGAGAGAAAGTGGGTGCGATACCGTACTTAGACGAAGACAGTCATTTTAAGAAGTCTCATACGTATTAATCTTTAATAGAATTTAGTATCCCTTTGTTGGTACATGAAATTCTGTTGAAGATTGCGCTGGAGAGCTCAGGTCTCGACGGCACCTCCTAATCTGGTTCATAATGACGAAGCTGTTGATTGTGTTTAGCTGTCACTTTCAGTAGAAGATGGCACATTAAGCATGTCGTGGTTGCAATACCCTCCAAGTGAAATGGTACCTCTAAGGGTGGCAGGCCAAGTATAAGGAAATCTTCGGCTTGGTCCCTGCTTCAAAATCATGAAGACTCCACCCGGCAGCTTCTGTCCAAATGGTAGAGCCCTACTTAGAGCTAGGTACAGGGAAGCATGTTGGTGCAACAACAACTTATGGTAGTAGTAGGTTTTAGGATGCTTAATCCAATGGCATATTTCAACGAACATCATTACAAATGTTGTTGCTATCTCCACTAGTTAGTTAGAAACAGCCGAATGAGAGTTTTCACAATTTAGAATCAGAGAACAAGCAAAAAACCCCATTACTCGGCTATCCACCTGAGAGGTATTATTTGAAGCATATTGCGACTATGACATACTGGACATGCCCAGACGTAGTTAGCAAACATGACGGATCTGTGTTTGGGTCGGAATTCGAACCCACTACCACCCGATAATGAGAACCAACGCCCTAAACAACTCTCACACGGCTCTTTCAATTACAGATGCTAAAAATTGGATATACTATGCAACAGCGCTCTTCAAAAGCGCAGATCCCGAGTTAGATCTCAGCTATTGTTGTGCATCTGGAGATGGTCCGATATCTCTATCCGAAGAGAGTACTTGAGGGTTTTCCTCGTTTCTTCTTTTTCGAAAAATGAATACGGCTAACATTCTATGAAATGTCCTCTCGAATCTCAATAATTATTTTATAGTAATAATATTTAAACATATAAAAGCCTTGGATTAAACACTTTGGTGAAGTACTACTTGGTGTTTAATATTGAAAATGAGTTACTGTGGCTTAGCGGTAAGACCATCCAGCAGAAGATCTTAGGTTCGATCCCAGCCATGGTTGAACAACGGAAGAAAAATGCTTTGTGCGTTTTTGCTTTCTTTCGGAATATCTATTGATGGGTGAGAATTTTCATGATTTTCTCTCATCTGACACGTGAAAATAGTACTATGAAATGAATTCTCAAAAGGAAGGACAATATTCATATTCTTTACAACATCCTTCATCTGTGATTATTTTCAGCGTAATTCCAATGTCAAACTAATGTGCTTTATGAATGAAATGTAGAGTTTTATTTTCTACTACAAATATTTAATTGTTTTATAAATTTTTATATCTATTTATATCTATCGATCTCTCTCTCTCTCTCTCTCCCTATATATATATATATATATATATATATATATATATATATATATATATATATATATATATATATATATATATATATATATATATATATATATATATATATAATATATATATATATATATATATATATATATATATATATATATATATATATATATATATATATATATATATATATATATATATTTGTTTAAATTTTATATATAATTCAATAATTTTACTAATATTATAACCAAAATTATAAACTTATGTATATCTTTGAAAGTAGTTCATGATATTTCATCAAATAGTGTTTGCTGCCTTCTATCTTTAATGAAAAAGCTTTCTTTGCATTTTGCTTTTAAGTTAAAACATTTTTGATTAAAGCAATTAGTTTTTTTTTCTTTTTTTTTTTACTTAAAACACATACTTTTCTTTTTTCACCATATTTTTATTAAACTTTAAGCAGTTTTTCAAGTAAGGGAAAAAATATGTATAGAGTGTCATTGGTTATTTCAAACAGAATTAGCTTGAGAACAAAGTGAAAGACATTTTAATTTACTTATCCAAACATAGTCCCATAAGCAAGACAGAGAAGCTATCTGAAGTAGTGGTATGAATGGAGAATGGAAGGTTCTAGGTTTGATCCTAACAACACTTGAGTAACCGGAAGGAAATAATATATATTTGATTTCTTCATACACACCTGTCGGGATTGTGTGTTTGAAAGTTTAGCTACTTTCCCGGGACTCTTATGTTTCAGCACGTTAATAGGATTCGTTTTCTCTTAAAATTTGCTTTTGTTTGTCACTCAACACTTATATTCTGAACACGAGTGCTCGTTAGATAGGAAATTAAAGCATAAACCAATGCAAAATTCCAAGTTTGAGGTGAGAATCGAACGCATGATCTGCTGAACCGAAGACCTGTTTATTTGTTTTCTTGCCAATCAACAATTATATTCTGCACACGAATGCTCGTTAGATTGGAAATTAAAGTATAAACTTTTGTAAACATCTAAGTTTGAGGCGAGAATCGAACCCATGATATGCTGAACCGAAGATTAATTCACAAATACCAACTGGTAAACTATTAATACATGGTATGAAAAACCAATTTGATTGAAAAGAATAGTGAATTGAAAAAGGAATGAGAGCTGCTTCCTTTTTAATTTACATTAACAGTGCGGAAGAATAAAGTGTAGTGCTTTTATCACAGCTTTGATTAAGAAATGCGAAGTTTTTAGAGTTGAAATTTCGTCCACCCAAAACAAACACCAGCGTCTGTGAACTTGATTTTTTTCAAAGGTCGAGGTCCACGATTAATGTCTTCTTCCACGGGATCGTTAGCCTTTTTACGAAGCATAAAGACAGAAGCCCCTTTTTCTGCGAGTGGAGTTGCCTTCCATTCGAGTCTAGCCAAACGGAGCGAGCTCTTCTTGAAGGCCTTTGTCGAGCCCGCGCGAGTGTCCGCGGGGACGCAGTCGGGCGTTGCGGGACGAGATGGAAGTTCGTACCGGAACACGCCGCGGACAATGAGAACAGGAAGTCTTTTCAAAGTCGGGAAATAAAATCGAGATTTGAGACAATAGCGAGCACGCGACGGCCTGACTCCCCCACCGAGCTCTTTCTGAATTTCTTATTGGCGTAGTTCATTAAAAGCCTCGTGAAACACCAGTGTTAACTGCTCCAGGGAGATTAGAGGTTCCAACTTCATGTTCTACAGTTTTCTTCGCAATCTTTATCTGCGCTATTTTGAATTGTGTCTGATTTCCACGAAATATATTCATTTCAGTTTATCAAAGTGTTCAAAAACTATAGTTTGGCAACATCACAGCAGTATCATCGAACTGATTACTTAAAATATCCATAGTGTTTTTGTCTATTCTTAAAACAGCCTTAGTATTTAGATTTTGAGTCACGGGCGTCGTTCGCATTAAAAGCCTAGCTAAATATCGGTGTTAACTGCGCAAATGAGAAGAGAGAGAGAGGGAATTCCTTCCAACTAAATATTCTACCGCAAACGTTGCAATTCTCTAATGCATAATTTTGCATTGTATTTTATTTGCATGAAATAAATATTTATATGATTTATCAAAGTATTCAAAATGCTAATTTGGTAGCAGAGCAGCAATATCACCTAAAACATCCTTAGTGCTTATATATATATATATATATATATATATATATATATATATATATATATATATATATATATATATATATATATATATTACCAACATACAGCATAGACAATGTGTTTTTCGAATTTCGTTTGTCAATCAACCGTCATTTTTTGCACACGAGGGCTAATTAGACCGAGAACTACGGTTTAACGTGGATTCCGAATTACTACAAATATCGAAGCTCAAGGTGGGCTTCGAACCCATAAGCTGTTGAACCAAAGGCAAGAGCACTTACCATTTGGCTACCAACTCAGCATGTGCTTTTCGTAATTTTGATTGTAGAATCTTAAATTAATTTAAAACCTAATACTTTGGTTAAAACCTAATACAATTAGTTTGAATAGGATGTAAAGTTACTTCTGCCATGCTGCACACTTTTCTGGAACTCTGCTTGTTTTTAAAATGAGGCATGCGGTTATTTCTCATCTTTTAGAGTTATCTTCTATGCGTTAACTGCTGGGTGTAAAGGAAAATATGTCAGTACTCGATCACACCCCGTTCTACGTTCTCACAATTAAGAGTAAATTTTTAAAAAAAGATTTATATTAATTTTTAAAACACATTGCATTGCTTACTGCAGTGGACATTTACTGTTTTCCCAGTCCATCACCGATCGAAAATGCACTGGAGCACGAATAAAATGAAAAATATTTCAAAAATTAACAGTATTTCAATTATAAAAGATATTTCAGCTCTCTTATTTCATTTGTTTTAAGCCGAAATATATGTGAGAATTCCTCCCATGATGTAAAACAGCGTGAAAAATATAAAGCTAAATAAATAATGAATCTCGTTATACTCTCCAAATCGCAATAATTTTTTCCCAGAAAATTTAATATGCGTTTCTTGCAGGAAGCCAGCCCGTGCAATATTTGTAAACTTGGATCGCCTAACTGATTAATGTATCGATATTTGCTGACTTTGAAAAGCTCATTCTTGTAAATCCTCTGTGGGGCTATGCGAGTTATAAACTGTCTTATTTTTGAATAGCTTTTTATGAACGGTAAGGAACTATCTATAGAATGTCATTTCAAGAAATTTAAAATCATTCCCTGCATCAGGCCGCTTAATTTATTGAGGTTATAGAAAACCATCTCACTCCATTTATTACACTTTTAAGCATGAGATAAGATGCGCTTAATTCGCCTCAAATATATTCGAAATTTTTTCCTATACACATAGAGGGAAAGAACATTTTATTTTTTTAATATAGCATGTGAGTGTCAAAAATTTGTTTAAGTCAAGCTGTAAAGGAACTGTTTACTCTTCAGATTACACTTCAACAGTTTATCAATTCGATTCTTACTTCAGGAGTGGATGTTCGTAATGGTTCGAATTGTTTGTTTAAATTTTAAACTTCAGTCGAGTAAGTCTTCGCATGCAATATAGAAATCGTAGAATGATAAACATAATAAAAGAGTTAAGAGGGGGTGTGATTTTCAATTAGGGTTTCTAGAAATTAAAAATTTGAATTCTGACTTTTGAAGTTACTGAAAAATGACGTTTACTTAGAAACAATGTCCTTCACATTTCTAATTCATACGTATATTTTAAGAGACACTTTTTTTGCATTAAATAAAATTTCAAATTATTTTCTGTTTGATACAGCTTTAAAATTGAATTTTGCTTGAAAACATACGGAGTCCACAGATAACGTCTAAATGCTAGCCCAAATACCTATGCATGCAGAAAACGGGAATACAACATCCATCTCTCTGTGTTTAACTGTGACTGAGACCGAATGTAAAATTAATATCTGAAGAGCGTCATCGTGTCAGGCGTGCCTCAAATCGAGGTTTAGCAGAAACCAGCAATCGTATAGCGTAATAGGTTCATATATTTTTCACTGTGCTGACAACGAGTCTAACCATTGTGTTATGACTTCAGTTTAAATGCCATTCTTTTGGTTTGTTTTTCCTTCAACGATCATTTCTTGCACAAGATGGCTAATTAAATAGGAACCTATAGCTTAAAAAGGATTTTAAGTCAGTCAAGCAAGAACAGCAAAATCGACATTGAATCGATGGATTGTTGAATCGAAAACCAGAGTCCCATTTATGAAAGGTGGTTACTAGTCGTTTTACTAGTGGTTTAGGAAAATTGAAACGCCTTTAATTAATCCAACATAACAAGAGAATTCAGTACTTGATGTGCAGTTTATACCATCATGAAGTTGATGGTAGTTTCTACAATGCTTTATTGCGAATTTATGTCGACATCGCAGGGCTCTTCAAAACACTCCAACTCGATCATCCACTCCCACCAACTAAATTCTTACAAGATCTTATTCGCTTTTCTTGTTCTCTTTACTCAAATTGATATGTTGTGAATCAAGCAAATGAAGCGTGTGTTCTTAGTAAAGACATTCCTCTAATTTGCTGTTTTGCTGCTGTGTCGTCAAAGATTTGTCGTATAGCCCACTGATTATTGGCAATTTGACACTGTATTTTTTGTCCGTTCATCCTCATTAACCTACACAGTTGTCGGTCTATTACAATGAACATGTTCAGTCTCTGCATCATAAGTTACGGCAAGTAATGATGGAAATTTTATATTTTTGAAATGTTTTTGATATTGAGGGTTGAGAAGTCGTGAATTTCTTAACAATTTTCGAAATAAAATATCGGTTATCGTAGAATGCAGCATTTAATTCAGTAAATCCTTTCTTGTATCCATTGCGACAGAAAAACTTCCTTTAGAGCCATATGAATAAAATTGAAAATCCTGAAAATACCCACGACTTTTAACAATTCTAATTTGATTTATGATTATATATATATATATATATGAGGAGGAAACCTGTTAAATTCTTATAAAAGATTATGTAAGCTAAAATTTCTATAAGCCGCAGCACAAAGCAATATTAGTTAAGATTTCTTCTGCAAAATTATTAGTAGATTTGAGGAAACTTGTTTTTTATAGAAAGGGTATAACTCCTGCTTTTGGAAGTTAGCAGGCTCGAAACTTTATCATCACGTTTAGGAGTTTTTACGCAAATTATAACATGGCCATTTATCTGCAGACACTGCACAGAATAGAAAAGAGCATGTTCTTGTATATCTAATTTATCTAGTATTGTTATTTTATTGAATTTATTATAAACCACTTGTTTTTGTTGAAAGGTACGTTGGTATCAAATACAAAGTATTCTTTAAATTATGACACACACACACAACGCCTGAATATATTAGACTTATAAAAGAAATGCATGGGCTTTCTTGAGAAGGACTACCTGTGGGAGTGTCAGGTATCGAACTCGAGAAAATTTGGATAACCATATTTCACGATTTCATTTTATTAAATTTTTTATTTATAAAGTTATTATTTATATAATTACAATTTATGAAAGTACAAACACCTAAAGTAATAATTTAACAGTGTATCATCCTCGGGATCATGTACTGAACATGGAAATGTAATTTGATAACAGTGCAAGAAACGCATGATGACTCGGTTATTATTCAGACGAAATCTCGTTTTCCAGTTTCGTTTTTTGTTTCCAATAAAGTTTTGGTTTTTATGTTGCTCTCATTTATCCACAGTTTTCTCTCTATCACTGTATGAAGAGCAAGCTGTTAGTAGATGTTCTTTATCGAAATCTGCAATTCTGATTTTGAATGCTAATCCTAATAAGAAAAAGATAATTCAGAGACGAATATCAGAACGGCATGATTTTAAATAAAGCTAGTAGATTTGCCAAGACTTTCTTAAAATTTAGATTCATCTATTCCATACTTCCACATTTAATGTCTCTGTCTAAATGAAATCTTACAACTTTCTATCTTCTTACAAATGAAGGTTACACTCTTAAATCTAGACGATATCAGTCGCAACCTCAAGATCATAACAAGTTCCTAGGGTATAATGTCCATCCACTGTTCACCGTCCACCTCTTTCCAGTACCGTATACGTTACATGATTATGTGACCGGGTTAAGTTGTTTCCATCTGCCAAAATAGACAACAATAAACGCCGAAATTACTTAAACTAGTCATGAATTTGTCATTTTATTTTATCACTACTTTGAAAAGTTTTTACTGTCATTTTGAAGAACGTGCTTTTAGAATTATTCTGTTATTAATAGTAAGATGTTATTATTAAAATAATAATAAGTTGTATTGTAAAATAATAATTATGTATTAATATTAAAAATGCTTATTATTTCTTTGCAATGCGTTTAAAGTATCTAATTTCTGCTGATTGAAAAGTAGCGAAACAGCTCACACAATTTTGAGCAGTGGGCAAGTGATGGAGTCAATACCTGAGTTGGAATACTCTACTCCACATCATGTTGCGCATTCAATTAATTATACCTCATTCCCACTGCACTTTTAAACGCGTTTAAGTCTCGGTAGAACTTCCTCGCGGAGGCAACTTGAGATTTAAGTCAGTTCGAACTGATTTAAATACGTTTCAGCTGAATTAGGGCGCTCCGTGGCTGAGTGGTCAAAGGCATCACTGCTAATCGTTGCTAATCATCACTGCTAATCAAAGGCATCACTGCAAAAAAAAAAAAAAAAAAAAAAACAGTAACTTTTAAAATAATCAAGTTTGGAAAATATCAGGTTATACACCCCCAAATGCAAGTAGAAGACTATTATGCTAAAGTAATCTATACATATTTCAAATTCCATAAAGCCTAATGTTGTTCTAATATTGAAGTTGGAAGAGGGTGCCAGATCCCTTGTCATCCTCGTCACTTGACTGTAGTTAAAAACGAGGTGATTCACTATGTGAAGTGATTTTGATGAGCAGGAGTAGATAACCAGAAACACATCGGGATAACTTTTATAAGCATCACCGCTAATCGCTTGAGAGCGTAGGAGTGTGGGTTCGATTCCCACCGTGGCCCTGGGTGTTTTCTTCATTATTCTTCTGTGGTTGTACATCTGTCATTGTGCTATTTGTCCTAATATCGACGAAGACTTACAAGCGGATCTCAAGAATCAAGCATACAAGTCTGAATATATGTAATGTAATAAAATAAATAAATAAACAACTGAATTAGCGCCATCTCGTTTTATGCTACCTTGTTTTCAGGTTTTGTTGATATATCTGAAACCGACTAAAATAAATACAAGGGAAGTAAAATTAATAAAAAGTAATAATAACACAGAAATATTTACATAAGTGTTAAATAAGCATAAAAAAATTATATTAAGTTTGAGAAGAAAAAGATTTGTCAACGACACCATTGGTTTCGTATTCATCATTTGTAATATGATGGTCTTAATTAATATCCTTTTGGTCTATAATTATTTAATAAATGTGTTCAACGATGAAAAAATTGTCATATAATTTATAGTAGTAAGTGATAAATAAGATTTTGCAAACAAAAACCAATATTTCTTAAATCAGTTTTCGAATATAAGACTAATGTTTTTAGCGTGGTGTTTAAATTAAATCAGATTTAATTTTAAATTGATTTAAAAAGGGCAGTGTGAACGGAGTATAAGACCATTAAGATTTCAATGCTCGTTTTAACTATTAGTAAACAGGACGGATCTTAGTGACTGGTTCAAGGTTGATTTGTCGCTCGATGGTCATTTTTTGCACACGTGGGTTAATTATACCGGTGCCTTTAGTTTAAAGAGGATTCCGAACCACTACAAACATCCAAATCCAAGATAGGATTCGAACCCTGAAGCTGTTGAACCGAAAGCAAGAGCGTTATCCATTCGGCCACCAGTTCGTCTCTCTGATTTAACGATGGAACTCATTTCCTCTCGATCACAAGAATGACAGCTTCCTCAATAAGACCATTGCGACCAATAATGACTCTTATTGTTATCATTTTATTCTGCTTTATTTGTAATATAAGTAATTATATTAATATTCATGCAATGTTCATTTGATTTCCTTATTTAAACTAGAAGATATTTTAAAAAGTATAGGAAAAATTATTTTATTTTAGAAAAAAGTTTGAAAAATTGCTGCTTTAGAATGACAAATCATGTATAAATAAAAAATCTTTCCTGGGATTTTTTTTTAAAAAATTATGTTTTACTCGAATTGGGAATTGAATTCAAGAATTTCTACATTTAGGCTTAAGTTATGACTTTATCTATCAGCTTGATTTGTAAGCCATGCTTATTTTTGTAACAAAATAAAATTTGATTTGCGTTTCAGTTATTTATGATAGTATTTGATTTGCTTATGATTTTTGAAAACTTTATGACATAGAATCCAAGTAATTTTCCATCCAGAACTGATTAAAAATCTTAAAAACTTAAATAAAACAATTAACTAATACATTAACTATATATATATATATATATATATATATATATATATATATATATATATATATATATATATATATATATATATATATATATATATGTATGTATATATGTATATGTATATGAATACATGTGTATATGAATTTTTACTGTGAATGTAAACTTAATTCTTAGATTTTAAACACATAAATGGCTTTTAGGTTAATCATCCAAAATAAAATCATAGAAATAATAATTTAGAGGAGATTTAAGTTTGAAAGTAAATCACATTCTTTGTTTTTAGATAACAGTTCTTGGATTATCAGAATTCAACTTTCGGGAAATTTATCCAGATTTGGAGGACTTTTACATGGAATGTAACTTTACACTTCCGAGTGTGACTCATATGGAAAATATGACTTTGTATTATTTTGTTAAATTAACTATGTATTATTTTGTTGTTTTATTTAAATATAAAATTTAAAAATTTTTTTCAAATTAAAATTTATGCAACTTACAGTTTTTTAAAAATAAATTCTGAATGGAAAATTACTTTGATTCTAAGTCGTGAATTTAATAATTGCTATTGACGGGATTTAAGTGGGAATAAAATTTTAATTTAATTCCATTTATTTTGATGACATAATTAGTAAAAGTTTGACAATAGATCAAATTCTAATTTAAATCTTCCTTCTCGTACTGCAAGTGCTGAAATTAATCAACTGTACAACTCGTAACCAAATAAAATATTTTCAAATAGTAATTAGGATTCATTATTTTCCTATATGTGGTAGTATAGTGTGTGTAGAAGAAGTTAGTTTGCATTATGTTAATAAGTTTCTAATTGCTTATCCCTGCCGACCGATAACGATAAGCATAAAGCACCAAGTCATTATTATGAACTATTATCAAGTGACATGGTTGACACCTGATATGCCCCCCTCCTATCCACATCATTGGACCTTATGGAACTCCTGAGCTCTCTCAGTATGATGATCTTCGACTGGATCATGTGTCGAACCAGTTATCTTCCAGCCAGGAGAGTTATGCTTTTTCTCTGTCATGCTACCAGAACTTTAAAAAATAGAAATTTCTTTTGTACAGCAAATGGTTTTTAATTTGCGACCATCCTCCTAAGAAGGACCATTGAAAATTTATTATTTTAGGATTTTGACCACATTTGCGGTCTTTTTTCCTAGCCAAGAAGCAAGACAGCCAAAACTGCCTTTCAGTTGCTTTTGTTTAGATTCAAAACTGATCGTACTAGCCGAATTTTGTAGAAAGCACAGAATCACCTGCCGTATTTATCATATTTGCATCTTTGATCAACAGAAAAAAATAGAAATATTACTGAATTTACACGTACAGCAAAATTTCAAAAGCAGTCTCGATAAAATCAGTTTTATAAGCCTGTCTAACATTAAAAAGAGCCATCAATTTTGAATGTAATATTTGAAATGAACTATAAGTTATTTATAAAATATGTAAACGGCTCTATATTTACTCCATTGTACTTATTCGAAAAGACTGAAAATTATTTATAATATTAGTATGGAGTGGTCACGGTGGCCTGGTTGCTTAGGGTTCTCATTCTCGTTTTCGGGAAGTAGTGAGTTCGAATCCCGACACAACAAAAAATCCATCGTATACGATAATGGTGATTAGGGCACGTAAATATGTCATGATTGCAATGTACTCCATGTGAAAGGAAAATTCTGGAGGAGGCCCTCCACGTCTGGAAGTCTTCTGATTGGTCCCTTCTTCTTAAGTACGAAGACCCACCCACTTTTGAGACCACGATGGCACATCCACTGTATCCTCACTATATAAGTTGTCGTAACATCCACTCACTTTGTAATGCTGATGTAAATGCTGCAAGCAGTCCACATTAAAAAAAAAAAAATTAGAGTCAAAATCATGTATATATTTTATGCATGCAACTAAGACAGTTATATATAAATATTTTAAATTTCAGAATTCTTTCCATTAAAACATGAAAAAAAAATTCATTTATTTTACTACTTATTCATGACTATTTGTTTGGAGAAGCAGAAAACTTTAGAGAATTTTGCTTATACTAGGCTATAAACGTGTTAAGAAGAATTCTTTTGTCAAGAAAGTTGGATACTTTGCATGAAAATAGTGGATGATGAATTGACCTGCATTTTAGGAACTCAAACAGTTTTCGAGACTGGTAGAAAACTGGTTTCCCTAAATCGTATTTAAATTTAATTCATCTGCTTATTTCAAATAGTATGTCAAAGCCATTTCTTTTATACAAGTATTTTCCTTTAAGAAATATCGAGAAGTTTATTTCACTTAAGATTAAAAAAAAAAAGAAAGGAATCTAAAATATAATACAAATAGTTTATTTTGAACTTTATAATCTTACGTTTGAACTTTCAAAATTTTCCTGTGATCGAGTTCAAAAGTCGTCAAATTCTTCTTGGTAGAAAGAATCACCAAAATATTTATGATTTCTCATATTCATGATGAAAATTTCCAGTGAAATTAATTTGTAACACGTTATTCTGGTAAAGGTAAAAGCGACTACATATGAAGCTTTTGATGATTTCCATAAAACATTTAGCGAATCATCTACTCTTTATACTAAAACGTAACAAAATTGTGCTGAATGTCAAGTATTATTTTACACGAATGACAGTTTATTCATTACTTTTAAGTCATGTTTTGCTTATTTCAAAAATATGACACCTCCTGAGAGCTCCTAACGTAAACTGGGCTTTAAAGCTACTGTAAATTAATTATTATCAAGGAGAATTTTTCTTTAGTTGTGGGCAATATCCACGTTTCACATGGTAGGAAATCTGAAAACTCCCAAGCGCTTACTCTGGTAGACATGCATATGCATAAGTAGATGGCGGTGAAGTGGACCTCAGACTGTACTTTCATATTCATGGTCTCATACTTAGCTATCACCAACCCCCTCGTAATTTTAAATCATTTTCAGGTGACGAGGTCAACATCTGAGTTGGTACCATTCTCTCCTCATCCACGTCACACCAGCAGAAAAACTTTGGAGGTCACAAATTAAGTAAATACGCGCCCAACCCACGTAGCTCCTGAAATTCCGGGAGGGAGAAAGTGGTCATCTTACCAGTCGCTGCTAGCGGCAAGCGATGTTTCAAATTGCTGATGTTGCGGGAAGAGGTGTAAAGCTACTCACCCACTGGAGCTCAGGGTTCCTCATAGAAGGCTAGAACGTAACAGCTGTCTCCCGTAATTCAACAATAATTGACATTGAACCCGTGAACTTTCACTTTTAACAAATGATTTCGTATCAGTAAGATAGGTTTAATATTAATTTTCGTTTTTCAATAAATAATGACAATAGCACACTATTTGTAAAAAAAATAATTCTATAACACTATGTAACTCAAATATAGCTCACGACAGATATAGCTCAAAAAATTTAGTTCCTCAGAAATCAAACAAAAATTCATTATCTTTATAAAATATCATATTTTTTCTATCTTTTACTGACACGTCTGACGAAATTAGACATCCAAAATTTCCGGTCCTTTTTCCTTTGCTAATACGTTTCAGTACCTAGAAAAAGCCTTCTTGAAAACAATGCAATCGGGTACCCAAGGTGCTTCATACCATCCTTGAGTTTTCTCCTATGCTTTACATTAAAAGTTGGCACACTTTATAATTAGATAATTACAACTTACCATCAATTATAAATGCATAGAAATATTACTTACTTAAGAAAGCATATGGAATTGCTTTCCTTGAAATGATTTCAGAAACTACAACCAATGTATACAACAGTTCTATTACAGCGAATATATACAACAGTTCTAATGCACCCAATGTGTACAACAGTTCTATTACAGCCAATTTGTACAACAATTCTATTAGCGACAATATATACTACAGTTCTATTACAGCCAATGTGTACAATTCTTAGACAGCAAATATATACTACAATTCTAATGCACCCAATGTGTACAACAGTTATATTACAGCCAATATATACAACAGTTTTCATACACCCAATGTGTACAATAGTTCTGCTACAGCCACTGAATCCAACATCTAGAGAGTATATTGATGTGTATTGTAAAATTCTACTATAATCATAGAAATTATCATCTGATCATGAAGTAGTCCCTTGAAGCCTAAGCCAATGATAAAGTTTGGGGGCCCAAAATGTCTAGAATCTTCAGCAACTGCTGTTTTTTGTATAGATTATTTAAAAAAATTATGTCTAAAAATTATTAAAAACTTAATACAAATTCCTAATCATATCATTTTTGTAAATTCATGACTTTAAGAAAATTCAAAAAGATAATTTTTCAAAGAATAATTTTTAAGTAGTCAAAATATTAAACTAAAATTAAATTGCAAAAATATTCAAAATATTTGACTAGCTGAAATTAAAAATGCATGAATTTTTTTTCCTTAATAAAAATAAAACATTTTCCATACTTATTTCCAAACGTTTATTTAAGGAAAAGTTAACAGATAAAAGAAATTACATCAAATATTATTATTATATATATAGTTGTAGAATATATTAAAAAACGGTAATTATATATACGTCTTGCAAGAATAATACCACTTATTTTAAATATTTCATTTCAATAAGCACTTCTTATGTTTATATTTTGATAAATAAAATAATATAAAAGTATTTAAAATTGTACTTTTATAACAGATTAAGCCTCGATTCTGTTAATCGATTTGCTGTTAATGACCACCTGGGAAAAAATAATTTTATTGTTTATATACTGTATTAAGGGAGCAATAATTGTGGTTATATTTCGCTTAAATAAATATTCTATTATTAACAGAATATTTATTATTAATAAAATAAATAAATATTCTATTTATTAATAATTTTCGAAAGTTTTACAAACTTTCGAAAATTGTGTTGAATATAATCTCTCGAGCAATTTTTTCATATGCAATTCCAGATGAAACGTCTGTCTGGTGGGGGACAGTTTAGTAAACAACCCTTGTTGTAAAACTTTTTAATATCCCTCACACATATTTTTTTTTATTTGTCTTTGCAATTTGCATTCAAAAAGCAGAAACGCGACATTCCTATCATAATATTCTGGGTTTTCCCAACACTTTCTATTCCAAAAAGTGCTACTACTTGGAGTTAATAAAAATAATCCATATTCTTATATGCTGCATTCATAAAATAAAATTGAAGTTAAAAATTATCGTCATGTGGGTTCGTCATTTAAACTACTAGTACTCACAATTAAAGCTTTATATTCAGATATTAAATTTATCGCTGAGTGTTTTATCATTCGTTGAGCATTGACCATATGTTCTTCTGTTTCTGTCCTGTTCTTTTCGGGTGTCCACCAAGCACTGTCTGCAAATCAGAAATAATCTTCACGTATTTTCAGTTCTTGAGGATGAATTAGTTTTGTTATTTTTTATTTATTTGCTGTGATCTCACAGCGGACGAAAGGAAAGACCCCTAGTTTTTTCGGAGCAGTAGGTTCCAATTTTTCATTGATAATTTTCATAGAAATTCATTCAACTTTTCATTGATAGAAACCATTTTATTTATAGATAAAATTTATTCCATAGCAGATAGTTTTAAAGAACAGAAAATGGTCCCTGCATATATTCCTGCCCATAGATCGTGGTGGATGCTTGGAAATTTTTCCGAGTTTTCTACCTTGCTACACAGGTATACGGCGTATTATCAAAGAAAACTCCTTACAGAAAGCTTTCCAGCTCATATGCATTAGGTTTGGTTTGGCTTAGGGTAGGTATTGCTTCCCACTGGTGATATGTGACCGCATTCTCCCTCACTGAGATGATGGAGTGTATGGGTTGAGCACATGTGCATGTTAATCTGTGATGTTTAAAGTCCGTCCTGCTGGTATGGTATGGCGTGGGTGTAGTTATGAGAGCTCCGGCTCAACTGCTACCTCGTCATTTGACCGTGGTTCAAAACTATGTGCATATACTTGTGTAATATTTTTCTGGGATTACGAAAATAACTCTAAACGTGTAGTCATAATTTCCTAAAAAGTAATACTTCTTTTTAAGGAAATTATGAAATGACTCTTAACGTGTAGTCATAATATCCTGAAAAGTAATAATTCTTTTTAAGGAAATTATGAAAATGAATCTTAACGTGTAGTCATAATTTCCTAAAAAGTAATACTTCTCTTTAAGGAAATTATGAAATGACTCTTAACGTGTAGTCATAATATCCTGAAAAGTGAAACTTTTTTTTAAAGAAATTATGAAATGACTCTTAACGCGTAGTCATGAAATCCTGAAAAGTGAAACTTTTTTTTAAAGAAATTATGAAAATGACTCTTAACGTGTAGTCATGAAATCCTGAACAGTAAAACTTTTTTTAAGGAAATTATGAAAATGACTCTTTACATGAAGTCATGATATCCTAAACAGTAAAACTTCTTTTTAAGAAAATTATGAAAATGACTCTTAGCATGTACTTAATTATTATTTTTTTTCAGGGAATTATAAACTACTCTTCAAAATAAAGTATAAAATTTTCATTTATTCAAATAGGAGACTGATTTTCAAAGACTGAAACCCGAATTAAAAAGAATTATGCATTTCTAAAAATACAGACCATTTGTGTCCAATAGTAGTTATTTCTTAAGCTTTATTTTTGATTTAAGGTACATACTATTTAACTATTAATACAGTAACTGCCTGCGTTTGCCGAATGTTGACTATCTCTTCATTTAATTCGTTTTCAGAACACAAGGGGTCGCTATCCTTTTTCTTTACAAAAAAAAATTATTTTTACTACTCCAAGAAAAGGAAAAGAACAAAAGCCAACGAAATAATTTTTTTCTCAAACCTTAAAGCGTTAGACACTGAGAAAAATTTTTCGTTTTGTTTTTTTCTTTTTATCGAATCTCGGAGAAAGAAGCCAGCTAACGAAGTCTAATGGTAAGAAGAGGGAAAAAAATTATGTCGGGGGTGGCAACAGCGAGTTGTGTCTCATTTTCAGCGCTTCCGGCCTTGTTGAAGCATGTTTCCTGCAAGTGTCCACCAGGGCGTGTACGCACAAATAACGAGTCGGTGTCGGAATTATGCGAAGGAACCGTCACCTGCGGTTGAACGAATCTTCTTCTCATTAGTTTCATAAACTTACCTGTTATTCTTCCGAAGTTGTGGACTTCTTCGCCGGCAAAATAGTTTGGGAAGCAGAAAAAAAAATAGAAAACAAAATATAGAGCTTTTGTCTTAGCACAGAAGTGAAGAAAATGGATGGGAAGCAATAGTGATGCCAAAGAAATATTGTAAACATTTCTAGATGGCAATCATAAGACTTCACTTCAATTAAAAAAAAAAATTCGTGATTTTATTTTAAAAAAATCCTTGTAGCATTATTTGCTAAGTTTATAAGATTTATTAAAAAATGTGGCAACACATTTGTGAGAAGTAATATTGGTAAATCTTTCTGTGGAGAAAAAAAGGAGAAGAAGAGGGGGAAAAAACATGTTTTAAACATTGTTTTATAAAACTTTTCTTTGAATATTATGAATAATTTAGACAGTAATTCTTTTGAGAATATTTTACAATATTAATAGCAAAACGATGTTTTAAATACTTAATTGCTTTTCTCGGGAAATTTAATATAATGTTGCTGCAATTCAATTTTTCAATAGAAAAAATAACATCTAATCGAAAATTTCTCGTAACATTATTTAGAAAGTTTCCTGCATATTTATGAAAAAAATATTTTAAGCATTTGTAAGGCAATAATGAGGATGTTATTAAATTTTTCTACAATAAAAAAAGAAAAATTTATTTGTTTTTTAAATTTTAATTTGAATTTTAGATTTGATTTAATGAATTCTTTTATATTATTATTAACATTCGTTTAACAATATTATCAGTAAAAAATTTTGAATACTTAAAAAATATTTGCCATGAAGCATAAAAAAGTTGCATTGTCATTCACTCTTACTATGGTAAAAATCTTCTAATTCTAATTGAAAATTTCTTGTGACATCATTTTCAATACTTATAACAATATTATTAAAAATACTGTAATCTTTTATATCGGTATATAGGAAAAATAATGCTGCTATTAAATATATTTCTGTAGAAATTTTTTATTTATTATTTTTTCTTAAATTATTTTGTATTTTAGATATGATTTAGTTTTAAAAAAATTGCTGATATTGTTATAAAATATCATAAAATTATGAACAAAATAAATCCCGGGGACTTAGTGGTAACACTTCGCGCTTTCAAGGCCAAGGTCCAAAGTTCGATCTTCGGGTTGGGTAAGGTCGACTTAGTCCTTCAACTCTTCAGTGGGACGAAGCATGCTTTGGAACTAAACATTAGAGGATTAGAGTTAGGATAACCACCTAACCGGGACATTTGCTTCTCACACCAGGGCCCTCTGTGAGGAAAACAGATATGGCGATTGTATTCCATGGCCCACATGGGTTTAATGCCACAGGTTTTGTTTGCTTAAGTTTATTAACAAAGTTATTCTTTTTAATATTTAAAACTATTTTCCTAGGGCTCACGGCGTTATAGATCTGATCTAGCAGTCACTAGATCTCTGAATTATTGAAAACAGCACAACAACAACAAAACAATATCTTTTCAGGGATACGCAATAATGATATAAAAATTCAATCTTTTCTATACAATAAAATTCTTGAAATTTTTGTTGAACTAATTATTAATTATTAACAAATTATGAACTAATTATTAACAAACAACTAATTAGTCAAAATATTAATATTATGAGTTATTAATAATTCCGAAAAATTGGCAATATTATTGGCAAAGTAACAACATAATCAATGTAATATATAGTGATGCTTCTGCAATTAAATCTTTCTATGATAAAAAAACCTTGATTTTACTCGGAAAATCCCTTAAAATGTAATTAGAATATGCTTTATAACATATACAATGTCGAGCAATAAATTTTGTAGTATTGTAAGATTTTCAGCAAAAAATTCTTTTGCAATATTTTAAGAAAACGGTAGTTTAAGTATTTATGCCGCAGTAGTTATGATGGAATTCAATCTCTCTTAAAAGGGAAAAGTTATTTTATTTAAAAATTCCCTTACATTATTTTAAAATTATTATTCACAAAACTGTTATTTTTATTATAAATGAAATCATATCATTTTCCATAATGAAAATAATTTATGTATAATAAGGATATACACAGTATTGATTCTGCCATTTGATCTTTCAGTTGTGAAAAACGCATGGTTCCAGTTACAAATTTTCTCTCTGTCAGGAAAATTAATTTCACTTGCTAAAAATGAAACAGAGCATCATGAATTTATTTGTATTCTTTTAAGATAATTTTTATGAATTCTAATCAGGCCTTAAAATTTTCATCTGAAGTAATAAATAAAATGATGATTACATTTAAACATGATTTATAAAAGAGGTATGCAAAAAAGTACATCCAACAAGAATCATTTATTTGTTCAATAAAAAATATAGATGAAGTGAAGATAATTAATTTTAAAATATTCTCAACTATTAGTTTTATTTAAGGAAAGTATGATTATATTATTATAAAAAACTTGATAGAATTATTCCGTTTGCAAACATACAAATTATTTGAAATTGAGAATAAAATGTGGTACAGTGTGATATTTTTAAAAGTTTAATCGTTGTTGTTGTTACTAATGACACTTGGACAAGCCAAGCTCGCTATGCCTTGGCTAGGCGAATTTAAGTCAAATGGAAGCGTTTTTCGTTTTAATCAGAGCACCATGAAGGTGAAAGTACGACTTTGCTCTACACACATGCCATAGGTACCCGTTTATAGAGTAGGCAACTATTCGCACCTCATTCATACAAGGAAAGGACAAAGACAGGATAGATAGAGAGAGAAAGTACATCCATGCCCAAACCGCGATTCGAACCCAGGTCCTCATTATTTACAGTCAGGCACGCTGACCACTAGACAAGTTGGGCGGCAGTTTAATCGTAACGTTTACATATATATATATATATATATATATA
This sequence comes from Latrodectus hesperus, assembly GCA_037975125.1. Taxonomy (NCBI): domain Eukaryota; kingdom Metazoa; phylum Arthropoda; class Arachnida; order Araneae; family Theridiidae; genus Latrodectus; species Latrodectus hesperus. The sequence goes on along the minus strand of CM075858.1, from coordinate 78,028,552 downwards.
GTTTAGAAATAAAATATCTGAACTAAATCATATGTGGTGCAAAAATATTTTATTGTGATTTACATTATTTATACATTTTATTTTGAAATTTATACTGAAAAATTCACATCCTACATTATTCAAGTATCGTGAATTTGACGCAGAATGACTCTTTTCTAAGCATAAGGCCACAAGTTCTTATACTAATTACCATTTAATGACATCAAACTACCATTTAACAATTATTGAAGAAACTTGTGTCTTTATTTTCCGTGTATACATTTGTTGGTGTGAGTGTTGGGAATATTTTCGAATTTTCTGTCTTGTGACGTGGGAGTCAATCAATGAAAAAGCTTCTCAAAAAGCAAATAACAAGACAAAACTCCAAAAATAATACTAATAAAAAGTTTTTTAAAATAGCTTTCTATCACTTAAGCTACCTAACACATGATAATGACTATAAAGATTACTAGTGACTATATATATGCACTGATTATGGACCTCATAGCTTTCGCAATCGATTAAAAATAAAAACTCTGTTTTGGATTCTCAATTGGTTTCCAAGAATTCTTATTTTAGCAAGAATGCCATCAATTCATTCACTAGATGGCGGTATTGCTTGGACGTCATGAGAAGTAACCCTTTCGTAAATTGGCAAGCTTAGAATCTTCTTCAGTGATTAGTTAAAATCCGAAATTTTATTATTAGAACAATGCTAACTTGATGATGCTAAAATAACTTTTTAGGTACAAAATAAAATCTCAATTGAGTTGTGAATGTAGCTAATTTTTGTATAAATGACCGTCAGAAAAACTCTCATTTTTCTCTTCAGCAAGATAGGTAAGATAACTGCAAAGACGATTTAATGGCCTAGTGACGGGGCAGAGTTCTTCGGAGCATAAGTTCAATACAAGACATTGTCGAACAACAAGAGAAGGATGTTCCGCTTCTATCTTCTGCATTCGGGGTGAGTGCTTGGGAGTTTTTCCAAATGAATACGACCCCCACTGTCTATGGAAAAGTCCTTCCCAGGAGACAGTTCACGTGGTTGATATTAGAAAGCCCTTACAAAGACTTTCGGCTATTAGATGTCCACTTTAGGCTGACCACCTAACTGGGACATATGCTTAGCACCCCAGGGACCTCGTTCATGAAAACAGTTATGGGCACTGTAGGCCTTGGCCCACATGGGGTGTCATGGCATGGAGTTTAGTTTTTTAGATGTCCACTACGAGGTGTCAAACATGGTTTAAAAAGAATTAAAAGCACGATGGATCATGCGAAGTTTAAAATATTCTAAAAACATTCATTTCAGAGGAATCGTTATCATTGTAAAATGTAGGATTTACGCAGAAATACAAGAAACTAAGCGCAATGTGTGGTCGCAAATGAAATGATTAATTTTTGAGTATACTTCGCCACCCAAAAATTCCACAAATATACTAAAAATTTTTTTCCTTTTCATCGACAAAGAAAAAAATTACAAAGTGTTATAAGAGCAACAGAATATGAATACTGATAAAAACGAGCCATACGCATTTGCATAAATTTGAGGAAATTGACTGCTCTGGACTAGAAGAGAAACAAGTCCTCCTTATGGTCTGGAGATAGCTGGTTCGATACTTGAGCCACTCTAAAAACCATATTCTGAGATAATGTTTTTTCCTGATACCCGGCTGCACTTAGGATATAGCTGTTCAGCGCTACAAGGGGTCAATATGATGGCAACTTATACAGTGAGGCACCCAGAGGGTGTGCCATCGTCACCCCGAAAATGAAGAGATAAGGAAACACATGCAGAGAACGGAACATCCATGCCTAAACAATATTCGAACCCGGGACACATCGCTTCGAAGTTAGGGAGGCTGACCACTCCCACATCGGTCGGCTTTCTGAGATAACTTAAGCACATTAAATATTCCGTTGGATCCTGCTAATGTCAGCACCGTATGTCATAGTACATAGGAATGATGAATACTGTATCGTTTGCTTCAAGAGTTCATGAGTTCGAATCCCATCTTAAATATGAATGTGTGTAGTAATCACATGAGCAACAAGAATTTTTTCATTAATAATTATACATATTAGATTTCATTTCAGATCTCTTGCTTGGTTACTTAATGCGTTACAATAAAAACAACGGTGTAAACTCTCATTTTCCCACTGTAGCTCGGTTTGCTTGTCACTCAGCCGTCATTTTTACAGCAAAGAACATTTTTAGAAGATCTACATTTTAAAGTCGATTCCAAACATCCACACCCGAGATGGGAATCGTTGAACAGCAGATCAAAACGCATGCATAACTATTTGACTGCTAGTTCGGCTTCTCACCACTGTGAACGTTTCTCTTTCAAAAGTAGTAACAAGATTCATTTTGTATTGTTAGTACAGGTGTTTATATATAAATAAAATATAGTTATTAATATTAATTAAAAATAAAATGTTAAAATACTTTAAATTTTACAGTTCATTGCTCATATTTTTCAATTGCAACTATTAAATTAGAAAATATGAACTTTCATCTAAAAATGTAATGAATAAAAATTTAATTATATTTTTACTTTAAATTCTTACGTTGGAATTCAATTTTTTATGACACTGAAAATTTAAAAAGATAAGCATACTGTATAGCGGAATGCCCGCCCTGCTTGATGCGGCTTTTGACGCATCCAACTCGGCTAAGTTCTTCCTTTCTTTCCCGTGAAGGACATTCCAACCGAACAAGTGAATTTCCCTTTTAATAGGGAATAAAGGGGAAAATAGGGAAAACAGACTCCCATGAGCTTTTATGCAAATACGAATGACCTGTAAAATTAGCTTATTCGATTAAAAAGAGATGCACATTTCATCGTTGTGGGAAATTTTTCGCAGTTAAATGAATAAATGCGTATTCTTTTAATTTTAAATGAGGGTGTTTATTTTATTGAGGTGAGGGTTTATTTTGTGTATCTTTCAGTTTGGGTTATAATCATTAAAAATATTAAATTAAGTGGGATTAAAAATTGACTCAAAAGAAAGTCTTGCAGATGACTGAAATGTAATTTTCAAGGATTTGTTTATAGGTTTAATTAGCTTGTCAACTTACAATTATTGTTTGCACTGGAGGAATAATTCGACTGGGATTTACAATACATAGTAAATCTCGGACTATTATAAACATTTTCGCCCAAAATGGGAATCGAACACAGCTACCACTGAACAATGGTAAATGGATGTTTTTTTCTCTCTTTTGACATGCACTACTAAAATAAACTACTGCTGTTGATTTCTTTCGACATAAACACAGATTCGGTTAGATCAACGCAATATATTTCTGGATTACCTATTTATTTTAATTGAAGCTTCAAAACAATACCAACAATCCCCTAGCTTTATTTTATAATCAGATGGGGAGATCGACACCTGAGCTGGATTGAACTGATACTCGCTTCATCAATCACTACACCGAAGATATAGGTTACGAAGAATCAGTGACACTAAACCCCCTCAGCATGAAGGACTTTAGTTGTGTCAGGTATAGATCTCGCTACCTTCCACACACAAAAATCATACCTTTCCCCATTATACTACTTCAGCTACTTCTTAATATTTTCTTGGCTCGCCCCATTGGCGCCAGAAGAAGAGGACGACCGAAACTCCGATGGCGTGACTGCCTTGAAAACGACCTAAAAACACTAAAAGTGACAAACTGGATGACTTTATCCAAAAATAGGGGGTCCTGGTATGCACTTTTGAGAAAGGCAAAGGCCCACCCTGGGCTGTCAGGCCAATGAAGAAGAAGAAGAAGCTACTTCTCAAAACAAATCATGTAATATTTCTAGTCTACTATATGCTCTTCTTTGTGCAGAAATTATATATATATATATATATATATATATATATATATATATATATATATATATATGTACAAAATTCAGCTTGACTATGTGTAGTCACAGGGAAGTATGCTAGTGCAATAACTCAAATGATAACAATGCTTTCAGAACAACACTATTTGTAAAATGTTCCTCTGCTGACGTGGTTACATAAAGGACCAGTACTTTGTAATAGCATAGTAGCAGATGGAATCACGAAGCCATATACTTCCCTGTACCTACCCCAGAAATGGGCTCTGCCACTTAAATAGAAGCAGCCAGAGGGTGACCTCTTCATCTAGAAGAATGGGCCGATTGGAAAACCAACGAATATTTAACCTGCTACAACTAAGTGGTATCATTTCATTTGATGTAGCATTGCGGCATAACCCATTTAAAGTGCCCGAGCCGCCTTTAGAAAACATGACGGATCTTCGGTTATGTCGAGATTCGAACTCACTATCTTCCGATAATGAAAACGATACCCTCTCTGACCTGGCTACCGTGGTCATCTTAGCAGATGGAGTAGAATGCTGTTTTTTGGTTTGATTTGAATATCACTTTTACAATCATTATTTTTGTGTATTGATAGTTTAAAATGGATTCCGATTGACTATAAGAAATGCCTGCTTACCGGAGTGAGAATGGAACTCATGGTTTCATTCAAGAGTACACTTGCAAATTGGACAAGTGGTCTCAGGCTATTCATAGGATTATTGATAGGATCTACTCTTAGGAATTGAGGGTCCCAGGTTCGATTCAAGCTACTGCTGAACAATGAGAATTTAGTGTTGCGCTTTTGCTTTTGTCATGTTTATCTATCAGGGTGAATGCTAAAAGAATTCTCCAGATTTCCTCTCTTGTAACGCGAGAAAATAGCCCATTGTCTACGAAAAGTTTTTTTTTTTTAAATTTAATAGTTTCTGTGCTGTTTATAAAAATTCGTTTACAAATTTAATTATAATTTTCCATTATTAGTTTATCGTTTGTATTTTCTCTTTGTTTAAGTAAATGAATTGTCTCTGCTATTTATTTCAATCAGATACTTTCTGTATTGTAAGTGTGTGTACAGTACAAAAGATCATATCCATATATTGTGATCTCTTAGAAAAGCACATTTTTCGGTTTGGCTTATTTTATGTGCCCCAAATGGTCATTTTTGCATTCAAGGCTAATTAGACCAATACTTAAAGTTTAAATTGGATTCCGAGAGAAAGAATCTTACCAGTTCAAGTTGAGAATCGAACCGGTGAACTGTTGAATTGAAAACCAGAAATCTAATCATTTTGCTGTCAGCTCGGCGCTTATTCTTCGGAATGACGTTCCATACTCGGACCCCTTTGTCGGAATGAGCTCATGAGAGATTTCTAAATTTTGATCCATTATGAAACATGTAAATGGCTCCATTATTTATAAGAAATATTATAAGAACTTCAGCATTAAAGGGTATGAAACATTTTAAAACAATTTTCAGTCTTAGGTTATCTACTTAGCATTGTTATATTAAAAGCTTTATAATGGAAATGAGTTAGTCAAATATTTTATAGTTCGACCAACCCCCCATATCATTTCAAATCTTTATTTTTCAAATTTTACGACATTGATATCCAGTTCTTGGTTTCAAAGATAACATTTTTTAAAAGAAAAATATTCCAGTTTGTATGTGATTTCAGACTTGCGCATTTCTGAATCGGAATATATAAAAAATTTACTTAATGAGAAACTAGTTAATTCATTAAGTGTAAAAAAATATTCCACTTGAGTTGCGAAAATTATTCATTGGTGAATATCACTCATTCATCGGGCTCGGGGGGGGGGAGTGCGCGGTGCGGTGAGATTTCGCTCTCACCGGCGCACGGGAGTCAAAGAAATGAAATAAGACACGAAGGAAGATCGTAAACCTCAAGAAATGCCTGCGCGCGCTCCTGACAGCAAAACACAGTAAATCCAATCGCAAACACGCACTCGAATAAAAGGGATTAAAAAGCAAAAAAAGAAATCTCGCAAGAAGAGCGTGGGAGGAAGTGGGGGGAGGGAAGACAGGAAGATGTTCATAGGAGTAACAATGGGAAGCGGAGATTCGAAATGACAGGAAAGGGGCAATTTTCTGCTCTCTCCCACTCCTCCCTCACTTGTAGATCTCCTTCTTTTTCCCCTCCCTTTAACTTATATTCTGATATTCTTCGAAACGAACTGCAGAAACTTAAAGATTGAACCTTGAGAAAAGATTTGATTATATAAATAAGATTTCTTTAATCCTAATATTCCGCATATATATATATATATATATATATATATATATATATATATATATATATATATATATTAGCGCTCACTTGTAAAGAAAATTCGACGTTATACTCCCATCAACCTACTATTTTCAATAAGAAATTGCTTGAATAAAATAACTGACTTTCATTTAAGTTCTAAAATAGTAAGGCTTCTAAATTGTGTATCAGCTTTTATTGTTATATTATATATTTTTAGCTTACACTGTTTAAATTCTTGGATTAAATTTCTTCTTCCTCCAGAGCAAAGTGCAAATTGAGGGAGTGGATCCTCTGGTAGTGCCATCTATCGAAGGAATCTTAGAGAAAAGTCGTACCTTCACTTTCATGGTGCTCGGATTAAATGAAAGACGCACCTTTCTGACTTAATTTCGTAGCCTTCGGCTAACGAGTTTGGCTTGTCCAAGTGTCATAAGTAGCAACAAATTCTCGGATTTAATATTACGCTTGTATAACTGAAAGAATGCTGTTTTTTACACCTTTCAATTATTTTTATTCTCTAAAGTTCAATCAATTTTTGTTCCATTAATAATTTTTACTGCCTGTGTTTTTTCTGCACATATTACTTTATTACACTCAGTGCTTCTCTATATGCTTATAATTGATACTATTCATTACCAATTTTACATAAATGCATACACAAATCGTACTGCATCACTTAACAATATTTAATCTTATATATCATTGTTGTTCATCTTATGCAAAGAATTGTGGAGAGATTGTTAATATTCACAAGATTCTAAGGGTTTCATTTAAGAAAATGTAAGATTTAAGAAAAAAATAAGAACATGTAAGATTTAAGAAAATGTAAGATTTGTCCATTATCCTATAAAATGTATTTTTATAACGTTAATTCATATTATATTAAATAACATTGTTTTAACTCTTAAGCATATCCTTTAACAAATTTAACAATTTTACTTATTATGAACATAATATTTTAAATTACATTTGTAGAAAAAGAACAACTATAGTGTATATTAATTTTTTATATCAAATTAAAAAAATATCATACAACATGAAGTATCAATTAATTCTTAATGCTTATTTTATTAAAATACAAGAAATATTTCTTAAATTAACATTTTACAAGATGAGGATTTATATATCTATTATTATTATGTGTCGGAAGATAAAAATAGGAAAATACTATGGCCACTTTTCTTTTGAGTAAAAAAAATATTATAATTATCCTTACTTATCTGCAGCATAAAGCTATTTTTTGAGGTAATAACAGCAAATATCTATAGTGATTATAAGAAAGGATCTTAAAAATTATCATAACCCACTGAAAACGGCTGTGGTTGCCTAGTTGATTAGGGTGTGATTCTCATGATCAGAAAGTAGTGAGTTGGAGACCCAACTTAACCAGATTCTATCTTAAAAGTGGCTGGGGCACGTTCAATAAATCGTGGTCACATTGTCCTCCCAATGAAATGACACCTTTGGTGTTGTTGTTGAAAAAGCATGGTTCCCTGTTGTTTCGGCAGCCCGAAGTTCGGCTCTACCAGTTAGTTAGAAGCAGCCGAATGGAGTATTCGTGAATTTGAAGCAGTGATCACGAAGAAGACTCGCAATACTTTCACTGCCACCCTCAGAGGTATCATTTCACTTGGAGGATATTGAGACCATGTGAAGTTTTAACGTGGTCCATCCGCCTTTAGCAAGCACCACCGATCTTTGGTTAAGCTGGTCATGTATTGAGGGTCTTCGTCTTGGTCCCTGCTTCTAAATGACAGCCCGGTGTCTTCTATCTAAGTTAACGATCACCTATGGAACAGATACAGGGAAGTACGATGGTGAAAAATAACGATGCGTTGAGAATAGAATGAAGGAATACGCTTTTGAAGGAATTGACCTTTTTCACAATTTCTCTCCGTTATTGCTGAAAATATAGAAATGTTGGATTAATTCAGAAAGGGAAGTTTTAGTAGACCACTCCTTGCTCTTGGTAATTTCTCTCTTTACATCAGCTGTAAGAATTTTTTAGTGGTAAAAGTTTTGGAAGTGATAAAGGTTTGGAAGTACGCAATGAGCATTCGATTTTATGAGTTTGTGGTAGAAGAAGGTAACATGGGAATTCTGAAACTCATTACCAGATACTTCAAGGGTTTTAAATGTGCAACATGGTTATACAAATAAGTGAAGAAAGCCTTATGTATATAATAGAATTGTTTTCTTACCATTAAATATTAATATTTACATACATTTTATTTCTTATAACAAACTAGCCTTTATTTACATGCAGAACTCTCTATTTTCTGTTCATATTTATTGCTCTCAGGAGGCTAATGTGACAATGGAATAATAAAAACTATTTTGGAGATTACTAGTCCAGGAGTTCGATAACCCTTATTGACCCCTAATTTTCAGTGAGGATAAAATATATTTTACATTTTCGATTCTAACTAAATTAACAATTGTGTTTTAAATGACTCTCTGACAAGTCATTGACATTTTAATGACATTTAATTTAAATGGCATTAATTAAATCTCAGTTATAAAATAAAATGATTGCCAAATACTTGACATTGCAAGAAAAGCGATAATTTATGTTATTAGATTTTCCCAAATGCATAAAGTCAAGCTAATCTTTGAATGATTGTCCTTATAGCCGTCAGTTCAATAATTCGGGAATATGATTTACGTCTTGTAATAATCCGGTGGTATTATTATTACAGGTATTAATTACATAAATAAAATAATAAAGCAACATAATTATCAAACATAAGTGATATGCAAACTAAATAATCAGCAATATCAATTTTTTTTCCTAAAACTAAGCACAGCTGCACGACAATTTCAAGGGGTCCAATACTTATATATTTTCATAATCGAGGTCCCTGGGATGCAAAGCATATGCCCTTTTCACATTAATTGTTATTTAGTATACCCATATTTAATGTACGGATAGGGTTTCTTTCATATTCTAAATGCCAAATTTCATTTTTTGAACATAAATTACAAAAGTAATTCTTAATCCAGTTCTGTGCAAATGATATGAGTAAATCGTCTGTTTTTACTTTTTTTATTTTGAAAATACATTTTACAAAATTATGAATGATAACAGTGATAGGAACAATTTTTTTACTGAAACCATCGATTCCAAAGTGTAACTGGACATGATTCAAGTTCTCATCGTTTCACTGGGGGTAAAAGACCGTTACTGCTGGCTGCAGCAAGAGGAAGAAACTTCAAAGTTACCAATGGAAGTGCTTAAGGAATTATTTGATGACCGTTTAATTATCAACAGGGTCACTAGACCACAACCCATTAGATGTTTTTATGGAGTTTTTTTTCAAAGCTACAGTTTCCCAGTGAAGTTTTGCAAACATCTAGATGAACCTTCGTCAGTAACACCAACAATATCTTAGTCCATGTTCGTGTTTGCATTCATAATGGTGGCAAATATTTTCAATATTTATTTTAAGGAATGATAATGCCAGAAACTTGAATTAAATTGCGTTCCAAAAATAAAATTATCACAGGATTAAGGAACATTATGCCTCTACGTTTCTGTTTTACCTTACAGTTAAAGTTATGACAGTGCGACAATGCTGGAAATTGTCTCCCACATGTAAACAAGATTCAAACCATTATACTTCGGTATTAGAATAATTGATACGTGTCTCAAATTAAAAAGTAATAAGAAAAATCAACGGGTTCTCTTTTAAATTCAAAAGGTCATAAGCGAGCTTTAGTGAAATGGATTTACACAAATGACTTAAATTTCTGAAACTATTTGTTGGGTAATATCTTTCTGTTGGGTAATATACATTTTTGGTTTTAAGTTTAACAGTTAGAAAAAACTAAAAGGCATTATAAAATTTTATAGACATAATGAGCTTATGTGAATGGCCTTATTCAGAAAAATCATTATAGATAATATAATCAATAATGTATGAAAATAAAGGGATGAAATTTTTTTAATATATGTGTTTATTATATGAATGAAACAGCAAATAATCGATACACAATCAAGTTTCTTCTACATATTTTTTCATTTTAACAAGGAATATATATATTTCTATATATATATATATATATATATATATATATATATATATATATATATATATATATATATATATATATATATATATATATATATATATATATATATATGTATATATAGTTCTTAATGTCATTTCTAATATTTGTTGGTTTCAGTATCAACGCTTATAAATAAGATTTTTGATGAAATTTCATAAATTAATTTATAAAACTTTAATTAACGTCTGAGAATAAATGAATAAAAAATTAATGCAAGTAGAAACATTTTATTTATCGACTTCATTAAGCTGATTATAGAAATTAATTTCTATTATAAAAACTTAATTATTCATTCAAGCTCAGTAATAAGGTTTAAAGGAAATACTATAAATAAGAGAAAGAGCCAAAATATTTGTCATTTATAATTTAGGATGGAGAGGACGACCTTGTTAAAACGATTTTATTCGGTAAAATAAATAAAAAAATGCTTTAAAACATTTGCTGCAAGTTTTTAATAATAAATTTCCGAATCATTTTGAATTCTGGTTAAAAATGTTGAGTCCGATTTGGAACATTTTTCAAATTAATTAAAATTTCTGTCGGTAGATGAATATTTATCTTTTTAACTAAGAGATCTTTCGAAAATCAAATCTTGAAAATTGTAGCACTCGTTACTTGTTTCAAAATAACGGATTTTGTTACAAATATGTTTAATTCATTGGAATATGAACTGTTTCTGCTTAATTTATTTCGATGTGAAATGGAAAAAATGATGTCGAAAAATCCCTTTTTGTGTTCAGTCGTTGAGGAAAAAGGCTATGTGATGTTTGGGTCTTATTCAAAATTATATTTTAATATTTTAATCCAGAGCAATTGTAAGACCACTGCTGAGAAAAATCTTGGATATAAAACAGTTGAGAGCATTTAAATTTTATATATTCCAAATTGAGTATACAAACACAATAAAGTATTTTATGTAAGCTAGGTATCTGAAGTCAAAGTTTTCTTCTTTTAAATTTGGTCTTATTGTTAGCAATCTTTAAACTATTACTTAACACTGGATTAAGTATTTGAAACAAAAGTGTCAGATATTTGTTGAAAATATTAGAAGATTTCGAGCTCCGGTTTGAAAATTCTTTAATCATACATTTCATTATCGAAGACATTGAGGCAAAAAACCATATTAAATATAAGTAATGACGTAATGATGTCTTGAATTATGTCAATTTTGATAGAACATCTTGCAGTTACCAATCTTATCTCATTTGGAATACCCAAGAAGTAATGACGTCGACAACCATTCTGCCATCCTCCTCTTCATTTCACTCTATACAATGGTTGATCGGTTAACGAACAGTTGGGACTGCGAGCAAATCGGACAACGAATTCTTTCACGAAAGGTTTTTGTGTTCGGACAACGAACACATATTCGGATAGCGAATTGAAACGAGTTCTAGCCGACACTTCTTAGCTCTAAGAGCATGATGTGGAGGGCACAGCGGAACAAAAATCTTTATTCATCTCTCTTCAAATATATCGCTTGCCTATTAAACATCAAAGTTCTACACTAGAAAAAAAATTCCTATAGAATATTAATAGCCGGAATTGATTTCATTTTGAGCATCCCCTTTGTTCAATCGTTGAAGAAACAGGAGGATGTTAGAGCAATGGTCTTAAAATGGCGCCCAAACCTAGCTGATATCAATAAGGTTAGGAATCTGTACAACAACAGTGCTACCTACCACTTTTGGAAAGTCTTAAAAAAGAGAGAAAAGTACCTTGGACATGTCCTTTAACACTCTATAAGCTAAAAAATGAAAAGGAGCGATAAATATGCAAGACTATACTTATGCATTATTTCTTTATAAACTTATTAAGAAACTATACATCCTTTTTTAATTTTATTTTTTGGGTCCTGAAAACGAATTAATCGATTTCACAAAAAATCTATGGTAAATCGATGATTGGTTAACAAACAATTGTGTTAGCGAATATAGTCTTGTAACGGATTATGTTCGATAACCAATCACCCATTGTATAGTAAATGGACACAAATATCTAAAAATATTTAATGTGCCTTGACAATCTCTGCATAGGCATTTCTGATTGAATCAAACCGTACATTTCTGATTGGATCAAGCCGCGCAATGTAGTTGGATTACTGTGCTCAGATAAAATGATGCTATATCATTCATAGTTCTCGTAAAACTGTTTACAAAAAGACTGGTCTCTTTGTTTAGTTTCGATTCATCTTAATGCAGTAAGCGCTTGTCTTTACGAACCTCTCTCTTACAAAAACACGCATGATTTTACGAATTAATGACTGCTCTCTAACATCATCTCACAGATTCAAGGATAGCTTGAACTCCCATTTAAGAGCTGAAAAATTTTGGAAGTTCTCTGTTTTACTAACTCATTTTCATACAAATTTCGTTTGCGTTTGTTTTTTATCATCAGGTTTCTTTTCATTTATATTCAATTTATGACTGAAAAACTTGGATTTACCTTTTTTATTGAAGAATCAAAAATCTGTCAAATTGAGAAAATTAACTAGAGTGCAAGTGTCGAAATAATGGATTTTTAAGCAATTCATGTAGAATTTCTCCTGTCTAATTTAATTTACACATGGAGCCCATGAATCAGTTTTTCCCATGGATCAATGGCTTCAAATGCAAAAATTGTAAGGTTGCTTCTACGAAGAGTGGTCTTAGCTTGGAATCACACAAATAACTGACCATCCAAGCGCAATGCTGTTGTCAGTTTAAGTTTGGTGTAATTTTGCAAAAAATAAATAAATAAATGAAATTAAAAATAATAGAATTAGCACTAAACTATTAAAATCATTCGAAATGTTTCAGCTAAATCATATATTTTAAAAGCGATTCCTTACAAATATTGCAATTATTAATTTAGAATTCTTTCAATGAAGGAAAGTTTTAAAAATTTCAATCATTATTGTCGAATTAAACTAACCATAAAGTAGATGTTTTGTCATATCTTTTGTTCTTTCTGCTGTTCTATTATCCATGTATTAATGGCTTGAATCAATGGAAAACGACCTTTCAAACCGATGCTTTGCTCCTTATATAAGAATCGTTTTATTAACAAAATGAAATTTTGATACTAGATTCAGTTATTGTTTGCTGCCGCTCTAAGAATAGGATTTGAAAGCAGGCAGCAAATTAGTAGACAAGTAAGATTAACAATGCCGTCTCAATACCATATGACGTAGATGAAACGTTATCCGACGTCATGGATATTTTAAACCAATGAGAATCGTAATAAAGTAGCATACTCAGGATCTCAACTGTAATGAAAGAAACAATCACTTTATGGTAAAGAAAAACAAAATTAGGATCATTTTGACATGCACCTCTTCTTAAACCACCAAAGTTAAAGGAAGCTAAGAATGCTTTCTTGACGACTTCAGTAAAGACGAGTTATTTATCCAGGAATTTCGATATAGGTATCCACTACTACCTGAAATTAACCTTTCGGGAATTTTTGAAAATGAATTCAGTTGTAATTCCTATGTAAGAATTATGGGATGATAAAATCATTTAAAGCATTATGAAAATCAGAAATAATTTTCAGATATCAAACAAGAATAAAATGACGTAGATCTGCTACCGTCTACAGAACAATCAGATGAATAACAAATAAAATTGAGATATAATTTTGCAGAAAACAACAGTGAAATGCGCTTTTTTGCATCGAAGAAAAGAATTTTAAAAAATGCAGTTTTGGAAGAATAAAATTGCTTGATTTTTCTGTTAATAAAATGAAATGAAGAATTTTAAATATGAATTTTATTTTGCATGTTTTTCTCACATAGCGCATTTTTTATTTTTGTAAATTTTTTTACAAAAAATATCAATTTGGGGAGTAAAACAATTTTGTTTTAAGCTCTGACGCTTATTTTTCTATTTTATGTTCCTTCGATTTTAAGAATTATTTTATTTGTCCGTGTGAGAACTTAAAAACGAGTGTTTACCATATGAAGCTAACTTTCAGCTGGACATGATAAATTTATTGAATTCATTTGCTTTTTCAGAAATTATTGAAAGGTGTATTTAAACAAAAAGAAAGGTTTGACGTAGTCACGTGATATTTCGTAAGCTGATGTCAACAAAAAATATGCATTTCCGTTCATTCAAAGAAACACTTTTTATTTAATACACACACATATATATATATATATATATATATATATATATATATATATATATGTATGTATGTATATACATATATATATATATTTATATATATATATATATATATATATATATATATATATATATATATATATATATATATATATATATATACACACATATATATATATATATATATATATATATATATATATATATATATATATATATATATATATATATATATATATATATATATATATATATATATATATATATATATATATATATATATATATATATATATACATATATATATATATATATATATATATATATATATATATATATATATATATATATATATATATATATATATATATATATATATATATATATATATATATAATTTAAAAATTTTATACATATATGTATTCCACTAGTAACTTATAGCTTTCATTAAAAAGGAAGCACCTACCTAGTAAGAAACCTAGTAAGAAAAGTTGATATTTGGAAATATAACGGTATTTGCTATTTTATAGTCATATTTTTTCTATTAATTTAATTTTGTTCAAAAAACTCTTGTATACTACAAAAAAAACTAACAATAACAAAAGGCCCATTTAGAGTCGTTTTCAGGAACAAAATCAGCATGAACATGTTGTAAAATTACATACGTGTTTCTAGTGAGTTAAGGCACATTTCAACGAATAAAAGAATGCTACGAAATAAAAGTCTCACGTATCAGCTGAAAACAAATCGAACGAGACACGAAACGCTTGAAAATACTTTTAAATTATCAAATATCAAAGAAGTAGTTTTTTCATCCACATTTCAATGAGTTTCTGATCGGCAGCGCAATGGAAAAACCGAAAACAGGTTCTCTGCAGTAAAAATAAATAATACTTTTTAAAAATTAGATTCCTTGTCTCAAAAAGTTTTCTCTGCATATAAAGATAACGAAAGGCTTCTATAGCCAAGGAAGGAAAGAACCCCAAGGATTTCAGAACGGATTACATCACGACATAAAAAAATTCTTTTTTGAGAACTCATTTTTAAGGATCTTTTATATCCGTTTATTTTTACCATCAGATTATTTCAGTATTTTTTTTATTTAACAATAAAATGGCTAATTCTTTCGTTACAGTTGAAATCCTGAGTACGCTACTTTATTACGATTCTCATTGGTTTAAAATATCCATGACGTCAGATAACGTTCCATCTACGTCACACATCATACTCAGACCGGTGTTGTAAATCCGACTTTGCTGCCTGCCTTCAAATAAGACTCTTCGAGTGGAAGCAAACAAGGCGAAGTTCACCATCGAATGACAGGGAATAGTGTCAGAGTTCATTCTGTTAATAAAACGATTCCTTATATAAGGAACAAAGCATCGGTTTGAGAAGGCGTTTTCCATTGATTCAAGCCATTAACACATGGAAAATAGAACAGCAGAAAAAGCAAAATGAAAAAGAGATGACAAGACATTCACTTTGTAGTTAATTTAAATCGGCAATGATGATTTAAATTTTTAAAAATTTTACTAATTGATAGAATTTTAAATTAATAATTACAATATTTGTAAACACTCTCTTTTGGAGCCTAAGACTATTACCCTGCTTATGCAACATTTTTATTGGAGAATCTTAAATGGTTCAAATTCTAAATTACTAATTGCATTGTACTGATGATTAAATCTTGAATTTTTGAAGCAGTTTGTATAGAATTGTCACTGCTTAATATCATTCTCACAGGGCATGCACGACAAAATGCAATCAGTAAGTTCAAGTGAAAATAACGGTAATTGTTTTTGGAAAGAAAGTGATCAGGGCTTATAATCGACTTATGAAATTGACATTCTAAGACTTCATTCATTCAATGCATTTGTCAATCTACTAAGAATGATGTTGCAGAAGAAAACTATATCCAGGTCATTCTGATATATGCTCGCTCCGTAAAAGAAACTACCTTAAATGGAAGAAACCAGGAACATTTTCCAAACGATTGGAGTGAAGATGAATTATTCGTACATGAATTTTAACAAAGAAATCCATTCTTACCAGAAATATCATCTCAACATATTTTGAGTATGGACTCGACCGTAATTATTCAAACGATGTATTGGATGATTAAATGACTAAGAACATAAGGAATGAGAATGAAAAAGAAATGTTACATAGCAAATAAACAGAAAATGATGTAGTTCTGGCACCTCTGATACAGAAGCAGATGAATGGCTGAAAAGATTGAGGTACTTAGAGCGGAAAAAATGCCTTCTTACATTATAGAAATGGAAAAACGTATTTTTAAATGTGTAGTTTCGAAACAGAAAATATGTGAAGACATTTCCAAAAATTTATCATCAATGAATGGAAATTAAAATTGTTTTTAGAGTGAATTTGAGTTTACTCTGTTTCTTTGAAACTAAATATTCAATAGTTCAATAATTTTGCGATTTAAACACTAATTTTAAACGAGCTTTCGATTTCAAAAACTATTTTATTAGTCTTTACGAATTCGTGGAAATGACGGTCTACTGCATATATAAATATATATATATACATATATATATACATTTATATGTATACATATATATACATACATATATATATATATATATATATATATATATATATATTTATATATATATTATATATATATATATATATATATATATATATATATATATATATATATATATATATATATATATATATATATATATATATTATTAAATTAGAAGTTAAACTAATAGAGCATAAGAGTTCTTTTATAATGTAACCTATTTATACAATTCTAAATTTATGAATGTTCCCTAACTTTACCCCTATACTGAAGTCCAAAGACATGTGCCAGTGAATTCCTGAGACCTTCCTTAAGCATTTAACAACCCTGTAGCATCCCCTTCCATATTTCAATACTGTAACTAGATTGTGGTAGAATTGTAATAATGTATATCGTAAGAAATATACCTTACAGAATTCTACAGTAACAATAGTTGTTTTCGCAGTTTGAGGTCATTGTTTACAACATCAAGATGTTTTTTTCTGTTTAGGTTTAACTTCAAAAGTTTGTTTTACTTTTCTGAAAGTTCTTTCGAGCATAGTAAATAAATTTAAAAAAAAATTTATTTCTTCGCTTGATTAGGAATTAAAAGTGGGCAGTCACTCTTACTAAAGGAATTAATTATTTAAAAAAAAGTGCTTCCTCAAAGAAAATTTGAAATTAATACAATCATGTGAATGTTTATTTATCTAGGCTTACTTCGTGTTGTTATACAAATATTTTTAAATCAGATATTAAATAGGAGAACTTGCAATTATTTTTTATACTCAGCGCAAAAAGTGGCATGTACACTTATCAGGTCAGATCTCCCAATTATACATAGAAAGTGGTGTAAAATACACAAATACAAATGCACGTAAAAATTCCATGTTATTATTTCCTTAATCATTTGGATATCCATGAAGTTCATTTGGATGCAAAAATTCCGATTTATACGATTTAGATATAGAAGCTGTCATGCTTGTGAGCTCTTTGTCAACATTTAAGTTTCAGGAGATGAAAAAAATCTTCAAAGCATTGCTTTTACATGAAAAATGTAAATTAATACAGCTTTGTGATGGTGAAACTATAGTTTGAATGTCCTGGAGGGCATGTATTGAAGCCTCAATTATCATTGACACATCTTCATATTTTTTTCTTTGACAAGAAGAACACTGATTTGTAAATTACGGGGGTGATGAATCTATGCAATAAATGGCCTTATTCAGCACGCATGAAAATACCGTTGGCATAAGAAAAATCACTTCAAGCTGAAGCGAACATATTGATGTTACGGTAATGTAGTAGTTACATCAATTTCGGGTAATGAATAATTCAATCATTGAAGAAAGATAATCAAAATTGTGGTTTGATTTGAGGAATGCAAATTGATATAGGTTTCCAATGTTGAAAACTTCTTTTCGATGCATATTTTTTTATTTCCATTGGCAAGGCAAATACAAGGAATGACACAAAACACATGAAAAATCACAAAATAGACATGAGACAAAGACAGGACAGATAAATACAGAACATAAATGTAAGCGAGATGACCGGAGTCGTTGCCCCAGAAGTTCTCTGGCTTGCCAATAAAGCGATGATTCAGAGCTGCCATGCAGTGCAGCACAGCGGTGGAGGTGGGTCCTATTCATGGGCTCTACCAAGTTGCAGAGCGGACAATCGAGTGACTTTAAGATGCCAATGCGGTGCAAGTGTTCAGCCAGAAAGTCATGACCCGTTTTCGATGCATATAAAAATAGTGTCTCGAGAATGATCCATAAAATTACAGTTTAAATCAAAGAGTTGAGATTTATATAGTATTGAGTCTTAAAGCTATAACGATACCAGATCTTGATGCACTTTTAAAAGTTTCACACCAGAAAATGCTTCATTATATCACTTTGATTAAAAAAAAGTAATATCTGTTTATTACAAGAATATTTCCATGGGCCACGATGGCCTGATTGCTTAAGGCAGTCATTCTCATTATCGGAAGATAGCGAGTTCGAATCCCAACTTAATCGATGATCTGTCGTATTCGCTAAAGGTGGCTGGGACATGTTAAAACTGGGTGTAGTCGCAATGTCTTCCAAATGAAATGATATCTCTGGAAGTGGCAGACCGAGTATTGGGGGTCTTCTGCTGTGTCCATCCTTCAAAATCATGAAGATTCCACTCGGCCGCTTCTATCTACCTAACAGAGCCCAACTTAGGGCTAGGTACAGGGAAGCATGCTGGTGCAACAAGAATTTATCCAAGGCTATGATGATATGGTTGTCTAAAGTGTCATTCTCCTAATCGAAAAATAGTGAATTCGATGTCCGACTTAACCGAAGATTCTTCATGTTTACTAAGAGCGGTTGAAGAATGTTATGTAGTGGTAGCAAAGACATGCCTCTCGGGATAACAGGTTATGTATTTTGGTCTGTTTTATTCCGCTTCTAAGGATCGACACCTAGCTGCTTCCACCAAATTAGTAGAACTCAACTTGTCTAGATACAAGGAAATATGCTTGTGCAATAACATCGAGAATAGTTTCCACCACTTTATCTATGCCTGTCTGTTGTCTTAGAAACAAGACACGTTCCATTTTCGACGGGAAGAGCCAGTAGAAAAGCATCAGCTTTGACTCACAGAACTCTTTGAGTATAGCATGAAGTATAGTAACATAGATATCGTCATATAATTCGTAATACCCTTTATCTCCCTTTAAAATGGATTGCTCTTGTTACTATAACAACCACCGCTAACCAGAATAATTTCAGGAGTTATTTTTGGGACAAACAGATTGTACAAGTTAGAATTGTTTTGTGATGTTGAATATATGGCACAAGTGCTGTAGATGGCACATATAAGAACTTGAATGATTCACGAAAGATTTTTCAAATAATTATCATTAAAATACTCAATCACATTATTCTGAGGTGATTAAATATTTATTGGAATGCTCTTGATTAGAATTATCTTGATTACCACTATGTTAATTTCAATGGCATAAAATAGATCTTCCTTTAATCAATTCAACTGGAAAAGTAAAGATTGATTATTCTGTGAAAATATGGTAACAATACTCTATGTGGAAGCTATATTGGCACAAGAAATATCTTTAATGTATGTATCTTTTACCCATTTTTTAAGTAATAAGTTATTATTTTTAGAAAAACACATTTCAAAATATACTATTATGTACTTTTAGCAAACTACTTAATAATAATATCGTTGAGAATAATAATTGTCAATCAATAAATTTAGATGACAGTAAAAGAATCGAAGAGAAATGAAATTGTTCCTCTAAATTTTATTATTTATGATTTAATTTAGAGGAAAAAAAGTAAATATGGATGCATAATAATTTGAATAAAGTGAATGTAAAACGGAAAGTAGACCAAAAACTTTTTCTGCGTAAGATACGAAACTAGTGTTTCATTTAAAGAGGTAGTTGTTAATTTCTATAACTTGTTGAATATATTATAATCATAGGGTTTAATCTTCTCGAATGATGAGATTTATAGGTGATTAATGCTATCTCAGATGTTGAGTTCGACAGCTAAGAATCATTTGATGATAATTTGACTTAACTAATTTTCGCTGATACAACCCTAGGTCCATAAATATCGTTGTATATCTTAACATAATTAAAAGAAAGGGCAGTAATATTTGTGAAATATTAGAATACAACAATTTGTGTGTGTGAGTGTATATATATATATAAATTTTTGGATACGTTATAAGCTACCACAAACATAAGAAGATATCAAATAAAATGAATTGATCTTGCGGTTATGATAGTATTCAATTTCCTAAAGGGAATTTTAAATACTCAAAAATTATTTTAAGTTTATATGTATATTGATAAATGTTAATTTCTTATCTCAATGATCTCTTTAAAAAATTTAATCATTTGCTGTGTGTCAATCTGACAAAAATTTTAATAAGATTTTAATGCTACCTAGATTCATTTTGAAAATGATTAAAAAATTGAATTTTATTGGGATTTATTTTCTTTAATAAAAACGCAATGTATGGCTAAATTGGATAAAAAAAAAATGCATGTTAAGTAGAAGTTTTGACAACAGCAAATTAAACAGGAATCAATGGTCACAATACATAAATAAAATTATTAAATGTCGCTGTAGATGAAATCACCTCAAGATTTGGGAAATGCACGCTATTGTTTAGGCAGATAAAATAAATCACTGCTTATTTTATTTCTTTTTGTGTGTGCCTCTCTTTTTAAACACATGAAATGTGAATTTTAAAACTTGTTGAGATCAAATCTTGCGAAAATCATGCATTTTCATAATTACATGCATGATCGTTACACGTAATATGCATGTCGTGTTTGCACTCCTTCCTACGTCATTATAAAAGTTATTTATTCTATTTATTTTATTACATTACATATATTCAGACTTGTATGCTTGATTCTTGAGATCCGCTTGTAAGTCTTCGACGATAATAGGACAAATAGCACAATGACAGATGTACAATCACAGAAGAATAACGAAGAAAACACCCAGGGCCATGGTGGGAATCGAACCCACACTCCTACGCTCTCAAGCGATTAGCGGTGATGCTTTAGACCACTCAGCCACGGAGCGCCTTTATAAACGTTATCCCGATGTGTTTCTGGCTATCTACTCCTGCTCATCAAAATCACTTCACATAGTGAATCACCTCGTTTTTTTTAACTACAGTCAAGTGACGAGGATGACAAGGGATCTGGCACCCTCTTCCAACTTCAAAATTAGAACAACATTAGGCTTTATGGAATTTGAAATATGTATATATTACCTTAGCATAATAGTCTTCTATTTGTATTTGGGGGGTGTATAACCTGATATTTTCCAAACTCGATTATTTTGAAAGTTACTGTTTTTCTTTTTTTGTCATAAAAGGGATTTATGAAAGTTCTTTTCACATACAAAAAGAAATATTAGCTTCATCAAAAGTATCATACTCAAAAAATTTGAAATAAGGAGTACTAATTGAAGATATACTTTAAAAAATTAATCGCTTGTCTTAATTTATGATATATGAAAAGAAACTATATGCAGAAAAGAGGATTATTTTTGTACAATTGAGAAAATAACGTAGTAAGTAAATGTAATGAATTTGTGAGACACGGTAGTAATTCACTCTTTGGAGCAAAAGATCCTGTGTTCGATCTTAGCCACTGTTTAGCAACGGGATATGGTTGCGCTTCTTCCTTCTGTGCATATTCTTTTGAGGTATATTCTTGGATTTTTTTCGTGATTTCTGTTTTGCGCACGTGAATACAGCCTACTATCTATGAAACGTCCTTACGAAAGCCAATTTTTGGGAGACTTTACAATGCTTTACAACAGCCTTTGATCTTTAGGTTGTGTACAATTTGTGCTGTTGCTGTTTGCTGGCTCTAATCCCAGATGGTGTAAGATTGCTACACCATCTCCATAAAACCAAAAATTTCTAAAAAATATAAAAACCGGAATGAGTCCTTCTAAGCATTTGAGAATATGGTCAGGGGAGGCCAGTTTAGCTCAGCACCATGACTCTTTGGAAATGTCCTCTCTCCCTGAAGATATGTAAAGAATTTGATGCTGCCACTCAAAAAGCGTGAGAGAAGATTCTGTCTTTTCCTCGAAATATTAAACTGATACAATATTAAGCTCGAACTTTTAAGCATTTCCCAAAGAACCAAGTATGTTCAGGAGGAACTCTCCAAAGTGCATTTAATTCAATCTTTTTTGATTAAAGAGATTTCTAAGTAAGTCAAACTCGCATTTCCATACAGGGTTGTTGAACCAGCATGCTTCCCTGTACCTAGCCCTAAGCTGGGCTCTACCTATTAGATAGAAGCAGGAGGGTAGATTCTTCGTGATTTTGAAGCAGTGACCAAGCAGAAGACCCCAATATTTGGCTTGCCACCTCAGAGGTATCATTACACTTAGAGGACATTGCAACCACACCCAATTTTAGCCTTTAGGGAACATGACAGATCTTCAGCTAAGCCAAGATTCAACTTCCCTACCTTCGGATAGTGAGAACGATGCCCTAACCTACCAACCAACCGCGCTAGCAGAGGCAGACTTGGACAAACTATCAGCAATTTTGTTACCATTCAAATCAGCATGGAAGAGGACTATTGAAAGTGTACTGTGTGCTCATAAGAAAGCTGAATAACGAAATCAATAATATTCAGGCTTATCACATTCCTTACCATCGCCCAATGAGAAAATTGTTGAATAGAGGCACGACTGTATGATAAAATCTGAATGTCCTTGAAGACTAATTCAGTGGACAATTTAATAAAGTGAAGTCCCTCATAGACTGCTAACAAGCTCGATCCAAGAGGTACTTAGAAAAAGCATCTGTGGCGTTAAATTAGATATGGTAATCCACAGAATACTTTCCGAAGTAACAAGAAGTGAAAATTAATCTCTTGTGGTTCATTTTCACAAAATGGTATGAATTCCATATATGTTTGGCAAATAACTCGTAAGCATTCCTTTTTAACAATATTTTATAGCACTCTATTTTTTCCCTATGAAAATAACGTTTTTATCAAGTTTATAATTCTGTTATTAATATTTTGTAATGTTTTGCTTGCATTGCTATGTAATTCTAAACAATACATTAAAGAGAGCCGGAGCCATTTCTCATTCAGTCAATAAGAAATTTTTATTATGAGTTTCATATTTTAAAATATGAGCATCAATTAATAAAATATTAAAAAGTTATTAAAAAAATACTAAAGATCTTTAGTTTATAAAAATCACGGTTAAAAACAACACAATTAAAAAAGTAATTTTATAGTTTATTGGTTTCTACGTTATTAGTCATTAAATTATAATTTTTGTAATAATGCATATTTTTTAAAGTTTTCGTGCCAGTTAGTTAGCGTGTTTTAAAATCTTAACTAAAACAAATTATTTTGTTCTTTCGGTGAAGGAACTACTTTTTTCTTTTATAGAAAACGAAATTGAAGAAAATATCAAATAAACAAAAAGATAAAAAATGAATACAAGTAAAGTTATTTCGTTCGAAGAACGCATTACAGTTCGCTGGGAAAAATCGAACCTAACTGATATCTACGGGAAGTGTGGGAATCGAAGAATTCTCCCGGGGTTGTGCAGCCTGGGCATTTATATAAGGCAGAAGATAATTAATCCCTCTCTTTCCGTCGAATTTCGCTCCATTCCGCGCGTTGGGGTGAGGGGGAAGGTGTCTGTCATTTTCTCAGTTGGCCGGCAGAGCGTGCAATTTTTCCGAAGACTTCCACCCCCACATTTTCATGCATCTCTCTATTTATTCATTTTTTTGCTGGCGATAGATCATCGACTGGAGACGCCACATCCGATTCGAGCACTCCCGGAAGTACTTATGAGGCGCCACTTCCCGTTGCCCGGCTCTCCTTACACACAAACTTCAACCGCTTGATAATTCTGACAGGGACTGGAGTCAAAAATTTTTATTATTCACTTAAGAGTATATACTTGGCGAAAGCGATTAATATTTCCCATCACCGCATTTCGGATGGCTTAACAGTGCAAAACAGTTATTGGGCATTTTTTTCTAAACATTTCATGTGAATTGTCTTTCGGTAGGATGTTACATAGACAGTGGGCCATATTCAGCTTCGTAAATTAACGAAACCCAGATTTATACTATTGATCGTTCAATGGTCATTTTTTTGAATATGAGGGCTAATGACACCGGGATTTACAGTTTAAAATGAATTCTTAGATACCATAAACATTTTATGCTGAGATGGGATTTGAACCCACGAACTAATAAAGCGAAGCTCGCGGCGGTTGGTATTCCATTGCCAGCTGCACGACGAAATCAAGAATGGCCTCAAACAGAAAGATGTGATGTAGAGTCCGTGGGATATTACCTTGTTCAACCATGACAGGGATCGAACTCAGAACATTCCACTCCGGAAAACTCAATACGTCAACTAGGTCACAATGAAGTAAAAAACAGTGCTATTTGGATGATTTTTTCAAGCTTTCTCCTGCAGGGATGTCTTCATAGATTTCATCACATTTTTCACAATACCATGCAATTCCCAGTAAATAACAATTTATCATGAAACACTTCAAAGATAATGATCCAACCAAAATAAGAATAAAAAATAAAATAATTGACTGATTAGATTTAGATTTTATTATGGTATTATTATGTCCACCGTGGAGTGTGATGCAACATTCCACACGTCGTATCATACTTTGCACAACATTATCCAGTAGCTATTGAGGCAATATTACCCCATTCCTCTGGGAGTGCACGGATGAGGGTGTTCTTGTTTGTCGGAGGATAGTTTTGACCAGCAACTTGCCTCCCCAAAGCATCCCACACATTTTCAATGGGGCTTAGAGTCTGGAGAACGTGATGACCGTACGAGGCGTTGAATACCCTCGCTGTCTAGACAATCCTGAACAGCGAGTGTTCGATGACATGTTGCGTTGTCGCCCATAAAAACAAATTTATCACCGACAGCACCACGGAAAAGATGAACATGAGGAAGTAGAACTTCATTAATGTATCGTTGGCCCATCATAGTCCCATTCGCAACCACATGTAAGGGCGTGAGGCCATTGATCATGATGCGGCCCACACCATAACACTGCATGTCGCATATCGGTACCTTTCCTGGATATTTTCTGGACGATAAGCAGTACTACTCTCGCGCCAGATCAGTTGGCGTCTACAATCCGATGACAGACTGAACCTACTCTCATCTGAGAATAGTTCGCATGCCCAGTCCTATTCAGTCCAATTGCGATGCTCACGACACCATTGCAAACTGGAAGTACGGTGCTGTTTGGTCAATGAGACGCACACAACAGGTCTGCGGGCGTATAGTCCTCCTCCCCTCAAACGTCTGGCAACAGTTTTTCGGGAGATCTGCTTTCCTGAGGCAGCAAGAAACTGATTTGACTCCTGCTGAGCTGTGGTGCTCCTGTTCCTTTTTGCTGATAGGACGATATATTTGTCTTCTGCAGGCGTCGTACTTCTAACACAACCTCCCCGTGCTGCCTACTACACATTCTCATCTGACAATCCTGAACAGCGAATTTAATCCAGTAGTTTTAAATGACTTCCACAGCCGTGAAACAACGCTGTGAGCGATGTCGAACTCCCTGGCAACATCTGTTATTTTTCGCTCTTTTTCGATCTTTCCAATAATTCGGCCACGCATAAAATCATCTAAGTGATGTCGGGAAGATATGCCAAAAATTTCAAATTCGTCTATTAAATCTTTCCTGTAAAATTTTGAACAAAAAAATTGAAACAACAACTGTCCACACGCGGCAAAACCTTTAAAGCTCTAATGAACGCTATCACGTGATGAACAGACGTGGGAAAAAAATTTGCATACGCATACTTCTTCTTACTATGTCCCGCACTTATTCTAATTTTCCACATTTTGCTTCCTTTCATTTTGTGGTTGCTATGGATGATAGTGTTATCCGTCCTTAGTAATTGTCCAGCAGTGTATATATAAAGTTATTCATTATTATATATTCTTATAATAATAAAGTTATTCATTATTATAAGAATATATTAATATGAGAAAGATATAAAAAGATATTTCTTTCTTAATTCTAAGCCCTTTTTCGGTACTTATATTTTATACCGTAGGCCATTTTCAGGGAAAAAAATTTCTCGTAAAATGTTATGTCTTATAACCAAATGTTGCAATCTAGTGTGACCGCACATATTTCATATTTTTTAGTATATTTAAGCTCATATGATATATATTCGATTTTATTTAAATTCACTTCTCATATTTTAACCATAAAATGGTTGTTTCTTTCATTCCATTTGTGATCTTGATTACATACTTTATCATAATTCTCATTGGTTTAAAATATCTATGATGTCAGATAACGATTCATCTACGTCACATCGTTTTCAGACGGCTTGTAAATCTGACTTGTCGACGAATTTGCTGCTGGCCTTCAAATCACATTCTTCGAGTGGCAGCAAATAAGGCGAAGTTCACCATAGAATGTCTGAGAATAGTGTCGAAGTTCATTTTTTAATAAAATGATATTTAAATAAAAAACCAAAGCATCGATTTGAAGGACCGTTTTCCATGGATTCAAGCCATTAACACCTTGACAGAAGAAAATCAAAATGAAAAAGTCCAGACAAAACATCCAGTGTATAGTAAGTTTAAATCGGCAAGGACGATTTAAATTTTTAAAAATTTGATTATTTAATATTTATTTATTACATACATATATTTTCAGACTTGTATGCTTGATTCTTGAGATCCGCTTGTTAGTCTTCGTCGATAATAGGACAAATAAATAGCACAATGACAGATGTACAACCACAGAAGAATAACGAAGAAAATACCCAGAACCACGGTGGGAATCGAACCCACACTCCTACGCTCTCAAGCGATTAGCGGAGTGATACTTTGACAACTCAGCCACGGATCGCCCTTGATTATTTAATAGAACTTTTTATTAAGAACTGCAATATTTGTAAGCAATCTCTTTTAAATCTTAAAGCTAATGCCTTGCTTACGCCAACATTAGCTTTTTTTACATTAATTCATGTAAATTTTAAATTTTGTTTGAAAATTTGAATATTAATTTAAAATAAAAATTTTTATTTTATTTTTAATTTGTTCAAAAAAGTTGTTTGTTTCAATAAAAATAATAGTAAACTTCACTTTTCATTCCTTCACAATTTTTGCAACTTTTGGTGACATATTTTTTTGGTGAAAATGGTTGATGGGTTAATAAGTTTCTTCATACATTTAATATTCTATTAAACTTTATTCGTTGATTATCCAATCAACAAAAATAAGTTGTTTTAACGATTGAAAAAGTGAACCATCGATAGATGAAAATACAAAAACTCAATTTATTATGTTCAAAAAATTAAATCAAAGAAAAATCTACCAAAAAGCTATGAAAACTCGATTTGTGCACTTGCCCGATTTCCATTTCATTTTATGATTATTCCTTCATTTACGGTAAGATGTTCTCTTTCTCACACACATTTCTAACAGAAGTGCATCATTACTCCAGAGCAAGATTCCGATTAGACTTTAATAAGATTCATTTCGTCTCGCATCTCCTAAGGTCTTTCCCTGTTTAAGAACTTCTCATAGATATGATAACTATTTTCTCTCTCAGTTCAGCTCTGGTGCTAGATGATTATCTGTATTCCATTCTGCTTACAAAATATTGCATACAAGCATGGATTTCGAAATCGCATTTTTATTGATCTCGTATAGAGAAAAGTTTTCTTCCGTTTGCATTTCTAAGAAATTAATTATTTTAAAGAAATTCTTCAAATTTTAATTCCTATATTATTTTTTATGGATGAAACAGCAATGATATTCAATGATAATCATTTTTATAAAATCTTGGAAGGAAATTATGGAGAGAATGATATGAATGTGCGTGTCAAAGTTGAAATAAACATCGCGCGGGAAATAAGGAAAACTCTTTATTAATAGAGTTCATTTTATTCCACTGGATTCTCTTTTTACCAAAATTACAGTTTGCTTTGTGTATGGAATGGAAAAATAAAAGCATCAGGTGAAACATTTGCAGGGATTTGAATGATCTCTCCGGTAGAATGGTTTCAAATTCTGAAAATATAGGGGGTGTTAGAAATCCCCCTCAGAACTCAGCCCCAGTGCCTCAGCAACTTCATGACATTTCCTGTAAGGTAAATAACGTGAAGCATCGCTTGCCGCTTGTAGACATTGGGAGGGTGACCACATTATCCCTCGCTAGGCTTCTGGAGCTCAGTCAGTTAGGGACGTGTCTACGTTAATTTGTAACGCAAAGTCCTTCTAACGGTGTGGTTTGGTTGTAAAGAGGAGAGTGACAGTTTATGGGTAGACTTCGTCACCAGACTGTGATTCAAAATTACAAGGGGTTTGGTGATAGGTGACTATTCCAACCAATATTAACCTTAGGTACAATCTTTGACTCCCATGTACCACTTTGAGTATTTGTATTTACACCATGAATTTATGCTACAAATATCCTGGTACGTTTTCGTTAATGTTTAAGTTGGAAGCTGAGTTCGAGGACATCAACTTCACATTCCTCAAATCTTTTATGAAGACGCTGTCTTTGAATGTGATTTAAAGACCATAATGATTTGAATTGCATAATATCATTGCGGAAGAATATCTTAAGGAACAGTCACTCTCCAGTAAATAATGTCTACAGAAACATATGCAGTTCTCTAGCAAGAATGCTCCGATAAGGAGCTGTCGTCCTCTGGACCGCACCAATAGGTCAAGTCTATTGGTGAAAGAGACGAAGACCGCACTAACAGATCGCACTCGAAACTATAAAAGGGCCAACTCTGTGTTAGCGATAGTCATGTGTTCTTCCAGGAATTCTTCACATGTAGTGGTCTCTAAGAAAATGAATATATATATATACAGATTCGTCTCAACCAATAACATAATTCCATTGATGATCCAGAACTGGTTAAGATACTCAAATAATCAGAATGTTTAGGATTAAAACTCTAATCTTCTTTAGAGTGTGGTTATATGGTGGGATATGATTCTCACGCTGTCGTGCTCAAAAAGTAGCCGTTTCAATGCTTATCTTTTTGGAGAAATTAGGCTGATAGTGCTTATGAATATTAAAGTACTCGCAAGTGTTCAAACCTCTTTCTGCTAAATTGGCGTGTTTAAAAGGGTGCCAGTTCAGGAATCAATATTGATACTTAACAGCGCGCGTGGCTCACACAAAAAAGACGAGATATTATGTCGTGTTAGGAAGTTGGCAGAAGAAGATACTTAAAAATATATAGGAAAAGCAAAACGCAACTCAAATAAAATCTATCTTTAAGAACCTTTAAGCAATAATTTTAAAAGCTTTGTAAAAGTAGATTGAAATACGTAAATCGTCATTTGACTGCTGTAAATAAATTCAATAGAGGTTAATAAACTTAATTAAAAATACATAAGCACTAACGCAAATCTTTTGTGTAAGCTGTAAATAAATGCGCTATAAGACTTTTACATTCATGCAATTAAAACATCAGTGGCATGATGCATAAACAGTGATGCTTTTATAGAAAAGGCAAACCATGAGATATCAAGCAAGTAGATAGGAAATTATACAGTATGATGCCACCATAAGATCACAAAACTTTCATCAGCATGGCTCTGATGGATAGCAAAGTACGTATGTATTCTCATGCATTAGTGGATCAGGTATAAAATAGGTTAGGTTAGGATATTGCATTATATTCCTATTTTTGCCGGAGGAATCTGGTAGACACAGTCAACCTCCTCATCAGAATCAAAGTTGAATAACGAAAGCTTACCCATACTTGGCACCTTTTTCTTTACACCCCACAAGTGGCAAAGCATTGATACAATATGGAAATTTAAGACGTGGAATAGATATTCTCACCTTGCTGATTTTGGGTGAGCCAACTTTAACTTACAATTTCTCGAGTAAGAGTAACGCCTTTACTTACCCAGTTACAACGGCACCAAATATCATCCAAATTATCATCTCGTAAGATTCTAATAAATATGGCTCTTTTTGAAATGTTTAATACTGTTTGTTCTTTTCTTTTGAAAACGCTACATAACATTATGATTATTTTATGACTTTCTCTTATTTCAAATAATATGTTGGTGATCCCTACCAGAGGAAGTGTATTTTTCCCATAAAGTTGAAAACATTTTATTACAGCAGAAGATACATCAGCCAAAGTTCCTGCTTTTGTCTTAGCTTAAAAATTCTTGCGACCTATAAATAATATTTTATAACATCCGTATATGTGTCTGTCAGTATTGTCATTGAATGTTTCAGGCACACTAAACGCTTGTCGCACACAGAGGCATTTCTTCTTGCCTTACGTTACACGAAATATTAAGTAAATAAAATATCAGTAACCAAAATAATACTAAATAAAAAATATGTGAATCGTACAGCGGAAATTGAAACGTCTTGTTTGCCCGCTGTCTATAAGCACGTTCATAAAAGAGCAACTTTGTTACGAGGATAACTCGTTTCCTCCCCATTAAGTTCAAAAATAATTTATCTTTACATGTATATGTGTACATGTAGGCATATATTTGTCTATCTATTTTGTAAATTCAAGCACATAAGTTAAAATTATTTTGAAATAGGTAGATAAATATTAAATTTATCACAATATATATATGTGTGTGTGTGTGTCACACTTATATTTAGAAAATAAAATATTCTGAAAACAAAATTTTCTAAAGTAAAGATATGAATACAAAATTGCATGTTTCTATAAGCTACCAATAGGAATATAATATGATTGTTAAATCACAGAAAGTTATCACTTTTTAGTCAAAATTGTAATTTTGAGAACAATTTTAAATGCAATTTTACTTATATTTTTTGCAGTGATAAAGTAATACACATTAATAAATCACCTATTTTACATATGTACTAAAAGCTTTTTCATTAAAATTTTTATTAAACTTAGATGATAGTTCAATTGTTTTGAGAAATTGAAAAAGGAGAAAACACAGCTTAAATAATATTTCATTTAGAATCTTTAATTAATAATATTAAATTATTTTAGCTTAAAATTCGGAAGCACAATCCTATAAATGCTATTGTTGTTGCACCAGCATAATTCCCTGTAACTAGTCCAAAAGTGGGCTCTACCATTTTGTTGGAAGCTGTTAGGTGGGAGTTTTCATCCTTTAGAAGCAGAGGGACCAAGCATCTGATTGGTTTTGCCCCAGTGCTTGAATTGCAACTCACAAAAGTATCATTTCACTAAAAAAACATTGCGGCCACGAGCTACTTAATGTACCCCAGCCACCTTAAGGTATCTTTGGTTCTGAGGAGATTCGAAATGAGAACGAACTCGTTGCCTCAGCGTGTAAGTGTTGACAGAACAATCATCTCTGGCAACAAGAACAGCACTTATACGCCAGTACATTGAATCAAAACAGACTGGATATCCTGCACATGTAAAGCTTCCAATGCAGACTCAATAGGATGCATCAGTTTATTCAACAGCAATGATTGCCGCTTGGCGATGAGGCGGTCACTTGGATAAACCTTGTGTAGATGTTTTCTTTTGTAAGAAACCTGTAGAACCTTCTAGCCATAGCATTAGCCAAACATCTGCTGTATATCAAAGACTGTCCTTACAATACCGGTAACAGGTTGTCCTGTATCATTCTACGAAAATTCTATATAGCATAATTTGAATAAAGGTATAGTTATAAATATTAATAAAGCAGAGTAGCATGGTCATTGTTATAGTGCCATCAATGCGAACAAAAGTGTCAGAGATCTCTTCTACTGTACCATCCAATGGGCCATCATACCATTCTACTAAGCGATAGACAAGTAGGAGGATATCAAAACATCTTTCTATAGTGTAAAATTCAAACGTTGTAATAATGATTTGCCTTTTTGATCCAACAATTTAATTAGTCAACAATGTATTTTTCTAACAACACATTTTACTTTCATTGATATACTAATGCTAATTTATGACAAAATTACAGATTTTGTCACAAATTGGCATTAGTGTATCAGTGGCATTTAGTCAGTCACAAATTAGTATTAGTATTACAGAGATAAATAAAATGAAATAATAATTTAACTTTGGTGGTCTCTCGAATTATGAAACAGTAATTTCAGTAGGCATATTGTATACAAATATAGACACAAAAACAAGTGCGAACTACAATCATAATGTGATCTAAATATTTTCATAAAAGAAGTAACAAACTATAATGTAAAATATAAATATGCACAAAACTAATTGCTTATTTATAGGAAATTGTACAGAAGCATCGTTATATTTTAGTACGTTTTTATAATTCTAAATTTAATTTTAAAATCAAATTTTTATATATAGGATACTTTCACATGATTTTTATGAGTCGCGTGGGCCTGGTTGGATAGGGGCTGTTTTCTTTCTTGGACAGTGGAAAGTTTGAATCCCCACCAAACCGAGTTCTTTCGCGTTTACTTTAGGTGGCTAGGGCACGTTCATGGTCACAGTGACTTCCAAGTGAAATCATACCATGTGGAGATTACAGTAATGGGGGGTCTTTTTGATCCGTACTTTCAATTGACGATGACTTTCAACTAACTGGAATTGCTCAATTCCGGGCTAAGTAAAGGGGGATTCTGGTGCAACAACATAATTTGTATTAGCCAGCAGATTTATTTATTAAAAACATGAGATTTATGTTTCTTACTTTTAAAATATAGGTACTTTCTTTTTTTAAAACAATTTATTTACACTAAACATTATTATTTCTTTTATTTATAACTCATTTTGTATTTATTTTAGCAACATGAAAATAAGCTATTAGTAAAAAATATGCAATTAGCATGAAACATCCTAAATATCAAGTTTTTGTAAAATAAATATAATAAAAATAAGAAGTCTCATATGTCATTTATTTAGCAAAAGACTGAGAATTATCATTTAAATAAATTCGAAACGACTACTATGCTGCAGTTCCAGGTGACAGTCGAAACCCCTAACGATTGAACCGAAGGCCAAATCATTAAGCTTTTAACTTATGCTTAGGATACGAAAGATGGCTCATATTAAAAATCTTAATCATCAAAAGTATGTTTTACAAACCATTTAAATGGATTCAAATCTATTAAAATAAGTGTACTTGAAGTGGGAATCGAATCCACGATCTGATAAACCGAAATCCGGATCACAAAACATATAGATTTCTACTTCCGATCAAAAAGAGGGCACTTGCAAAAGAACTTATTGGACGTGAATATCTTTTACATAACATTTAAGCTTGTGCCAAATAACTAAAACTTTTCACACTCGAGGTGGAGATCGAACCCACAAACTACTAAAGTCCAGATTCCTAGAAATTTCACCTTCGGCATAGGATCAGAAAGAAGACACCTATAAAAAAACCTTAATAGCTTTAAATGACCATTGGGAAAATCTTAAGACTTCGTTATAAATAAAAAAGATACTGCATTTATTTTACGCGACTTAACATAAACACTCACATTTTTGCTCATGGCTTGTTCGGTACATAAATGTCATTAAACGTATTAACTTCATAAAAAAGAACACCTACTTCATTTATTTTGAAATGCTTACACGTGAAAGCTACCTATTCAAGTATGAAAATGCACGTTTTTACTCTTTCTTGCCTCCAGCAAACCAGCTTTGAGGAATGTAACACGATGTAATTGCTAACTATTATTGTCACATAAGCAGTAATGTTAGTTTCTCTGCAAAATAAACAATCAAACAATAAGTGCAATGAAGAATGATAAATAACTATTTTGTATCGCTTTCTTTTGCGATTACGTTTTCTGGAATTCTAATTTTTATGCTTTATTTCATTTTAACTTTATGCAATTATGAAAAATTAAGGATAAGTTTGAAAAATTTTAATGTTTCTAATAGTGATTCAAGTAATTTTAATTACTTAAAAGTCCGCTTTTTCAAAATTATATATCTTAATAATTTTTTGATTTTATTTGTTTCATAATATAAGAAAATAATTTTCATTTATAAAATATTCCTATTTTTAATATTTTGATTCTGAATTTTTAACTATATTGGAGAAAACATGTATTATTTTTTATTTGGAAAGCAAATTGTAACTTCATAATTACAAAGTTACCGTTATTTAGGGTCTATTATTTTTTTGCCAGTATTTCATATATAAAATTTAAAATCCGTTTATATAATAATTAATATATTTATAATATATTAGGAAAATATTTCCTTGTGGGATAGAAATATTGCTTTCTTACATTGAATTCAAATAAAGAAAAGTTAAATAATTTTTTTTATTTTATTTTTTTATTTATTATTATTATTATTATTATTTTTTTCATTTTCGGAAACATTGAAATTTTCTAATGTTTTCCAAAGAACAAAGTCTTGTAATGATCGGAATAAGTAAAATTTCGATGGTGCAAAATCGGGTGAGTATGATGGCTGGGGCTTTTTTTTTGTGATGTTGAAGAAGTAAACAACATATGGTGGATCGATTTGGTTTCAGTATGAAGACACCTTCTCTGCATACTTTGCTGATCTGCTGAAAACGATCTTGAACCATTGACCAAGATTAATTGAGTCTGGTTGATAGATCTTTAAATATTTAAGGCTGATTTGTTTCGACTTTCGTCCTTTGAACACCAACTTGTCTAAAACAATTAGTCTTCCTGGTGGTTGAGAGTCAAAAAATTCAGAATTTTACGATTTCAATTTTGTAAACAACTTGTGGCATTTAGGGATATTCAAAGAATTTGGAATAGCTTCATTTATGTTTTCCTGCAACAAGTGCGCTGTTACCTTTACGAAATTCGTAGTGCATGTCGAACTGGATGTACTGATAGTTTAGTATTTAATTTGCCATTTTATCTGAAACTTTGAAAAAAAACTATTTTACGTTGGCGGAAGCAAGGCATTTGTCTTTTGAATCAAAAGAAATTGAGGCACAGATGCCGTATAATCCAGAATGCCGAATTCTGTGATTTTTTTTTGGCGGATTATCTTATGTATCTGGCAACATGGTTTTTATTACGTCATAGATATAGAAACATGTGAGAATTATGCAGAAAATTCTATTTTGCCAACCCTAGTATTTACGTCATCGCACATGTCACAATACGTCATCTTAGCAACATTTTTTCATGGCCAAAAAAATTCAGAATTTGGCATCCTGGATTATACGATATCTGTGCTAAGATTATTTACAAATATTACAATTATTAATTTAGAATTCTATTAATTAATGAAATTTTTAAAAATTTAAATCGTCCTTACTGATTTAAACTCACCATAAAGTGGATGTTTTATCTTGCCTTTTTCATTTTGCTTTTTCTTCTGACAACGTGTTAATGGCTTGAATCAATGAAAAACGGCTTCTCAAACCGATGCTCTGGTCTTTATATAAGAAATCGTTTTATTAACAAAATGAGCTATTCTCAGACATTCGAGGGTGAACTTCGCCTTGTTTGCTTCCACTCGAAGAATGCGATTTAAAAACAGGCAGCAAATTCGTCGACGATTCGGACTTACAACGCCGTCTCAATACTATGTGTGACGTAGATGAAACGTTATCTGACGTCATGGATATTTTAATCCAATGAGGATTTTAATAAAGTGTGTGATATAGCCATAATCTCAACTGGAACGAAAGTAAGAACCTCTTTATGGTTAAAAAGAATTAATTTAACTATATCTGCGCAACTGAACTAATTACTTTAATTATGAAATGTCATTTCGCATCTTTAAGAGTACAATGAGCTAATGTATCGTAAAATAAATATTGACTCGGAAAAAAATACCTTATTTTCCTGTCATCTCAATGAAGTGAAAAATCTTCCTCCACTGAATTAAGATTTTCGTGTTACATTTCATTATCAAATCAGTAAAATTCCTACGCGTTATAGTTGTGTTCCATAATAAACAATCCTTTTACAAAAAGTTTTTTTTTTTTTTTTTTTTTTTACATTTTTCCTAAAAAAAAAAAACTACTTTAATATAATTTTTTTATCACATCAATACTATTTTACATAATCTTGCGCGTTCAAAATAACGTGAAAGATTACATTCAGTACTTCATTGATTCAATATTCAATTAACTAAAAATTAAAATTATTTCATCAGTTAAGTATTAAATTGAGGAAGAATTCGTGAACAATTTAAGTAAATGTGTGATATTGTTTCGTTAAATTATTTTCAAACTCTTTGATATGTTCGGCTGTATTCAAAATAAGTGGTTTTAATTCAGAAATGTCCATAAAAATTTAGATATTACATAGTTTTCTTGTTCGAATTTTATTTTACTTTATCTAAGTAGTTACTTATAATAAGGAAACACTCTGCTAACTAGTTACTTATAATAAATAGTTACTGAATAAAAAAACAGCAATCCTCAGATGAAAAAACTCGTTTGGCAGCTAAAATACTTCTTTAAATATGAAAAGACAACTTTCCAAATGTTTCGTACTTCACTTATGGTGAACTGTGCAATCCGAACAGTTAGCACTCGAGTATTCGATTCAACAGTTTGTGAGCTCGATTCCCCACGTCGGTCGTAAAGTTTTGCAATAGCAAATAAACCAAGCAGTCTTCTTCATTTATAAGTGGAACTTTTTTAATACGATAAACACAATTGTAATTGTACGTAAAAAAAGGCATTCCTTATTCGCTAGGGAAGAAAGCTTTGAACCATAGTTTAATTATTATTCAATATATAATAAAGCATTTTTTTATACACGTTAGGGATAACATATTAAAAACGTATTTCCAGTTGAATGGCTACACTTGTTCAATCTGTGAAGTAATTAATATATTAAGTATTTACCTTCAACGTTATTGAATTTAGAAATATTAAAATATAAAACATATTTACTTTAAAATATATTACCGCTTTACACATTCTCTTTTTCATTAAATATTTCACAGAATTGCTAGGTGAATATTAAAAAAAAACTAATAATACAGAACATGTGTCCCCCGAAATCGAAGAAATGCTTATATTTTAAATGCAATTTTAATCAGGCAACTAGAGTAACATTCTTATTAGATCCGTTGGTATAGTTCCAGAAATCGAAAAATATCAAATAATATTAGACCATAATTCTAGTAAAAAAGGAAATTTAATAACGCTGGAATTTCCATCACAACTACCGATTCAATCATTGCGGGGAAATAATTCTGCTGTAATGCCAGGTGTGGAAGGGATATCGGAACATTACAACACATTAACCTGAGGTGAGAATTGAACCCACGAACCACTGAATTAAAGTTCAGAGAGTTAATCATTCGGTTGCCAATTTAGCTTGCATTACCATAAAAGTGTAAAGAAAAAAAGAGGTGAAGAAAGAATGTTTTTTTTTAAAAGTTTTTTACAAGTTTTTTTTTAAAAAAAATCACTTCATTTGCAGCAAAGATAGCCCGATGGAATGAAGTCTTCGAAAGGCAATGGGTTCGATACCAATCTGACAAAAATCATAACCCTATAAGGAATTAAGCTTGTTAAAAAATCCGTTACTTCTTCCTTTGGTGTCGTGTGAATGTTTGGAGAGGAGGGTGTCAACTCAGGTGTTGACTACATCCTGGTTCATAATGAAATTATACTTGGTTGTGATAAGCAGCTTCGGTGGTCTGAAATAGGCAGCTAGAAATATATTACAATAATCCAACCCTTACGAATAGTTAAAAACATGTAAAATACGTTTTGAAGATTGAAAGTCAGATTAATGTAGCTACAACGTCCTTTTAAACGTTGTCTAAAAGCATTGCCTGAGGTATTTTTATATGAAAAATAAAAAAAGAATCGCCTCGTAATCCATATAGACCAGTTCTCGATTCAAGTGGGGAGAGGAAACGAGACTGGATGAATGAGCCCCTTTTTATTATTATTTTTACTTTTTTTTGCAAGTGAATGAGCAGAGATACCTTCAAGAAGGCACAGCGCCTTGAAGCGGTGACGTCACAGTGACCTTGTGACTCGTCCTTTACTACGACTACTACTCATCCGAACACGGCGAGCTCATTCACAAAAATACCTGCTTGTGTGTAATTTGCAGAGCCGCAAGCGATCCTCCCGCAGTAATATGTGGAGTTAAATGTGTGCGGATATAATTTTAAAAACACTGTCATTTATTACTCGATTATTATTATAACTGATTATGCTTTTAATGCTGATAAAAGTTTGTTACCCATATTTTTGACATATGTACACATAGTGTACAACTTTATTCAGGTAAAATCCTTGTACAGTGCGCGTGCCTAATTTTTATCCGGAATTGAACTATGAACAGAGGCATGGATAGACCATAATCTGAAATTTATAAATAAATCAAAAACAGAGCCGTTGAATGTTTTATCTTGAAATTTCGATTATACAGTGTCTGCAATTAATTCAATTAATGCTGATTTTATTTCACTGTAATATTGCTTATGCCATGATTTACACCATTTCGGAACTCTGCTCGCTTCAAAAATGGAGCTGTGAAATTGTTTTTCCCCATTTAAAGTTGTTCTTGATACGTTAACCACTAGAGGTAGAGTAAAATATGTGCTGCATCGGATTCTTCTTTTTTAAATTCCCATAATGTTTTTTTTTTTCAATAGTATTTGATTTTTTTCTAAAAATAAAAAGTATTGTTTTTGCATATTACAGAGAGCGTGTTTACCTTCTTTCCAATATGCCGCTGACCAGAAATATATTGGAACATTAATGAAAGAAACCCCAACTCTCTTCAATATTAAATTGCTTCATAATTACAGAGAATTTTCAATCGTTGTACTCTATATTCGATTCATTTCAGCTGATCTATTAGTCAAACTTCATTTCTCAGGGCAAAGTAATAATAAAAGACAAATGTCGTTTTGAGGTAAATAGCTAAATAAATTGCAAACGTTAAAAAATAATATCAAAATCTTCATTTTCCCAAATCTCAATTTTTCTCTAAAAGCTTGGCGCGTATCTTTCATTGGCAGCCCGTTTCCTAAAAAATGGCGGACTTTGCCCTCTGTGATATGTAAATAAAATCTTTTTTTCTCTCTCTCTCTCTCATTAAAGTATATTTTATGATGGGAAACTATGAAACAAGATACTTTTTTCAGGAATGAAACTCTCTCAACAAACAATAAATTTTCAATATAGTCCAAATAACGATATTCTGTTTTTCTGTTTATCGCTAATGACGCTTGATGAATTTTTTAAAAAAATAAATTTCTGTACTATGTAGTGTTTTGTAATTGTGTTGGTTATTTCAAATTTTCAGGTAATTACTTTTACTCAGTATTTGTAAATCTTGTTAACTTTTTCTTCAAAATAACCGAAATATCCTATTACCGTGATAACAGAAATTTTAAATCGATCACGAAATGATTGAAGATAAGAAATTTAATATATAATATACATATAATATATATAAAATATATAATATATATATAATATAATATGTATATATATATATATATATATATATATATATATATATATATATATATATATATATATATATATATATATATATATATATATATATATACGTTACATTATTGCAAAATATTAAATAATGTATACAGAGAACATATTGTATGAAGAATTTCTATGAATAAAGAATTCCTATGAAAATACAAAGAGAAAACAGTAAAGGTCAAAAAACTTTATTGCACACACGCAAGGGTTATATAATAAGGTTTGGTAAAATTCTCTTCATTACTTAAAAAGTGTAATAATGTGTGAAGACCCGCGTCACATACCACATGTGCACAGTACACGTTAAAATTGAGAGTGGTCGCAATGTCCTCCAAGTGAAATGATACCTCTGCAGGTAGCAGGCCAAGTGTTGTTAGTCTTCTGCTTGATTCCTGCTTCAAAATGACGAAGACTCCACCAAGCTGCTTCTATCAAACTGGTACAGCCCAACTTAGGGCTAGGTACAGGAATGCACGCTGGTGCAACATGTGCACAATCATAGGACCGCGGTGCCCTGGTTGGTTATGGTGTCGTTCTCATTATCGGAAAGTAGTGCGTTCGAATCCCGGATTTACCGAAGATCTGTCGTGTTCACTAATGGTGGCTGGGGCACGTTAAAATTGAGAGTGGTCGCAATATCCTCCGACTGAAATGGTACCTCTAGGGTGACAGGCCAAGTATTGGAATTGTTCTGCTTGATCCCTGCTTCAAAACCACGGAGACTCCACCCGGCTGCTTCTATCTAACTGGTAGAGCCGATCTCAGGGCTAGGCACAGGGAAGCATGCTGGTGCAACAACATGTTCCAAGTAGCATATGTAAAAAAGTAATGCTTACTCTGCTCTTGAAGAAAAATGACTTTTTTTACTTCTTAAGCGATATCACCATAAAAAGAATGTTACATACATGATTGTGTACAACAGTGTGTACAAGGAAATTCTGTCTATAGTAGCATAAAATTCATTGATGACATTGTCTGTCTAATAATTTTCCAGACGAAACTGACTTTCATGCTGTTTCATCTTAGATCATTTCAAATATATAGTAGAGAATGATTAATTCGGACTAATAGGGAACCAGATCATTTGAACTAATGAAAAGCACTAATTAAACAAAATAACCTATAGAGACAAGATACATAAAACAACTATACACACAGTGAAAATTGTATTTATTACATTTGACACGCTCATTGGAAGAAACAATTGATCTTTTCTTGCCTTATTTTAGCGGTCATTTCTTGAACAATAAATGGCAGAGATGTCTCAAATGTCCGTAATATCCTGATATGACCCTATTGCTGTTGTTCTCGACATTTTTATAACTAAATTTAAGTGGTCCTTAAAATCACTCGGTTTACTTTTGGGTTATCGTCTATTTCATCATTATAGTCTTCATCCCCTTCAAAGCTTTCTGCTACGGTCACCACCTGTTAAATTATGATAGCCTGAATCGTCTTCATTTGAATCTAACCACAACTCTATGTCTTCCAGTGACACATCAGTCTCTCCATCTTCGTATACCGTGATCTGACAGTCTTCAGTTTCAAAACCAGCTGTGTCTGGTTCGCTCTCCACATTCAGTACAAGTTTACGGTTTGACTCCTTCAAGTCAACACAAAAGCTCCAGCTTCAACAAAAATATGTTATTGCTTTAATTTGCTTTTAATTTATGAATATGCATAAATATGTATGTACATAAATATGGGAAAAGTATATTGAATTTCAAGTAACATGACTCATCGAAAAAATAGTACCTAACTTTGGTATGAGTTACTCTTTTCGTATACGTCTGTATTCATATCACAAGGTTAAGAATCCAGAAAACTCACAAGCATTATAAGCCTAGTTGATATCAAGAAGGTTAGCACTTTGACCTTCTGCCCAAGTGATCGCATAGCAAGCAACAAACCAAATCATTCATTCCTTCATTCACGGATGCAGATTATAATAAACGCTCTCAAAGCAAAGCAATGTTGTAATACATAAGTTGCCAGATTGGATATCTGACATTAATGATAATTGATATGACGAGTACAACTGGTGATCTTTTTTTTATGCGTCCGCCACATAAACTACACTCGTGTCTATAAATTAAGGATAATGCAAGCTCATGTAAAGAAAGAGACAGAAGCAGAACAAATGTGACTTATTTGTAAAGTCTATTTATTAAACAAAAGGTAAAGAGTAAAAAAGATGCTCTATGTGTCGTATCATTATTAAAAAATTGCGATTATCATCCTTGGAGCAAATTTCAAAAAAGAACCTAGTTACATTTTTCGTAAGTTGTAAAAATGCACATATAGCAAATGTGTTGCAAACCACAAATTATGATTTTTTTATACTGGGAAAAAGTAGAGAAAAATGTCTGATTCATACAAGGTTTGTTTCCGAAAACGACACGTCTGAGTTATATGATGTATATTTATTAAAATATTTTAAATTTTATATTCATATTTGTTATTTTATATTCAATAAAATATTAATCTGTATCTGTAACGTATTAATAATTACAATACATATTAAAAATTCATCACTTGCAAGCTCGGAAACATTAAAAAATGCAAAATACGTTTTACTTTGCCACCCAACTTGTCTAGTGGTCAGCGTGCCTGACTGCAGATAGGGAGGTCCTGGGTTCGAATCCCAGTTCGTGCATGGATGTACTTTCTCTTTCTATCTATCCTGTCTTTGTCCTTTCCTTATATGAATGAGTGCTTACCCTATAAGCGGGTACCTATAGCATATGTGTACTGGAAGTCGGACTCCACACCAAAATATGGTTCAGTTGGAAAAGTGGAGCAGCACACCCCGTGATGCCAGCCTAGCTGGAACACGACAACAACAACGCTTTTCTTTGGCGATTTATTTAATTTTGAAGTTTTGAGAAACTTACCAGGGTATTACCTTATTTTCCCATCTGAAAATATTGATAAGATAAAAATACTTATAAAAAGGAATTGTTATCCAGTTTATAGAATCAAAATTAATGTTCTGACTGTGGCCTTACGGTAGGATACCTTTTTCTGAAGTGTAAAACTCAGCATTTGTTCCAAACAACTGCTTAACAAAAGTAGGATGTCGTGTTTTAACATTTGGATTTGTCAAGATGAATGATTCTAAAAGTTCCTGATTTCCAATCTTTAAGACATTGAGTAAGATCTTCTATCTATAAAAAGTAATCTTACCATATTGCAAAACACATTGTTGTCTTTCAGCTATTTGTAATGTACTCAAACCCAAGCCTCCTAAAATATCTTTAAAAAAGAAAGCCTTTAAAGCTGTTTATTTAAGTTTCAATGCTATGTTCTTTTACTTTCTAAATAATTTGTATTTTGAAAAGTAGAATGCATTCATGGGATTCAGGAAGTACATTTGTTGGAATGGGTGTCCGAGAACTCTTGCTACATGCCCGTAAAACTCTCATTAGCTTAGGATAAGAGAGGTTATGGATTCGATTCCTGGCCCTACTGAAAACTGTCGTTATCAGAGAGCCTATGTACGTAAAAAACTCAGATATTCTTTTGTTGGTGTGTTTTGACACGGAAAATGGTGTGTTTAGTTCCGGTATTCATCTCGTCATGGATCCGCCAGACGAAGTAATTTAGAGGCTACTGGGGGTAGAAAAAGGCATCCAGAAACATAACGCAATAAAATAACCAAATACCTGAAATTTATGTAGAACAATATTAAAAAAATTGTAAATTTTGCATTCATTATATCATTTGCACCAAAAACTAACTAAAAAATGAAAGCAATTCTTCACTTTTTTGTAATAAATGCTTTTTAGAATTTATTTGAATTTGAAATTTTTTTATTATTAAGCGCGAACATTAAAAAATTGTATTGAACTTAATAAATAAATAACGACGTGGATGATCACTTTAATCTTGAAAAAAATTAATAATGTATGTGTTTGAAACCTAAAAAACATGCGGCCCAAATAACGCTTAACACTTTTACATTGATTCTTCATTCACAGTATAATTGACTTCTTCGAGTACATTTCATTGATAGCAAGCCAAGTTGATGATGCAATTCTGGTAACTTTCCATGAAACAATCCCGATAGAGTATAAGAGTGCATGCAGAAAACAGGACCATAATACTTATCTTCGGCTGTTTAATAGTGCTTTGGACTTTTTGCTCAAAAGACCGCTGTCATTTTCCCCAAGATGTAAGATTGTATAGCTTCAATATAGCATCAAACAATAGCTCTAATTTAAAGAGCCGAATGAAAAATTCGCTTTCAATCAATAAAAACATACGAAATTAAATTTGAGTTGCTGCTTTTAATCAAAAATATCTCTTCTATACTGTGTACGAACTTAATAGTTGACACTTTTCAATTAAGAGATGGGAATTAT
The DNA here is from genome assembly GCA_037975125.1 of Latrodectus hesperus. Classification (NCBI taxonomy): domain Eukaryota; kingdom Metazoa; phylum Arthropoda; class Arachnida; order Araneae; family Theridiidae; genus Latrodectus; species Latrodectus hesperus. Next base: position 77,984,424 of record CM075858.1, on the reverse strand, counting down.
TTTTTTAAATAATACTTTATTAAATCTGATAAATTTCAACTTTTATATGTAAATTATAATATACTGTTACAAAAATAATAACAGTGATATTTATGGATTACTTGGCGAGATTCTTGGTGACACCTTGGCAAGATAATTAGTGACTTGGCGAGAAATAAATAGTTTTGGAAATTTCCACCACTTAAGCTCTAGGGGCCATTATTGAGTGAGATGGCCTGGAAGCTTCCAGAACTTTGGAGAAAGACCTAGACTTCCCGCCAAGTAAGTTATAAATACCACCGTTCCAAAGACCGAGTCAGTTTCTGAGTTTTTCTAGCGGCAGTGAGATGTTAGTGAAGACGATCAGTCTTGAATGCTAGTTTAGAGCATTGAATCTGTTGTTTGTCTGAGATATTAGAGCTTTATGTAATTGAAAGCTGTTTCCTGTAGTATTAGCTGTATTAGATCTGTGGAATTATAATTTCTACTTTCTGTATTTAGTTCTTCTGTATTTAATTCAATATTCTGTATTTAGTTCTGTAATTTTCTGTATTTAGTTCAATTTGCTACGAATAAAAGTCTTGTGAATTTTAAAGAGATTATTTCATCGACTCTCAATTAACACAAACCCTGAAGCTCGGTACAACTGGTGTCAGAAGCGAGATTGAAGAGTTGATGCAACGTATCACTAGAAAAATGGATATGAATATGATGAAAAGTCTCCTCGAAAAGTTGGCTGAACAGATGAATAACATGAAAGCTAGACAGGAAGAGATTAAAAACGAGATGATGAAAGATACAAAATCCGGACAAGAAGAAAGGAAAGCTGGACATGAAAAGATTAAAACCACGATAAAGGCAATAGAAACTAAGGTAGCTTCGTTTGAAAACATGGTATTTTCAGTTGAAACTAAATTTTTGAAGATAGAGGAGAGCCTTGACAAGAATGTTCGGGAAAACATTGGAAAAGAATTCGAACAGGAAATTGGGAAGGAAATAAAAGATCATTCTGATGATGTAAAGGCTGAAGAAGTAGATGAAAAATGTAAAGAAGCATTTGAGAATATGAATAAGGAGATTGAAAGCCTGAAGAAGCAGATTTCAAATGAACATGAGGAATTCAAAGTGACATTTACGCCTTCCATAGCCACGATTAAACTTTCAACATTCGATGGAAAAACATCCTGACAAGTATACAAAATACAGTTTACGGTGGTAGCGTAAGCTAATGGATGGAATCATCGTGATAAAGCTTTTCATCTTAGCAGCTTCGTTTAGAAGGAAATGCAGCCGATATCCTCGAGACGCTTCCGGAAGAGTAAAGGCATGATTTTCAAGCTCTATCAAGTGCACTTGAGCTGTGGTTTGGAGAAAAGTGCAGTAAAGAATATAGCCGACTGCAGTTAAAGGCCCGCTATCAAAAGGCGGGTGAAAGCCTGCAAGAATTGGCTGCCGATATTCAGCAACTTTCCCATCTAGCATTTTCGGATTGCCCGGTTGAGACACGCCAAGATCTGGCCCTACAGGACTTCATCCATAGTGTGCAGGATCCGGAAATACAAAAAGCACTTAGACTTGCAGATGTCAAGGATATCGGATCGGCTTTAGTATATGCACATAAGATAGAGGTTGCCCATCAGGCTGCACGTAAGGATCGGCATTCAATCAAAGCAGTCTCCGCAACAAATTCGGACTTCGTGAAGCAATTTCAAAATTTGCGACGAGAAATCCGTAGCTTAAAGGAGCGTAAAGGTGGCAGAAAAACCGAAATTCAGTGTTGGACTTGTGGTGCAGCCGAACAAGTACGCAGAAACTGCCCGATACCCATGAGATGGTGGAAATAACCTTCCACCACAACAGGGAAACTAGTATGTGGACATCTCGCGGGCGGAGGTGTCCAGAGGGTCAGAAGCCTCTGTTCAAGGTATTTAATATTTCATCCCTAGGAGATGGCGACAACGGGCTGTTCGTTATGGGGTACGTCAACAAAGTACCCTGCAATATGATAATTGATATTCGAGCCAACGTAACCATCATTCGAACAGATTTGGCTCGTAAACTTGGGGACAAATTCATCTGGACGCCGCCCTGCATTACAATTCAGACTGTGACAGGTGACAAGATTAATATGCATAGAAAAGTCTATATTAACATCACATTTGGAGATGCCATGTACCATCACACGGCATATGTGGCTGATATAAATGACCAGGTTATTCTCGGATTGGATTCCCTCAAAGGAAAAAAGTTCAAGTTGGATTTTAAGATTAATGAACTGCACTCAAGTTCAGAGGACATAGCGGTGTTTAAGTCAAAATATGCAGATATTAAACCAGCCCATCATATAATTGCAAAGAGTGAAACTACAGTACCACCAAGAACTGAGACTATAGTTTCTAGAGCTCTTGCAGAAGACAATAATTTCCATTACGCACTGATTGAATATCCAAATGCTGACAATGGCATCAGAGGAGTATTGGTGTCTTCATCACTCGTCAACCTGTGACGAGATGTTACCCCAGTAAGAGTTGCTAATATCAGTGACAGGGAGAAGGTCGTAAAAGAAGGAGAGGTGTTGGCAAACTGTGCTCCAGTGACCTGTGTTTACCGAAACTGTCAAGCCACACAATCCGAGCCTTCTGATTCTCTATTTACCGGACTCCTTCAAAGTGCGGAGTTAAATGATAAACAGAGGTGTGCTGCAGAAAAGCTGTAACTAGAATTTAAAGAGCTCTTTTCCAGAAAACTAGATGATGTTGGGTGGACTAAAATGACGCAGCACTGAATTGATACAGGAAATTATCCTCCCATCAAACAACATCCAAAAAGACTACCATTTGCTAAGCAGGAAGAGGTGGCTAATCTTCTGATAGAAATGCAGCAGAATGACATCATTGAGTCATCAAAGTGTCCGTGGACTTCGCCTATCTTCCTAGTCCGGAAGAAAGTTGGTTCCACATGATTCTGGGTTGACTATCGCCGGTTGAATGACATCACTAGGAAAGATAGTTACCCTCTTCCTAGGATTGACAATACACTTGACACTTTATCTGGAAATCAATGGTTTTCGACCCTGGATCTCAAGAGTGGTTATAGTCAAATAGATACATCCTGACGATCAAGAAAATACTGCGTTCACCACGGGAAAAGGACTCTGGAAGTTCGAGGTTATGCCATTTGTACTTTGCAATGCACCGGCAACGTTTGAGCACCTGATGGAGACAGTATTGCGAGGACTTTCCTATGAGGCCTGTCTAGTATAGTTAGATGATATCATCATCGTAGGATGCACATTTGAAGACCACTTAAGAAACATCCGGAAGGTGTTGGAGAAGTTGAAAATAGCAAACCTGAAGCAGAACCCATCCAAGTGTAATTTATTTTTTGTGAAGTAAGTTATCGGGGTCACATGAACAGACAGAGGACACACTCCTCTGCTAAAGGTGTAAGAACAGATCCTGAAAAGATCTCCACAGTTAAAGACTGGGGTCGTCCGGAAGATGTCTACCTATTGCGAAGTTTTCTTGGGCTATGCACATACTACAGGAAATTTGTCAAGAGTTTTTCAAGTATTGCTAGACCCCTTCACAAGTTGACGACAGAGGCTAAACAGAAATTCTTCTGGACAGACGAATGCGAGAAGGCTTTTAAGCAATTGAAGGAGGCGTTAATATCCTTGCCTGTTCTTGCATATCCTCAGCCCGACAAATTATCCATCTTGGACCCAGATGCCAGCAACGAAAGTGTCGGGGCTGTATTATCGCAGAAAATTGACGATCAAGAATACGTTATCGCTTACTGGAGTAAATGTCAATCGAAACAGGAGCGGAATTATCGTACAAGCAGGAAAAATTGCTGGCAATTGTTAAAGCCATAGAACATTTCCACCATTACCTCTATGGAAGAAAATTCCTGCTACGGACAGATCACGCATCCCTAACCTGGCTTTTAAATTCTAGAAACCCAGAAGGTCAGGTAGCCAGGTAGATCCAACGACTCCAAGAGCTTGACTTTGAAATACGCCATCGTAAAGGAAATCTTCATGGAAATGCAGACGCATTATCGAGGAAACCTTGTAATGAAAGTTGCCGATATTGCTCTAGAGTCGAGAAGAAATATCAACTAATAAATCCTTCAGTACGCCAAGTCATTGTTTCACCAACATCGGAGCCAGACCCATGGAGTGATGAAGGACTTAGAGAAGCCCAAAAAGAAGATCCAGATATAAATCCGATTTTGGAATTTATTAGGGAATCTTCCAGTAGAGACCAAGTTGGCTAGACATCTCCATCTACAGTCCTACGGCTAAACGGTATTGGGCCCAATGGGACTCACTGCATATTAAAAATGGCGGGCTTCACAGAGAATGAGAATCTGATGATTGCCGTACCCTTAAATGTCAGCTTGTACTGCCAAAATCAAGAATCTCCGATGCTTTAAAAGAACTGCATAGTAGCCTAACTGGCGGCCACTTCGGAGGGACGAAGATCCTGCAGAAAGTTCGAGAGCGCTTCTATTGGGGCAAGTCCAGACAAGATGTTGAGAAGTGGTACCGATCTTGTGATGACTGCGCCAGCTCGTAAGGGACCAAAGAAACGTAGTCAGGGAAGATTGCACCGGTACAACGTACGAACACCTTTCGAGCGTATTGCTCTGGACATCTTGGGTCCTCTACCATGGTCTTCAAATGACAACAAATACATTCTAATTGTCATGAACTACTTCACTAAGTGACCCGAAGCGTTTCCAATTTCTGATCAAGAAGCTACTACAGTAGCGGAGCTTTTAGTTCAGAAATGGGTTATATATATCTATTGTAGATAGAAATATACAATACTGGCCATTAAAATTGCTACATCAAGAAACCGGCACATCACACACGTGAAATTTGCATGACAGGTAGAACTTGCTGTGATATGCAAATGATTAGATTTTCAGCGCATTCATACACAGCAGGCGACAGTAGCGACATCTACAATGTGTATAAAACCAGAAATTTGACAGCAGTTTTCTCATACTCAATTTCCGTTTCAACGTTGTTTTCGGCAAAGAAAGTTGTTGTAATTCCTCGTGTAAGAAGAAGAAATGCCTATCAGCACATGTCTGACTTTGATCGAGGAAGGATTATAGCCTACCGAGATTACGATTTATCGTACCGCAATATTGCTGCTCGCGTCGGTCGAGACCCCATGACTGTTAGCAGAATATGGAATCGATGGGTTCAGGACAATCATACGGAACGTCATGCAGGATCTCAGTGACTCCCCACCACTAACAGCAGAGAAGACAGACATCTTATCCGCATGGTCACAAGGGATCGTACAGGCACGTCACGAACCCTGAGTCGAGAAATGGAGTCATTTGCAAGGCAACAAGTTTCTGCTCGAACAGTTCGACGACGTTTGCAGCAGCATGGATTGCCTGCACGGCGACCATGGCTTCGGCTACCATTGACGCTGCGTCACAGACAGGATCGCCTTCAATGGTGTGATCAGGAACGAACCTGGACGCCGGAATGGCATCACGTCATCTTTACAGATGAATCTCGGTTCTGTATACAGGACCATGATGGCCGCATCCGTGTTTGGAGGCACCGTGGAGAACGCGCATTGCCAGCTTGAATTGGACATCGCCATACTGGCCCATCTGCTGGAGTGATGGTAAGGGGTGCCATTGGATACACGTCTCGATCACCTCTTGTTCGCATTACCGGCACTTTAAACAGCAACCGTTACATTTCCGATGTGTTAAGGCCCTTGGTTCTGCCCTATCTTCGAGGTCTCCCTAATGTTTTGTTTCAACAGAATAATGCACGACCGCATGTTGCCAGTACTGTTCTGAACTTCCTTGATACCGAACAGGTTCGACTGTTACTCTGGCCAGCACGTTCTCCTGATCTGTCACCAATTGAGAACGTGTGGTCAATGGTTGCCGAGCGATTGGCACGCCATCACTCACCATCCACTACTGTCGATGAACTGTGGCATAGTGTTGAAGCTGCATGGACTGAGATCCCTGCACATGCCATAAAATCTCTGTTTGACTCCATGCCTAGGTGGATAAATGCTGTTATTGCAACCAGAGGTGGCTGCTCTGGGTACTGATTTCTCAAGATCTATACATCCTAATTTCCTGTAAATCTAATCACTTGTTCTTTCCACTATAATGTATGTGTCCAATAAATATCGTTCTGTTATTTGCATTCCTTCTTGGTGTAGCAATTTTAATGGCCAGTAGTGTACATTCCAAATAAAACATATTTTAAGAATAAGAAAATGAAAATACTTTATTGCATATTTCCTTTCATGAGATGTCATAAAAAAGCTTGTAACGATGGAATATTTGTATTCTTTGAAGTATTCGGAAATTAATAAATGAAGCGATTTATATGTTTGTATGAAAAATATAAGTAGCAACAATTACAATAGAAAATTAATATGCATTTCCAAATAATCAAAAAGTTTTAATTGAATTTAATTTTATTTTTGTAACTTCTTAATAATAAATTCTTGTGGCAACCTTCTTTGATTTGACACAGTTTTAATCCAAACAGACTTTGAATATTGATATATTCACCTACTTTTCATCGTCCTTCCATTATATCTCTGCGAAAAAATTTTTTTCAATTATTTATTCTTTACTGATTATACTGATTCCTTACTGAAATGTCCGTCAATTACTTTCACGGATATCTGTGTGTGATCCAGTCCGCATTTACAAAAGACACGGGGGATACAAATGGATGTCGCGTTGAAAATGCAGCCCATCCAGTTTCCATCTGAGCATATTTTATCAAAGAGTTTTTAATTACAGAGAAACCTCTATAGAGCATCGATGTGGAAAAGTGTTTGCTACTTTCGCCAGCGCCCCGCAGCGTTCTCATCCTGTCTTTTGTGCCCTCGGAAATTTTTTCTTATGCCCTGCTAAAGTGATGGAGTTCATGATGAAGGTAAACAAGAATGAAAATATTCACTTGTGGGCAAACAAACTGCATCGATTGAGAAGAAGGGTTCTGTGCGCATCCTTCAGATAGTCCTTTTCTTTTAAGAAAGTAGATGTAATATGAATATATATATATGTATATACCTTCCAGTCAAATAAGTAATGATAAAATATCGATATGAATGATATCCTTATTGGTATAACTGCTGTATAATCCTACATGAGAATTTCTAACTTTTTTTTTTTTTTTGCAACGAAGAAATATTGCCAAGATGACGTAATACTGACATTATAAATTCCTTCCTGAATAAAGCTCACGTCTAAATAAATTTAAACTTGATAAATAAAAAGCATCAATGTAAATTTTTTAAATATTAGGATTTAAAAAATGAAAGCATAAGAATGTAGAGTCAATCCTCCTATAACGCGATACTCTCAGAACGCGGTTTCCATATAACGCGGAGCTGAAATTGCGACAGCCCTCCTATAACGCGGTACTTTACAGCGCGGTTTCTGTCCAACAACGTCCCATCAGCTCTTTCCGTGCACCCAATGAATGGTTTTAAATGGATATGTTTACATAAACATTCACAAGCTTATCTCTTAGCCGTTTACGGCATCAATTTCAGTCGTCTCAGAGCTTTTCACAGTACGTCTTGTTGGTGACCAAATTTTTCTAAAATTTTGTCTGCACTGTCCATTCGTTTAACTTTTTGCTGCTTAATTCATGGTTTATAATTGGACAACATTACACAATACTGTAAGTAATATTCTTCATTTTTTCTAATATAATAACACTAGATTTTTAATATAATTATTAAAAATCTAGGGTTATTATTATATTACAACAAATGAAGAATATTACTTACAGAGAGTTTAAAAGAGAGTTAAGAAATTGCTTAGCTCCCTATAAAGAGGTTTTAGTGGAATTAGAAAAAAAAGCTACTATCGGAAATCAATGTGAAGATGAACCAAGTGAGGAAGACATTTTGCCCATTAAAAGAAGTCGAGTTAGGTGACTCATATTTGACAGCGAGGATGAGTGTTGAAAGATTACATAATTTTACAAAAGTCTTTCTTGCTTTTGTTGGAGAAGGTTTATCAGTTTTTGTTTCATATTTTTATCGTTTCCTTATATGAACTCTTCAATTCAATAAAAATAGTTTTTAATTTATCTTGTCTTTTGCATTTATTGGTCTCCATATAACGCGGTACAAATGATGTGATTTGTACTAATTCTGAATTTCTTATAGCGCGGTTTCCATTGAACGCGCTACGAATTAACCTGATTTGTACGGTTAAATCCGAGTTTTTTATTGCGCGGTTTCCATGTAACGCGGTACGCACTCACCGCGTTACAGGAGGGTTGACTGTAAATACGAATTCAAAGAAAAATAGGAACATTCGCAGAAAAAAATAATAAATTATAAAATAAAATTTAAATTTTACCAAATAGTTTTGAAAAAAGAAAATATAGGAGTATCATTTTTTTACAAATGTAAATATGTATTATAAAATACACTTTAAGTTGCACAGCAGCAGTATCAGCCATGATTAGACAGAAAGTCTAATAACTAAATACAAAATCCAAAACAGACACATCGCGCCAAACAAAAGGATAAAAGAATCCGCACTGAAGAATTACAAATAAAATACAATAAAAATGTCGATTATATTGTTGTTGTTGCTTATCCCCGACTAGCGTGACAGTACCATCACACCAACCCCATGAATCAAGTCAGTCTCTCAAGCACCACCACCGGTCTCAACTCCGTGTCTCCTCTCTCACACTCAATGCACTGAAAAATAAATGTCGATTATAAAACATGGTAAAACAAAAGTTCGTAGCAGTAAAAAGCTAGACAAATTTGTATTTTATTTAAGAATAGAAATGAGATAAATAAAGAATATGTTATGAAAAGGCATAAAAGGCAATACAAAACTTTGATAGCCCTCAGAAAAGCAAAACGATTTTAATGGGGTGTTTCCCTAATCAAGTAAAAATATTGAAAAAATAATAAAAATAAGAATTATTTAAAATAATAAAAAGGAACAATAAAATCTGGAATTTAAATATCAAAAAGGTCAATTAATCTGCAGAACGCATTAAAAACATTCAGAACCCTCCTCTCAAAAATTCTTGGTGAAATCCCGAAATGGAACAAAATGTTCTAAATTTCTTCGCGATGACAAAAATAATAGGGTTGCCGAAACAGAGTTTTCAACATAATTCTTAATATTTTTAATCAATATAGCAGCTATCCATCCTTATTCTGTTTTTTCACCAAATTTTCGTCCAAGCTTGGATTGGGAACAGCTTTACTGAATGGAATGAATCAGAATATTGGTCTCGAGCTCTATTTTACTTTGAAGTGATCGTTTAATACATTAATTCAAATAGCCATTAAAATGCTAACTTATATTTGTAAACTTACTTTTGCCCCGGTGTAACCACAGAAATTCTCTCTTCAAAATAGGAAACGTATGATTTCTTCCCCGTTTAAATTTTTTACTTATACGTAATCTTTGATAAATAAAAGAAAATATTTAAGGCACTGGATCCCATATTTTACTTTTCTTAACTCTCACATATTTCTTTTTTAAAATGATAATAATTTTTTTTTTCGATTTTTTTTAAAATGTACTATTTTTACATTTTTACCTATTGCATCGTATGTGCTTAAATTGTACAATATGCCTCCTATAGGAAATGTATTGCAACATGAATCAAAAGAATCCCCGATTTTAATTCTTAATAATTTCGTAACTACAGGGAATTTCAAAGCGTGCTACACTTAGAAATTCAATTCGATTTGTTTTTAACGAGTCTAACCGTGACTTATTATTTTGTTGCATAAAACTAAGCTTTGAGAATTAAGTTAAGTAATTAGTAAATATATTTTTCCTAGTTGCAATTTAATTTAATTTTACACGTTTTCAAATGTTTGCTCAAAAATTGTCCAGAAAAGCTGAACGTTCCAATTTTTCATTGGAAGCTAAGATGGCCCGTGTCTAATAATGAACTTGCTCTGCTAGTAGTTTAAATATACCATAGATATTGGAAACAAATGCAATAATGTACTTCGTGAACATTTGTCACCCAATAAAATGTAAAGTCTGTTCAGATATTTGCAGAATTTTGGGGATTTATATGATAGAATTTATATCTTCTTTGATGGGGTGTAGTAGCCTGGTTGAGAAAGATATCTCTCTCTTGTCTGGATGGTACAGGATGAAATACCTATTCCATCTAGAGATCTTCACATTGAAATGACCTTGGCCCGTTGAATGATCTAATAAGTCCAAAGAAGTAGCTTATCCTGTACCAGCTCACGTGACCATAGCACAAAATTACCAAGCAGTTTTTTATCGGTCTGGTGATTTCAACTAGTAGAAATCGCAATTATCTAATCAATTTTAATCTGTTAAATTATAAATTAATCAATAAAGTTCTTGATATTTTTAATGGCCAAAATGAAAATGGTTTTTAAAAGTTGTAGCCTATTATTACCCTTGAAGTAATCTCAATCTGTACCCAGTACCATCTCCAGTTGTACATCCCCTTGCTGTTAACTCGGTGAATTTGGAAACAAACAAATCTACGAATGATTGGCACAAGTCAACTTCTTGGGCTTGAATCTCAATGACCTGTATTTTTGAAATTTGCCTTGCCGTATATTCATTCACAGCAAATTCTTGACAAATTCGGGGACTTGATGCCTTCGCTAGATCTTCTTTGCAGTCATAAAGCAAACAACACTGAATAAGCTTTTTGAACACTTCCATTTATCTTTCTTGTTGTAGAATTATGATCGATAAAAGTGTTAGACCTGCTTTAGAATATCCTTGATGTTCTTACTCTCGAACGACATGTTCAATGTGTGATATTCTAATTTCTATACACTTTATCAATGGCAAAACAAAAATGACAAAAATTTTATTGGTTACCTTACACAAATGGCTATCAAATAACTATTAAATACTAACTACCTACCTAATAACAATTAAGTTTACGGAAATTCAATGATAAGAATTTGTTTAATAAATCACAATTTTAAAATGTAAATGAAATCATTTACAACCCTACGTTATCTATTATAGTAGATTTAAAACTTTTTCCTTATTTCAATTCTTTTTTAAAAGTAAAAACTGCCTTAAAAAAGGCTGAAGAAAATATAGTCCATAGTATAATCTAATTGTTAATTAATGTTTTAAAATTGAATAAACCACCGAATAATATATGAAGAAATGAAAAATTGGCACAAATTCATAGTCATGGTAGGAAATTGGTGAGAAAAGATTTTTTTTTGGGGGGGGTCACATTTTTATTGAGAAAGTATAGAGCTCCTGTGGCTCAGTAGCTTCACTCCGCTTCCCATTAAGATCAACAAACTGAAGCATTATTTACCACGGCCAATGACTAAGAAGGTGATCACATTTTCCCTCACTGAGTTGCTGGAGCTTCTTGGGTTGGGTTAACGTATCCACGTTAATATGTGACGTCCAAAGTCCTTCCACTGATGTTTCGTGGATGTGAAAGGTATGACCTCGTCACCTGACAGTGATTTAAAATTACAAAGCCCTTAGTGATATGGGAGAGTATTCAAATCCCGTAACTTTAAAGTAATTCAGGGCTCACCTGCTCCACTATGTATGAATGTATGTATGTAGAGAAAGTATAGATTACAAAGATTGATACGGAGCCCTTATTGCTCTCCATAACTAATTGATAAATTTTGGAAAAAAGAAAGCAAATACGTAAACAAAATCACGAAAGCACAATTTTCTATTAAATAAAAAGCAAGGGTTTTGTTAAATTTCCTTATCTTCATGTATTACAAGCTTAGAGAAAATCGTAAGAGCTATTCGTCAAGAAAGATAAATATTTACTATTAGTCAAGAATTGCCTTAAACCACATCATACTTAACTTGTAATGTAAGATTAAATTTCTCTATGCTTTTTGTTTCATTTTATTGTTTTTCCAAATACAGTGCAAAATTACTATTATCCAGGCGAATAGGAGAAGTACCCCCAGTTGAAAATGTAGTTGAGATATATAGTTCCTAAAAATTTCCAGGAAATTTTAAACTAAAGATAAACTTTCCACATATCAACATTAAATTAAGCACTTTTTTCATTGTTAAACTTTAACTGTGCAAAAGGTGGTTAGAAAGGATTAAGGAAATAATTTTGGCATCACGTCCCTGAGAGATTTACAGCTGAAAACTGTTGTAAGGCATTTGAACTATTGTTAGGTACTACTTTCCTGGATGATTACAATAAATATCTTGGAAGAGGTTCAGAAAACTCACAAATACCCTCCTCGGAAGATGTGCATGCAAGGAAGAAGCTCAACATGCAATCGTCATTTGCTTAACAATGAATGAGATGCTTTTTATTTGAATATTACCGTCCTCCCTCTAGATTTTTCTTTCTAAGGCCCTACTACATAGAGAATTTCCAAAGGGGTGGTATGGGGTGGTAGTTGATGATAACTTATAAAGTACGGCACCCAGTGGAGATGCCATCATCAGCTCAAAGGAAATTGGGTTTTTGTAATTTAGAAGTAGTTGTGAAGAAGATCCCTAGATTTTGTCTGCCCTCCTCAAAGGTACTATTTCACGTGGAGGACATTAAGACAACCACATTTAATACTGTGTAATGGACAGCCTAAAGGCTGGAGGCCATTATAACTCATTTGATACCAGTCGCGTTTCATTGGAAATTTTTCCTACTACTTTCGATTTCCAAGGAAAGAAACCTGGAAAAAACCCACCATGGCAATATGATTGCAGAAAGGAGAAATCTGTCTTCCGTTGTTCAACAATGACTAGGATCGAACCCAAACATTAACGTTATGTAACGTTTTATAACAGGAATTCGTTTGGCATCCATCACAAATGCAAATTAGAAAGTTAACATATCAAAAATGACTGCTTCAAAGTGGCCAGAGGGATGGTACTGGGCGGAATGGGCCAAACACGTCGGCTGTTTTCTCCTGGGAGGGGGTTCTTCCCATCTCCTAACGCTTAAAGGCTGTAAAATTCCCTTGACATCTATTGATATCCTTGACATCCCCAAACATCTATTGCTCTGACTTTTTTGGAGACATGCTCATAAGTCAAACCTACGATTGGTGTTCTCCCTCAACTTATGGCTGGTATGGTGACAGGGAACCAAGAGTGTTTTACTTTTAAAGGTAGTCGCATGCAGCAGACAGCATTATCAAGACTCATAAGAGGATGCTTGAAATGTCATAATTGACCACGGAAACAAGATCTTCCCCATGTATAGGAAATGACACATCATGCATTTGGTTCCTAGTCATCAATTTTCCTACTTAAAACTTGAAAAAGAGTATTGGTTTTGAAGTCCTCTTCTTGTTTTGGATTTTATATTAGTTCATGTCTTCATGTATCTGGCTTAGCCTATTGACTAACAAGATAAGTTTAAAAAAAATAACAACAGGAAAATGAAGAATTTGATTTTTAAAATCTATATCATGTCCGGGTTAGCACAATGTTTGGTACGTACAATAAGTCTACCCGATTTATTGAGCTTTAAATTTACTTCTAATATTAGCAATAAAATTCTGCATACTTCATTGTGATAATCGTATGTATTTTTTATTCCACATTTCTTACAACTATTTAAAAGCAATCATTTTCCGTTGCCACTTATTAAACCTTATCAATATACAACTCAAAAGAATAATGACATCAAAAGTTATAATATCGTTTTCGGTTTACATAATACGGAGAAAACATTTCTTTGAAAATCGGCCATTGCCGAGAGAAGATTTGATCTTAAATAGGAAACCCGTTGAAAGTTGACAGAGTAAGCAATATGTTTTCTTTCTGATATATTTTTAGTCCACTGTGCGGTAGAAATACAAGTATTTAGTCAAAAAATTTTGACGTTAAAATTGATTTTTATCCAATAATCTTTATCAAAAATTTAAAATTTTTAAATTGCATTCGAAATATTGAAGGAGCACACTTTTTATGTATGAAATCTGAAACTAACTCTTTATGTATTAGTAAAACAATGTCATATATGATCATCTAAATGCCCAGAATACACACAATTGTTGTCAAAAGACCGGATCACTGCTAATTAAGCTATTTTTATGTGGCAAAAGCAATCAACTGGCGATTATGGCTCGACTCAGGAACGACAAAGAATAAATGCTTACCAAAATCAACAGAGCTGCATAATTGGTACTAAGTAGTAGTATTCCAATAGATTGTGTCCATTGATAGCTCTGAAATTAATGGCCAGCAAAATTATGACAGTTCTTATTGATATTCTTTGTTATACAGGCAAAAACTGTTTTTATAAAACAAATGCTACTGGTCTGTAAACAAATTTTTCCAAAAATTTCTGTACGTAAATTCTGTTTCAGCAAACAGACTTTTACTCTTTGTTCTCCCTTCCATGAGACAGTGTGCTTTTAAAGACAGCGGAGTGCTTATGTCAGACATTGATATAAAATTACGAACTGTGAAAACGAAATGTCGTTTCAGTGAACGATAGTAATTATAAGATAAGTACACATTTATTATTGCTAATGTGTTTACCGGGATGGAAATGGTATTTAATCAAGAATGATTTATTTATTTAATGTTGAAATTCTTTAACTTTTTGCAATAAGGGCTCCGTAAATGATTGATTACATGCTCATAAGATAAAGCCGAAATTCAAATGTATTATTCGTTTTATATATTAGTTTTAGAATGAGAAAGTTTCACTATAGAGTTAATATTTTCACATTCTATTTTATAGATGGGCTACTTTTTACATTTAATCAGTTAATATAATCAGAAATTTTTTACATTTTTCCAAAGCTCAACTGGAATGGTTAGCGCTCTTTCCTTCGATTCAACAGTTCGTGGGTTCGAATTCCACCTTGGGTATGGATGTTTGCAGTGATTCGGAATCCACTTTAAACCGTAGGTCCCGGTCTAATTTGCCCTCGTTTGCAAAAAATGACCGTTGAGTGACAAATAAACCAAACCAAAGCTTAACTGTTTTATAAGAAATCGGTTGTTACAAATATTGAAAGTCTATTTCTTATATTTTTGTTTATTACAAAAACAAATTTATATAATAAATGATAGCTAAGAAAAAATGTATTTATTTACAAATATCTTAAAAGTGTTCACTTTTGAATAAACTTAATATCTTATATTCCTATAATATAATATAAGATATTCTTCATAAAAGTTATTTATACTATATAAAATTGTTGTTTGAGAATTCCAGATTAACTTTAACTGCTTTTGTTTTCATTTAATATATCCAACTCTTTATTTTCAATTCAATTATTAATTTGGTTTTTTCTTTCCAGAAATAAATATCTTGTTCATGTTTTGTCTTATACAAGTATGTATTTTTTTAAATCTTGCATACATACTTTACAGAGACTTCTCAGTCATCTGTTTTTTTTTTGGTAAATGATGAAATTCTTTTTTGTTTAACTTTTAAGGCATTTATAAAATAGGGCATTTATGTATTAAAAAAAACAATCAACCAATAATATTGCTATGAATTCGCTAAAAACATATTTCTGCGTATACATATAATTGTATGATTACAATCTTAAAAAACTTTATTTTTTAGAATTAAACATATTTTGGTATTTCAACAAAAATAGCAGATTACACCATTGACCATTTCTGTGAAAAATATTCATCAAATATTGTTGTTAAGTGACCGCCATCACAATTCATATTTTTATTATATTTAAACTCATATATGCTTTTAAATTTTAGCACATGAAGTTGAAATTTGCGATAAAGAAATTGGAATATAAATAAAAATAAAGATTTTAACCGTTTTTTTTCCTTAATGATGTTATAAGTTAACTGCTGTTTTTATTTTTTTATTTTCCACACTTTGAAACAATAAATGATTAAAATTTGAAGCATTTTGCGGCATTATTATGGTGAAAATAATCGATGATATAATAAATTAGAATTATATTTAATCTTAAACTTAATCGATATGAAAGAAAAAGCAATTCTATTGACTATTAAGCTTGGATATCATAATCATGTATGCAACTTTGGGCTCTGATCCTTCATTAGAGTTCTATCATAGATCCCCCCAAAAAAATAGGATAATGACAGCAACATGATGTCAGTAAAGGCCCTTCATATTCCGATTGGATTTGGGAATTTTTAGGAACATATAACTTTTCTTATTACTCAGTTATGAAACTGTTTTTAGGCTACATAGATTTTATTTATTTTGAACCTCAACACATAATACGTAGGAGAAATAATATATATTTTATCAATAAACATTTAACCGGTTTCCAACAGAATTCTAAAAGTTTTTATATCCTTTTTCGATTATTTTTATCTTTCGCCCCACTCCGGACTATGTTCTCTCTTCTTCCAATCCGTTCCGAAAAAAATATGTGGTGCTCGCGCCATCTGTCGAGTAACAGTAACACTTAGATCTTTTCAGTATACGAGTTAATTTTAATTAAGTTTCTCATTTTAATATATTGTTGATTTCATTCTTTTTAATATGATTTGTATTTAAATAATGAATTTAAATTTGTTTTATCATCTGAATTGTTAAGAAGCATTGAAATATGTAAGAGAATGAAATTTATATCATAAAGTTGTTTAATAAAATTATTTACATGATTTTTTCTTTTTTTTTTAAGTAAGTACACGAAATATGAAATAAAAAATATAAAAAAATATTTAGAAAGTTATGTTTGATTTCAGAGTTAAATCTGGTTATAATATTACCTACAGAATTTGAAAATAATATTAATTTTTTTTAAACATTGCATTTGTAAATTGCATGGATATTTTATTAATTAAATATAGTTAAAAACGTAACTATAAAACTGGAAAAATTTTAAATGATTTAATTATATTAAGTTATTTTATAAACATTATTACAGTCATTTATTTTGGTACTTTTAAAATACTATTTCTTCTGCGATTAACATTCGTTTCCCATATTTCCACACATCACCTTTAAAATAATTTTAAAACTGCAGCTTTGTTTCTGTTTTCTGCGCCGCCTAGCGGCACACATGCACTTGATAAAACATTCTTTTATTTTTACATAGTTTATTATTTTATTTTATTTACTTATTGTCACCATTTATTATAATGTGAGATAAATTTTATTGTATTGGATGTTGCCTTTATACTTTTTTTATATAATCAATCGAGTCTAGCAATTAAATACGCTTAAAATTTAATCTTTCATTTTATACAATGCCCAACTTAGGCCAATTTTGATGTCCATATGTAGAGATGCTAAAAAATCAAAATGAGAAGAAAAAATTCCAGAGTCAACCATCATTTAATAGGGGAGACAAAAAAACAGATATTGCCCATTAATAAAACTATCCCCACACAAGCCATAAGGTAGAAATTGCCAAACCAATTAAGTTTATTAAGATGCAGTTGTAATCATGGCCTGTCAATATGCAAAAATAAGTCTGTCTTCTTGGGCAAGGGAAATAAATTTTGTTCTTATTAAAAAAAAACACGCTTTTTTTCACATTGCATATTACTATATTGGACTTTCATATTTTCAAAAATTTTGTCTCAAAATAATTCAAGATTTATCTAAGAAAGGTAAGGATTTTGTGTAGAGAAGAAACAAGACTAACTCTGTAAATGAATCTGTCTTCTCATTGCCAAATGTAATAATTCCAATATTCCAATTATTAATCAATTAGAAATTTTTTATGCAAAAATTTGAATGTGAGAAAAAATTTAAGTTTTGAAATACAGTGATCCTTCGTTTTTCGCGGTTAATGGGGACCAGAACCTTCCGCGTAAACTGAAAAACCACGAAATAGGATTTGCCCCTAGAAATTTTCGCGTATGCAGGTACACGAATGTTTTAAATATGTATGTATTTGAACATTTATATTAATTTACACTTATATATATTTATACTTATATATAATAATTTATACATTATTTATACGTTACACATTTAGGACAAAAATTGCAACAGTATGCGTATTTACTTAAGCGTATTAGTGCTAATTAATAAGGTTAATTATAAAACATTATACAGTAATAAACATCAGTCAACATTGCTTTCTGACAGAGGCGAAGAGTCTTGTGTTAGTGGCGGAAAAGAGGCTCTCATTTGACTCGTAGAAGCTTTAGGCTCACTCGAAAACTCTTCTGCTGGAGGCGCTGACGGTAGAGCCAGGACCTTTAATTTGGAAAGAAGCATTGCGATGAGTTGTTTTCTTTTTTTTTTTCTTTTCCTTCAAAATCTCCCTTTATAAAGACACAACCCCATCAACGCGATTGCTAAACTAGACAGTTCGAACCACATTGTCGTCAACGTCTTGTGTAAATTGTTACATCATTCTTTCCATGTTGCACAATTGTTGTAGATACTCCAGGGTAAGGCTATGCTTCTCAGTTTCTTCTTCGTCTTTCTCTTCGTTTTCTTTTTCACTTGCGACTTTTTCATCTCAAAAAGGTCTTCATCTGTCAGTGGGTTCAAGTGGCAATCGATAAGGGCTCTGATGTCTTCTTTTGTGAGCTGAGTGATGAACTTCTTCAGGAGTAAAGCCTGGATAGTCATGCACCACGTTCACTATAATTTTTTCCAGCTAGAATTTATGGTCTCACTCTTCCTGTCCTTTAGTGATTGCTGAATATTTGACAAACATGACGCAATGTTGTAACTGAGCCAGTATGCTTTCAAGATGAATTCGTCATTGGCATCGTCAACTGCCGAAATGAGGTCCTCCATCCTGGAACGAATGTAGAGTGACTTAAAGGCACGAACTACACCTTGATCCTTCGGCTGAATTAAAGATATAGTGTTCAGGGTTAGAAACTCTAACTGCACAACATCACATTGCAGATCCGTTTCATGGCTTCCTGCACAGTCCATCAGGAGCAGGACTCTAAAGGAGAGGTCCTTTTTAGCCAAATACAGCTTCATCCGTGGAATGAAGCAATGGAAGAACTTTTCAAGGGTCAGGGCTTTCGTTATCCAATCTTTGGAGTTATGCATCCACAAAACAGGCAACAGAGCTGTATTTTTATTTTTTAATGCCCGTGGATTTTTGGTTTTATAAATAAGGCCTGGCTTTAGCATAAAACTTGCAGCATTGCCTGCCATGATGAGAACCACACTGTCTGTGTGAGCCTTGAAGCCTGGCTTCTTCACTGCGTCCTTCATGAAGAATGTACTTGAAGGCATCCTCTTCCAAAAAAAGCCTGTTTCATCCTTGTAAAAACTTGTTCAGAGAGTTAGCCTCCCTTACTGATAAGGTTAGGAAACTCTTCCTCCACACATGAAACGACAAGCAACATCTTTGTCAGCAGAAGAAGCCTCACCATAGAGAAGCCTCGTATAATTTTTGAAATTTTTCGAACTATCCTTTTCTGGCTGCAAAGCCTCGTCCTCGAGGAGGCGAATCAGTCCTAATAGTGCTATTGCTGGCTTGAGGTACGTTAGCAACTTCTTCAGCCTCTTCATTATGGTAATCGTGCAAGGTTTGGTAATAGAAAGCTTTAGCCTTTGTTCTGATCATATTAGTGTCCAAACTCACTGTCTTTTTCCTGCAATTAGCAATCCATAATGCCAGTGCAGCTTCCATTTTCACAATTTTGTTATTACGCGGAGTTACCACACGTTTTGCTTCTATATTGAAGGTTATTGAAGCAGTTTTTCGGATGTTTGCTTCCTCTTTCTTGATGTATCACACTGTAGATTCATTCAGTCCGTAATGGCATGCCACAGAGGCATAACTTCTGCCCTCTTTAATCATATCTAAAAGCTTCACTTTTTCGCTGATGATCATCATCTTCTTGTTCTAGGGCGCCCCGTAGGAAGCTTTCGTAGAGGCATAGCGTTTAAGTGGCATTATAAGGGCTTAATTAATAAACAAAATTATCGCTTAAACAAAACAAATTATCTCCAACACAACACTAAAATACAGTATGCGAGACAATCAACATCATGGACAAGACTATCGAGATACAACAAGAGATGTTAAATAAACTTGTCAATTGGGGACAGCCAGAGGCAGTAGAAGGGTGCCCTACAAATGTATCTGGAACTGTTGCGTACGGAGTTCGGAACTGTTGCGGGAACAGTGCCCCGGCGGTGCCACTTTCTTTTATTCTTTCTAGCAACTCCCATCTAAACTGGTAGAACACTTCTTGGGTTAGGTGCAGGGGCATTGGCTGGTGTATACAAGAGAAAATGCTCGGTGAGGCAGCACAGATGCCGTATAATCCAAGGAATCAAATTTTGAATTTTTTTGGCGACGATGAAATGTTACCAAGATGAAGTAATTCTGACGTAATGAAGATGTTGTAATTCCGAAGCAATAAATTTATTCTTGAAGAACTTTGCATACCTAAATATAAAATTTAAACCTGATAAATAAAATGCTTAAATATATATTTTTGAGATAAGATTTAAAAAAAAAATAAAACTTTAGAACAGTAATTTCGGAAACGAATACAAATAAGAAATATATGGGAACTACGAAAAAGTAAATATGAATTCTAACAAAATCAGAATACGCATTTAAACGAAAATTCCAGAAGAATCAGAACGCGAATTCTAATGAAAAATAAAGAAACATTCGCAAAAGAATAACTATAAATTATAAGATACAATTTAATAATTTTTGAAAAATTAAAAATTGACAAATTAAGAATTTTGGAATATTTTGAAAAAATCCGCGAAGCACTGAAGTCGCAAAGCCTGATGCGCGAAGTGGTGAGGGAACACTGTATTGCTCTCTGCTTCACAACAATAAACTTTCTATTCAGTTCGGCAAACGATTATATTCAACTGACAACGTAAAATAAGCTTTCTATTTGATTTGGGGACTCCTATGATGTGGGGGTCCTGGGCAACTGTACTTTATGCACCTGATTTAGTCACAGGCTCTGCAAGTATTATAATATTTTTTATAAACTAACGAGGCATACAGTTTTAGCTAATGATGCTTCCTTGTATCATTTTTACTTTATTAGCTCGCAAGTTACAAATCTCCTTAAACAAATTTTAACGGCAGGTTAGTGAAACTAACCGAAGATCAATAGTTTAATTGCTAGCGATGTATATTATATATATATATATATATGTATATATATATATATATATATATATATATATATATATATATATATAGGATTTAAAATATCTTTATAACGCTTTAAATAAAGTACGATAATTAAAACTTGGTAATAATTAAGATGTAAAAAATGATAAAACCTTTATTTGTAAATGATTTATTATTTCACTTCCATTAAGATATAATTTTATGTAAACTATTTGTGATGGTAAACTTTTTTGGAATGTAAATTGGAATCTATGCATTCGAAATTTGTAAATCTTATTGACTACCTGATATAATTTTTTATGTAGATTTTAAAAAAATATCACTTATAAAAAACTTTAAATTTAAAATTCATAAATTTCAGCATAGAATATTGTATGAATGGCTTATGATTCCAAATTCACAATCTTAAAATTCAGAATGAATTTTTTTATAACTACTTTGATTTCTTTATCTGTAGTCCTTGTTCATTTGTGAGTAAAACTCAACTTAGCCCAATTGGAACCGAGGCAAAAACTTCTTTGCCCTCCCTCTGCTTCTCAACAAAAAACTTACTATTCGATTTGGAAAACGACTAGATTCAATTGTTGTTGTCGTGTACCAGCTAGGCTGGCATTATGGGATGCACTGCTCCACTTCTCCAAATGAACCTCATTTTGGTGTGGAGTCCGACTTCCTCAGTACACACATGCCATAGTTATCCATTTATAGGGTAGGCAATCATTCTCAACCCATTCATACAAGGAAAGGATAAAGACAGGTAGATAGAGAGAGAAAATACATCCATGCCCGAACCGGGATTCGAACCCAGTACCTCTCTATCCGTAGTTAGGCACGCTGACCACTAGACAAGTTGGGCGGCACTAGATTCTATTGACAACATAAAACGCATTTTTTACTAGTTTTGATCCCCTTTTTTGTGAGGGCCAGGAGCAACTGCCCCATATGCCCCTGTTTTAGTCAGGATCTTTTTGTGTGTTAGGATACTACATGATTTTGACAACCCTTACTATCAAAATGATGCCCCATGATTATTTCCACAAGTTAAATTTCTTTCATATAGTTACTAGGAAACATGTGAAGTTAATTGCTGGTACCACTTTATATTTTAATTATTTGTCTTTCGAATTTTTTGTTTAATTATTTTACACATTATGTCCAAATTTTTAAGATAAGGATGGTTTAAAATTGATTGAGATATATTTCATTAACTGTTTTGTGACTTTAATGTTTCCTTAATTATTTCAGATTATATGCCATTTTATAAACTATGAAATGCAAAGTGCAAGTCATAAATTGAATATATTCTTTCATTTCAATCTTGAGAAAAGTAAAAGACTTAATTTAAAACATTGAAAATGAATTTTAAAAATATAAGTCATATGTTTAGATTTCTCTAATATTTATCAATTAAGATTGCTATCAATTAGTTCAATTATTTGTCTCTACTTTAAATTACCAAAAGGAAATATTAATTTCTACTGTAGAACTTAATGCGTTTCTACAATATTTTATAATGGAGTGCAAATGTCGTACATACCGATTTCTAAATAATATATATGCATTGATAAACTTAAGTATATTTTCAATATTTCTTATTTACAATTAATTTTTTAGTTATTTCATACATTTTTAACTGATGTTTCACATATAAAGCTCAAATCAAAATTTTACAACTGTGATTGGTACAAGCGATACTTCTTTTAATTTAATTTAGAGTGAGGTTTATACTAATGCAGCGTTTCTCGGTTCAATTTAATATTTTCTTAGCACTGAAAAATTATGATATTCAAAAATATGAGGTAAGAATGGTGAATATGATATTCAGAAGGACTGGAATTTGAACCAACTGGTGGAACGAATTGTCCCAAGAAAAAAAAAAAAAAAGAAATACTATACAAAATTATTATACTTATTTTACAATTAACTTAAAGAATTAAAATGTTTCTTTCAATGCCATCCAGATAAAATTATTATTCCAAAATGTTTAGGTAACAAACGAAGGAAAAAACTACTCGTGAATTATATATTATTAAACCCTTCATAAGAAATACTGAAAAGTAAGTAATCTTTAGTAATCTATACTAGGGTGTCATTTATATCTAATAGTGTCTAGTGGCTTAAGAGGTAGAAAATTCTTATTGTTTATATAGCCTTAACAAGAGACAATTATGTTCAGAACTTATCCTCTTCTATTGAAAGCATCCAACGTTTTTATCCTATGATAAAACACAAACTATTATCCCATCTAATCCAGTGGCGTAATGGTAGCGCTATGCGCTCCCAAGGTGCAAGTTTGAGGTTCGATTCTCGAGTTGGGCAGGGTTTATTCAGCCTTTTATCCCTACTGTGGGTCGATAAAACTGAGAACCAAGCATGCGTGGAAACTGAACACTGGGTATATCAAGTTAGGATGACTGCCTAATCAAAACATATGTTTCACACACCAGGACATTCCGTCATGAAAACAGATATGGGCTCTGTAGGCTCGGGTCCCATATGGGTTTTCATCCCATATGGGGCCTGAATTTATTATTCTATCTAAAAAAAGGGTAAACAACTTAAATTTGGCTTTCTTTCAAGTCTTCTTATCCTATTTTGAGAAATACCTTGTGATAAAATTAAATTATTTGTATATTTTTTAACCTTGCAAAGATAAAGAGATTAAAAGAAAATAGAATTGATGAATCAGTTACAGTGAAGGGTCACTTACAATCTGACGATGATAATTCCAATTTTTGTAAGCTCAGTTCTATAATTTCAATTCGCTGAAAAATATCCTTTTTAAACAAAAAAATTAAGCATAACTTTCAGTTCCATCAGAGTTCTCCTTGGTCTATTCAATCCTTGATATTTATCGAACCATTTGAAATTGATAGTAAAATAATTTCTTTACTCAAAATTAATCTCTTTTACAAAGGAAATAAGTTATTTAGAATCAATTTTTAGAACTGAAACTTTCACTTTATTTCTAGCATTGTCCAAGAATGTGTAAGAATTTCTACTACATTAACTTAATTACTTAGAGAGAGAAGCTCTTTTTTATTGTTTTTACACTAGTATTCTATTCAGCTAACTGCTTTTTAACAAACATAAAAGTCTTTAGTAAAAAGAAAGTAAACTTACTATCAAGATTTGGTGCCGGTGAAGGTTAAATACTGAGCTCAATTTCCTTCAAGACTTAAACTATAAAATCAACCATATTTTATTCTTTCGAATCCTGCGAATGGCGCAGAAGTATTTACGCTACTGAATTTCTACCATCTAGAAAAATTATTGCACCTTCACCAGTTTTCATTTTGAAAAGTCCTAATACCTAAAACAAAAACCAAATTATTCCAAACAAATAAGAATTGTTTTATTTCGGATTTTATCCCTTCAATAAACTTTTATAGGTGTGGAAGAAAAACAGTAAATTATACACACAGAAATTCTAAATACAATGAAGCAAAATGTATTTCATTGCTAAACTTGGATTGGAGATGTTTTGAGTTTCTTCGGGATTATATATATATATATATATATATATATATATATATATATATATATATATATATATATATATATATATATATATATATATATATATATATATATATATATATATATATATATATATATATCATATATATATATAATTATCCAATACAAAATATTTTATAATTAAAATTTTTTCTTCATTTTCTTGCGCTATCATTTTTTTCCATCAGTGTATATGAATTTTTCCTTTTTTTTCGATTTTCCTTTAATTAAATGATGATTATCAATTTATTAACTAGATTAATGCTTCGAGTTAAAATTCATTAATAAAAAGCGAAGTTAATTATTGTGAAATATTTTTTCTGACTATATTTTCTGCTGAACGAAGCATACAGATACCGCCAATTGCAACTTTGAATTACGATCAAGTAAGCTTGACTTGCGATGGAAAGCTTATTTCTATGGAGAACATCTAGTCCTACTACATAGACCACCGTAACACGATAATCATTGAATGGAATTACCTATCAGTAGACTACCACATACATAATTCTACTCAGTGGAATTCATACCCTTAACCAACGAGCTTTCAAAATTGTTCTTTTTTTCATATTTAATCGGAATTTCTTCATCCAAAGTAATCTCGATTTTGAGTTGAAAATATATTGTTATAAACTACAGTGAAAAAGTTAAAATTATAAATTTCATCTTCAAATTTCAATTAGTATTGAATTTAATCATAATATTTATATCATAAAATTGTATAATTTAAAAAACTTCTAATTTTTAATTAAAAAATAACAAAAATAATTAAATAAAAGCAGGTTTTTTATTTATTTTTGTTACTCAATCGATGAAACCTGTTTTTCCTCTTATTTTGATGCATGTTTTCCTCTTATTTTCTTTTTTCCTAGGTCGTGCACTAGAGG
Organism: Latrodectus hesperus; assembly: GCA_037975125.1. Taxonomy (NCBI): domain Eukaryota; kingdom Metazoa; phylum Arthropoda; class Arachnida; order Araneae; family Theridiidae; genus Latrodectus; species Latrodectus hesperus. The sequence goes on along the minus strand of CM075858.1, from coordinate 77,958,998 downwards.
TAAGAGCCAATTGTTTTTATGAATCAAATATCGTGCACACAAATATATGCAAGTTTCTTATTCGAAGTTTGAGAGGTAAATGTATCCCTACAAAAGTAAAAGATTATGGACAACATGATAAATTATATCAATAAGTACTGTACCTGCTTTAGAGTATCTCTACACTTTCATTTTTTCCATTCTTTTCGTTGTTAGCAACTAATCAATTCCTTTGTAGTCACCTGTCTTGTTCCTTGCTTCACAAGGTTAATAAAGAAAACTTTTTTCTTTTAACTATGTACCTAATAAAATGGAAATCTGCTTATTTTATTTTTTATAAATTGCCTTGATTTTTCCCTTTTCTTTCTTTAATATTGTTTTGTCTTTGCCCCATATAATTATTTGTCGATAAAGCAATTAATTTTTCACAGTTATCTTTTTTGGAAATCTGTCAAAGAAATTTAAATGTTTATTCAACAGCTCAGTAGTTTTTTTATGCTTATGATAGTTTCTTATTAATATGTAAGTATCGTGCAATATTTGCATATTCCCATCAGAAACTATATATGGCTAACTTACACAATGTTGGCTTAGCAGTAGCTTTAGTATGAAATTGTACCGTCACTCACATATTCATTAGCCTGTGTTTCTTTTGATTTAAAACCTGAAGTATATAATTTTAAAGATCCTGATGCTGCTTCACCTAACTAGCAAATATCTGTTATTACTTAGTGAATGCTATTGTTTATGTATGTGCTTTGAGTAAAAGATATATATAAATTAGTTTGTAATTTTTTCTACTTAATTCTATCTCAAGAAATATGTGAGTTGAATATTATATGATATAATAGTTACATGTTTACTATAAATAGTTAATTGATTTTGTTAAAAACATGATTTCTAACTATTTACTATCTAACTATATTTTATTTCTATACATTTTTATTATGTTAAAACTAATGTGATATATATAATTTTTATTAGTTCTAATTCTTATTTGTTCACCAAAAACCGAAATTTCATTATCATGATTTAAAGCTGTTGATTTGTCTCTGAATTTTACTTTCTGGCATAAGAACAAATTCATTGTAATAATCTTAAGTGTAGATTATCTACTAAGACTATACAACAATAATGAATCAAATGTAAATATTGTCATTTTTTAAGTAATTCTTTTTAATGTATCTAATGAAAAAAAAATTATATTAAAAAAATATGTGCAGAGTTATCTCATCAATGTTTATTCAAAATAAAAAAGTAGTCACTGAGTCCTCAAAAGACAATGTGATGACAAAGAAACCTGATAAAATAAGGGAAAAAATTTTAATATATTAGTAAAAATAAAGTTAAAAACAAATGAAGGAAATATGAGATAATTTCAACTTTGAGTATTTCATCTAATGGTGTTTAAAATTGTAATGAGTAAGTTAGACTCAACATGAAAACAGCACCACATAAGTTCATATAAATGAATTCAAATTATTGGTGCATTATTCCTTGTTACTTTCTATTTATAGATTTTTACTAACACCAGTACAAATGAAGAGTAACTTTTGAAATTAAATATTTTCTTGAATTTCTTAGAGATTAAAAATTTCTGTTAAGTTGACATAATTCTTACATTATAATTGCTTTTTATGTAAATGAATTCAATTTGATTAAGAATAAAAAAATAAAATTAGAATTTTAAAAAAGAAAATTTACTTGAATAATTCCTACAAGAATTTTAGTAAAAATGCAGTTTTCTAAATTATCTCACAATGGTATATAAGCTAGGGTTGCTAAAATAGAATGTTATTAGTATTCTTGATCCTTCTAACATAAAAATCCAAGTATCTAGAAAAAGGGTAAAATTTACTGAAAATATTTATGGTATTTTTCTGTTTTCCTTCCTTCCTCAGTGACATGAGAATCCTGGGTGGACCCTGGCTTGCTCAAAAATTTTCCCAGAGACCTTTCAATTTGTGTGTCTATAATCATCCAATTTATCTCTCCTAAAATGGCTAGATCACTTTCTAAACAGTCAGCCCATTTAATTTTGTATTTTAATTGGTTGTAAAACAGTCTCTAATAAATTTGCCTACTGGTTCAAAAAATCAATGCTTGCAACGCATATTGCCATTGTATAATAAAATAACACTGATCAAAATAAGCCTACACTATTCCTTTCAATATGACTGAGTGGACATGTTTCAAATTTCATTGTTACAGAATTGTTAGTATTAGATTTTACTGTTTATTATTTCTTTATTGCTTACCAGATTTTACGGTTTGGAATACCCATTAGGATTGATGCAAATGTGTAACAAAGAAGAAGAAATTTATGAATGAAAATTACTTCACTGAATATTTTTCTTCGATAATTCAGTGAAAAAAATTTCACCAATCTTCCCTCCTAAAATGAAACTGTATTGTTTTTTTTATATTGTGTATATACTGATTTCATAACACTTTATATAATTTCAATAAGATCATATGTAAGAAACTATCAGGAAATTAAATTGAAGGAAATTTTAAATGATAGTAAATAAACAATTATTTTTCATTATAAATTCAATTATAATTCTATTTATATACTATGATATATTTACTAATTAATGAGAATATAATTTGTAAGTAAAACATATGTTAAAATGATAAAAATATTTACAATTAAGTACCCCTTAATTTTTTTAACACCAAAATGTGATAAACAAATGGGCACTACACAAAAACTATACAAAGACGAATTACTAGAAATTAAAATTATATGCCAAACTAAAGGATAGTTGATTCTAGATACAACTCACTAAAATTATTAACTTTTACATTTCAGAAAGCCAAAGATGTTAATTATACCTATTTATTTAAATTACATTCATAATGACTTACATTTAAATGTATTTGTTCAAATTGTTGATAAAGTTAAACATTTTTCCAAATTTGGCTATAATAATTCCATGATTCAATTAGTAATCATATATTATTTAAAAATATTTAATTTTTTTGTTATTTGTACCAAATTTCTCTAAAAGTTGGGAATTAAAAAATTATAAATTTTTTGAATTGTTTAGTAAATTATGGTTTAAATTTATAAAATAAAATAGTACACAAATTGAATAAAAATGTGACTTTCTACTAATATTTTTATTGATCTTGTATTGTCTGAGGCTGTTTCATATCTTTTGATAATTAATATATTATGTGGTTTACATATAAATATATACTTAAGAATTTATGTAGCTTTAATGAGATATAAATGTATGAGATTGAAATTTAATGTATGTACCCTTAATTGAATATTTACCTACAACTTTAAAATATTTATATGTTACACATAAATACTTTATTATAAGAATAAAGAAATGCTGATGTAATATTCATATGATTTATAAAATCTGTGGGAACCAAAGATGATTGTGTGTGTGCTATTTTTACACTTACATATTCATTAATTCCCCCTCCCCCAACTTGAAACTTATTTTATTGTGTATTCTATACTTTTTCTCTTCTAAAAAATAGTAAGAATTTTCCTTTCAAAATCTATAAGTCTATTTTAAAACCTTTTTGAAAAGGTGTTATTTACCTGTGGAGAAAGTAAGCTTTTCTATATTTACAATTTTGAATACATAGTGAAAATGTATATAGAAAAGTGATAATCATATATCATTGTCAATGTAAAAAAATGCAATTGCCAGTTTTAATAAATGTATAAGAAAATTGCTAATACAGTGATTTTCAACAATTTTGTGTGCTACGAATTCTTAAAATAGTTCCAAATTTTAGAAATGTAAGCAATAAAAATTATAATGTTTTTTATTGCAAGTAAAATAATACTACTGTTGTTTTGATAATATATATTATATTATTTTATTTTAAATTCAAAATTATCATCATAAACTATTTTACACAGTGTCCTGTAGATAAGTAAACAGTTTTTTAAATTTATTTTAAAATCATTAAAAATGTGCTGCAACAAAAAAAAATTGAGAACCACTGCTCTAATAATTAATTTTTCTGATTTTTTTTATAATTTTAAAGATTATTTGTGTGAAATTTTAAAATATTTTTTAACTTTGTTTATTCTTATTATTTTTGAATAGCATAAAACTGATAATCAACTTATTTTGTATAATTAAAAATATATTTTCAAGCAAAACATTTTCTTTGGGATTTTTTAAAGTTTTTTTAGATTTTTATAAAAGATTGTGGTTGCCTAAAATTAATATATACCTTCACAAGTTTTTTTTATTTTTATCTTTTTTTTTTTCCAATTTTTATCAAAGCAAAGGCCTTTAGTTTTGTTCCTTTTCTATCTACCTTGATCAGAGACAATCAGAAAATTATTTGTAAGTGTTAAACCTTGTTTTTAAGATTAACACTTTAATTAGTTCCTCTGCTACTCCTCATAATTATCAGTTGTTAATTTTGTTAATGACTATCCACTTATTTTGAAATTAGATCCCATTATCTTTCACACAGAAGGATCTTTGTTACATAATTATGTTCTTTGATCTATTAAGAAATCAAATTTAACTATATTTCATTCAGATAAACTTTTTAAGGATTATTTTTTTTAAATTTTACATTTTATAATTGATTTTGCTTTTTTTACAATATCTTTTTACTTGGTATAAGAAGTGATACTTGTTTTCTTTCCTTTTAAGCAGTTAGTATGTTAATTCAGTTTCCTCATTTTTTGTGAATAAATTGTTAGATTTGTTGCTAAATTTGTTTCATTAAAATATATTTAATAGTGTTCCCCTTCACAAATATCTTTTCATTTTTCAATAGAAAAATAATCATGTTCTGTTATAGAATGTGATCTTTATAATAATGAAACTATTGAGTAGATTAAAAAGCTAATTGCAGTTTTTTATAATCAAGTTTTGATATGCATTTAAAAATTTTCATGTCATGTTAAAAGTAATTTATTATTTCTGTAAGCAAAGTCCTTATTTAAACTTCAGTGTATGCAACTGGTAAATATTTTTTCTAATTATTTAATTTTTAAAGCACATTCTATATATGTTATTTGGAATAGCTCTTAAAATATTGATAAAAACAGCATGATTACAAAATACTTAGTGTAACTGCAAAAAATGCCAAATTTATGAATCAACTATAAAGCAAAATTAATTTTGTTATTTGAAAAAGGGATTGTTATCCTTATAATCCGAGAGTTTTGAATTGTAATTCTGCCTTAATAGCTGAAAATTATCTTGCTCTTATCCTGATTTGAATTTAAAGTTTGACATTCGTATATCAAAACTTTAAAATTTGTATTTATGATATTACTTTTTCTTTTTGATAGTATATCTTTACTAACTTTGATGTTTTTAATTAATAATCATAAAAAAATAATTTGTTATTTAATAAATCATGATGGTAAAAATTTGGACTAATGTAATTTTTATTAAAAAATTTTTTAGGTATAAGCTCAATATATATTTCTTTAATTTATGTATTAGTTTAGAAAATTTTGTAGTATTTTCTCATGACAATAATTTTCAGGGATATTTTCATGTGGAAAAAAGTCGCAAACATTTATTGTGTTTGGATGGATGGAAAGCATCTGATATATTTGCAATTTAGAACTTTGAGATCAGCATAAAAATCAGTTTGTATTTTGTCATTTCTCAGAATATTCTTTATAAATATTTTAAAATCTTGTGTGATTTTTTAACTTTGTTCATTATAATAGTAATTTTCTCTCAAAACTCTAAATCATTTTCTCTGTATTAAAATATTATTTATTTCATAAAATTGAATTACTTTAATTAATAAATTGCTGCAATTTTGTTACTTTCATTATTTTGTTACATTCATGCACACACATAAATATATACATACACAGTTATATATTAGTTAAAATATATATTTATATAAAAAATTAATAAAGAAAAATTTTTTTTATGAATTTTTAAATTAATTTGGTAACTTGGATTGCTTTAATCAGAAAAGATTTTCAAGAAATTGGAAAAACATTTTTTATAAGTACTACATGAATCAGTTAGAAAACAAAAGAAAATATTTAGAATAATAATAGCATAAATAAAAATAGCAGAATTGCAAAGAGAAAAATCAAAAATAATGAGAAATGATAGAAATAAAAACTTTTCATCTAGGTATGAGGGATTAGTGTTTCAAATTCATTTTTGTAAATATTCGAAAGAATAAACAATGCACGAACAAACTGTTTTTAATTCCTTTGAAATAAAAATTAATATTAATTAAAAATGAAGCATAATTAATATCAATTAAAATTGGAACATATTTCTTACATTTAATTTTAATGAAATAATAAAAATGTAAGATATTGAGTAATCATAAGTGTTAGAAATATTTAAAAAGAGTTAGGCATAAAATTGAACATTTGTTTGGTTGGAAACATTGAGCAGTTTAAATTATTCCTGATAAGAAATAAACAGAATAAACGGACATATCATATACATATTCAGAAAAGAGATCTTTGAGCCTTTCATTTAGAAATAATGCAGTGTTTAATTGTGATCATTTAGTTAATGACTATTGTTTTTGAAAAACACTGTTCATAGAAGTAAAATACATAAAGTTTGTACTGAAAACTATTTTTTAGGTTTATCTGAACTCAATAGATTTCAAAACATGAAAATTGACAAGAACTATCTCACTTCTCAGCATATTTCATTATTTCTCAAAAGAAATTGTTTTTAACATTATAAATAACTGATAGTTAGTGTTATTACTTACACACATTAATATGATAACAAATAATACGATTAAAAATATTATGACATTTAGACAAGCCAAGTTCATTATGACGGCTATGCAAAGTTAAGTCAGGATTCATCTTTCGTTTAACCAAGCCACCACCAGAAAGCTCGCTAAAGAGGCCCGTAATTCTCCTCAGTCATCCAAATGCTTGACTCTCATTGATGCCAATGCAGTTGCCAGCCGAAAATTAATTTGCTAGCAAGAGAGTTAAAGGGTTTTCCATTCCAGAATTAAACAACGACAGAACCATTTTAATTATAATAGCCAGACTTAGAACAAAGCATTTGAAAGGCATGAAAATTTCTACAGACGGACAAAGAAGTTACACCAGGCTTTGTCCTCACTGCCAGGATAACACCCAACTATCTCCACAACACATTTTCAGCTGTCCAGCAATTCTGGCCAAGCATTTTAACATCAGTCCATAGGATCCTGTGGAGCTATTTTTTATAAAGCTGTAGAGATCTCCAGGGCTGTTGTCGATAGCTTTGGGAAAATTTAGAGTTTTTATATGTACTCCATGGACACAACATTTTCACCAACATGGTGCGATGATGATAGTGTGTCTGCTCAAAGATTCATCCAATAGATGGCACCACCAGAAGATCCACTCTCTCAACTTTGACTTTGATCTGGAGAATAGAAAATTTTCTACTGACCATTACACTCATGGTAACTGCTCAAGGATCGACCACAGAACTTTCAATTCCACATATTTAATGAGCATGTATATCGCATGTACTCAGTGGTTATTTGGCTGCAATGGGAATCGTACCCAGCTTTACCAGACAGAAGGCCCTAACTATTAGGATAACACAGCCCTAATGATAGTTGTATTTTATAGAAAAATCTTAAATTATAATTTTCATAAAGCATTTGATTTTATTTCATTAATGTTCAAAATTGTTAATAGTTATTTCATAATTCATTATCAATTTGCATAAATTTATTTATTATTGTATTTGAAGATTTTCTTCTGTCGTGTAAAAATAAACATTTTTTGATGCTTAAAATTAATTGGGTATTCAAAATATTTAAAGAAAAAGTTTCAAAAAATTTATTTCATGTTTATTCAGGTTTCTTAAGAAATATTAAGAGAAGTCGTAATTAAGTCTTTTAATATGTTATGAAAATTTTTACTGTGCTATTTTAATATAAGCATAGAAAAATTTTTATTATAAATTCATAGCATGTATAAGTACATTTTTCAAATGTTTTGTTTGAAAAATGGTGCCAGAAAATTTGACTAGGAATTGTGCTTTAAATGCTAGTCTTTATTTTGAAATGTATATTTTTTTCGCGAGGTTTATGCTAATATTTCTGGTTGCCTATTTTTTCTTTCATTTTGTAGAATACAAAACTGAAATATCTTAATGTATCAAATATAAGGTGTATTACTTTTTTTTAGTAAGTATTTTTTATATAAAGAGCTCAAAATTTGTATGAAATTTTCTGATTTTTATATTGATCATTATATGCAATCTTTAAGTTACAAATTTTCAAAATAAATACAATAATGTTATAACAAAATATGTTTTAGAAGCTAATTTACCTATAGGTATGGTTTTGCATAACTTAGTTATTGCAATATTTATAAAAAAATTTCTTAAAATATTTATAGCTAGTTCTGCAGTTTTTTTCTCTGCTTTACCCGGATAATTTTCTTGCATTTTTTTATCACTCATAAGTGCTTTACTTTTTATTGCTTTTGTTAAATTAATAATCTTTTACCATATTTACAAAACCATATTAAGCAAAAAGTTTTACAAAATCATTTTACCATTTTAAGATTAATATAATCTTGTACTTAAAATTTAAAATATATTTCTTTTGTCAATTGATTAAATGTATTTCGATTGTGATTGCCTTTATTTCTTTCATTGGCCGTGTGAGCAATTGAATTTTTAAAAGTATATGAAGAAAAATTTGATAAGTATTCATTTTGATTAATTTATTTTTTATTTGTTTATATTTATGCTTTCAGTAAAATTTTAATAAGAATAACTTTTATAAACTAATAAAAATAATGAAATGAAATACATTTTTATAATATCTTAGTTCAAAATATATCACCAATTCTAACATTCTGAAATATTCAATTGTAAAAACTTAAATTAAAATTTTTTTAATTATGTTTCTTTTGTTATCAATTAAAAAATTTCAATATGCACAAATTTTTCTGTTCTAAGTACCCAGAATGGTAAGAATTTGGTAACATAAAAACCATGACAAATTGTTTACAAATAACTGTTTTGTGCAATAGAATTTTTTATTTTTATTAATTAGTTGATTCAAAGTAAAAAGTAACATAACCATTTTGTTAACCTAAATTTTAATATTTTTGTTGTATTTTATTTCTCACTTAAAATTTTATTTTTTCTGTAGGTATGGAGAATAATAATGAACTGAAACCTTCTTTGCTTAACATTCCATGGACTGATGTTTTGTTTTGTTATGTTTTTCCAAAATTAGGACCAAAGGACCTATTCAATTTGAGGGCTGTTAATAAAGAAATGTATCTTATTATTTCTGAATATTTCAAGATAAATAAAGTGCTAGATTTTTCTTCTGTATCACGTGCAATAAATCTTCAGGCCTTTAAAATATTTACAAAAGATGCTCATAATTTAAGAGTTGTAGACCTTAGTAACTGTAGATGGTTAGATAGTGATACTATCAATCCCATTCTGACATCCCTGAAAACATTATATCATTTTAATTTATGCAATTGTATTTCATTATCAAATAGCAGCCTGCAAATATTAGCCAACAATGCGCCAGAACTTAAAGTCTTGAATTTAAATAATTGCCATTGGGTTAGTTCAGAGGCAATTGTAATTATTGCTTTAAACTGCCATAAACTGGAATTTATTGATTTGACAAGTTGCTGGGAGGTGACTGATGAAGCTGTCTGTGAACTTGCTGTTCGATGTCCTGGGTAAGTTGAAAAATTGATATAGGGAAAAAGATAAATATTTAGAGAAAGATTGTGTAAATTATAACTATGCTGTGTGACATTATCATAACAATATTATAAAAACATTACTTGTATTAAATATTGATATGGTAGCTGTAGGTATTTTTCTCTTTTCTTTTCAAACTGAAAAATAACTAAATATAATTTGCATTGTTTATTCTTAAAAATAATGCTTGTTTATCATTAAATTTAACCTGACTAAAGATAAAAAAATTGCATGAATGCATAGCTAGTTTGAAAACTCTTCTAATTTGTATGGATGTTCACGGCATTTTTTTTAACCACTCTTTATTTCTTACTGAATTATTATATATAAACTAAATTATTATATATATCTTTTGAAAAACTTGTATAATAAAATTGGTACTTCAGCATTAGTTTCGCAGCTGTTAATTTTGCTGTTAATAACAGTACTATTAAGTATTTTTAAAATAAAGCATATTAATAAGATTCTTATCTTGTCGGTTTCTTTTATAATGATTAATAAGAATGATTCCCATGGCACCAGTTTAACTTGTTGCAAAATTGGTTGCATTGAAACTAATTCACAAGTACCATAAAATCTTTAGAAAAATTCTTAGATTTTGAAATCTATTTTTATATGCAAACACTAAGCTTGCTATGTTTTAATTAAAATTACTTTAGTAAGAGAAGAAACTTTATAAATTTTTCATTTTTCAAACTCATTTAGGTGTTATTTATTTAGATCTTTCATTTTGAAAGAATTGAGCTTTTTATAAATTTTAATTTAATTTAAAGAAATTGTTTTTGGCTCATATTTAATTTTAAAGTATGTTGCAATTAAATTAAAGTAAATTAATTGGCTATTAAATATTTAATTTTTAACATTAATATAAATATATGTCTTGCTAAATATTCCTAAATTTAAATTGTTTTTTAGTAATGTAAAATTTTCAGAAATTTTCTTTTTGATTGATTTTTCTGAAAAAACAATTAAAGATTTTTTCAAAGAAAGATAAACTTTAAGTACTGAATATTAAAAAATAATGAACTGGTTATAATATGTAATTAAAATTAACCATTAATTTTGAAAATTAGTTCATTTTATGTTATAAATTCAAATTTGTTTATTATACATATTAAAATTTAAGATTTTAATTCTAGTATTAGACTGTTGAGCCTCAAACAAACCAAACTTTGCTAGAATGGATCTCAGATCAGAACTAGAAATAAAATAACATGGCATACAATCTGATAAATTGAAGTATTACCTTAAGATATAATTTTTTTTTTTTGATTTCAAAGTAAAATATTATTTCAAAAGTCATTCATGTAAACAATAAAAATGTATGGACATTTTTAAGTAAAACCTTATAAATAGATAATTAATCATGATTTTTTAAGATCCTTTTATTAATTTGTATGTAATCACTAATGCACTCTTTCTTTAAATTTTATTTAATGTTGAGTGTTACCAGATGTATGCAAATGAAATGAGACGCTTTTCAAAAAGAAAATAAATTTGCGAAAACTGTTAATATTTCTTTATTTGAAATAATATCCATCACTAGCTACATATTTTTCCCATCTTTCTGGCAATTTGTGAATACCACACCAAAAAAATGATTTGTCTTATGAGGCCAGCCAGTCATCAAGCCAAGATTTGACATTTTCGTAAAAAGTGAGGCGCTGGTCAGCCAATGTGTGTCCCAATGATGCAAATAAGTTGTAATCAAAAGGAGCCAAGTCTGGTGAATAAGCTGCATGCACTAAAGGCTCCCAGCCAAGCGCCTTAGCAATGTCCTTGGTCAGTTTAGCACAATGGCTAGGTGCGTTGTCATCAAGGAAAATAATTTTGTGCTGCCTTTTCTTGTATTTCTCACGTTTTCAAGTATAGCATCGTTCAAATCAAGTAGTTGTTGCTTGTAGTGATCAGTATTAAAGGTTTTACTGGGTTTAAGAAGCTCATAATAGATTGGCCACTCCTAATCCCAGAAAATACACAGCATTGTCTTTCAGCCAAACCGATTCAGTCTTGCGGTCCATTTTGACGGCTGTCCGGGGTCAACATATGATCGATTTTGCTTGGGATTCTCAAAATAAATCTATTTTTTCATCGACAATCACAATACGATGGAGATATGGTTTGAGTTTGCACCAGGCAAGCAAAATTTCGCACACCATTTTTCGGTTTTCCTGCTGATGGTCAGTTAGCTTGCGTGGTACCTATCTACCAACTTTTATTATCTTGCTCTGGTCAACATTCAATTGTTCTGCAAGATGTTCTTGTGTTTGGCCATCATCTTCATCAAGTTATGCTTGCAATTCAGCATCTTCAAATTTTTTGCTGGTCTGCCATGCTCCTCATTTCTCGCATGGAAATTACCATTTTGAAACTTTTCAAACCACCTGTAGCACTGCGCATGGCTCAGAGCAATGCCACCGTATGCTTCTACAAGCATTTGATGCCATTTGACAGCAGTTGTCTTCAAATGGTAACAAAAAATTAATGCTGTCCTCAAATAGTGGTCGTAAGGCATAAAATTCGACATTTTCAACACAGTAAAAAAAACACAATGCATGCTGAAACTCATCCAAATGTGAACTAAACATGAGTATCAAAGGTCAAACTATAAAAAAATCATGTGTCACGGTTTCATAATGTTTGCATATAAGCATGTCGACATATGTTAGCAATCGTCTCATTTGATATGCATACACCTGGTATCTATAGCAGTGTTTCTCAAACAGATTTACTTCAAGAATCGTTAAAGTATTTTGATATGTTCTCATGAACTGGTAAGTTCAATGATTCAACCCATTGGCACAAATGAAAGACAAAAATAATTTTTAACGAATAACTTAAGAATATTAAAATAATTTTACAAATTATTATGATAAATATTCAGCATTCAAGAAATCAGCGATACTCAAAGCTGACAGAGGCACACTGGTGTACTAAGTGTACTGTACGGCAATTTATAAAAGGCGATTAGGTACATAGTTACCAGTTTGTCATAAATTTTCTCATCGATCACATATTATTTTCTATGCTAGTGAACTGTTGTTATTGTAATGTAGGTGCCGTTTCAATATTGGTTGTCGACCTATGACACTTTAAATTTTGGATAGATAACTAGATATTTTGTAGACTTGCAAATATTTCTTGCGAACCAGCGGTTGAGAAACACTGATCTATTGCATATTGTAATGAAAGTTTAATTTTAATTATTCTATGCATTTTATTGTACTTTAGTGTCAAAAGCAAGCTTCTATTAAAATCTTTTTGCTGAATATTACTACAAAAAGTATTAGATTTATTAAATATTACCTTTTAAAAAGTGGGGTTTTATTTCCACTTTTTTTAAAAATATATTTTAAGAAAAGTTAACAAGCTTGGTTTTGGATTAATTTTTTTGCAATATTCAAAATAAGCTATTTATATTGAATGTACTCTTAGATTGATTAAGTGTTTGATGATAAAATACTTGGAATATTTAATTAAAATATAAAAAAATTAGATTTGTATCATCAAATATAATGCAAATTTAAAGGAATCAAAATTAAACTATATTTAATTTTTTAATGATGAAATTTTTCTTTAAAAAAATATTTACACCAGCTAATGTCATCTTGGGCATAAAGTATCTAGAAGTCCAGTATAATTTGGAAGTAGAACTTGCAGAAGGAATGATGAGATAAAGCAGTTTTAAGAAAATAACTAGTCATATGAACAAAAGATGAGCTAATGCAACAAATAAATCAAATCAATTTTCAAAAATAACTGAATTCTTAATTTTTACTCATAGTTATCAATTGATTAAATATTTTTTGAAATTTTTATTTTTAATATTATAAAGCTATTTTACACTGAAGCAAATCAGGTATATAATTATGGATATCTATTTTTTTAATATCATTTTACAATTTACAGCAAAGTGAAAGTTATTTTTCTTTACAAAAATTTTGCATTTTTTATTCAAATGTTAATGAGTATTATGATTGATTTATATTTACATAACAATTATTACCCTTTTTATTATTCATTTGCTGCCATTATAACCCATCAATTTAATTCTTTCAGATTAAAAACTTTGTGTGTGTCTCGTGTTTATGGCATAACAGACAAAAGCCTTACAGTGATTGCTCACAAAGCAAATAACTTGGAAAACTTGCATTTAAATGGTTGCTGGAGAATTACAGATTATGGTGTGAGGTTAGTCATTTAATCTTAGGTTATACAGAAAATTTTATCATTTAATTTATAAAATGTATCCATATGTTCTTAAATATATGCACAAATTTTAATAATTGTTAATAGAAATCTAATTGTTTTAAAAAAAATTTTAAAAATGAAAATCTGTTGCACAGTAAACTTATTCCATGGGTTGGTAGTAGATAGTTAATCTGTTGCTTTGATTTGTTATAACATGCTTTCAATTCACTCTTTCACACTGATCTTTGTGAACATTACCAGGGATTTGTATAATTTCACAGGAAGGAAAGCTACCTTATATTTTTTCATTACATCCTTGAAATTAATGGAAAAAGATGACTTCTGGCTGTCAATAAGTAATCACATTAATGTAATTAGACTGTTTTTATTGAAACACTGAGCAAATGTTTTTCTTAGGTAAATAAAGTATGATTTCTTTTAATATTTAACATCCACTTTATTTACTTAAATGTTTTAGTATGTTTACTATATCTTTTTAAGTCAACTGAATATTAATTATTTTGTGAAGTATTGCCTTCTACTCTTTTTTTTTTTCCTGTTTTAATTTGCTTTTTACGTAATCTTTATATCTAAAATAGTTTTCAAGGATTTGTGAAGTCTGAATAATGCTGAAATTAATGAGCATCTCAAAGAATTTCTATAAAATATTTTATGCATGTATAAAAATATTATATGCATGTATAAGTATTTTTGATTTCCTTTTTCTTAATTGTTTCTTATTTGAGTTCTTTACATAGCTGTTAAAACTTAAACAGCATGTGTAATCTCACATATCATAATGCAATAAAAAATTATGCATCTATACTCATTATAACCAATGAATTAGAAACCCAAGATCAATATTTTATTGACCGATTTTTGCATAAACAATTCTTATTCATTGAGTGTCTACATCCATTGATGTCCAAAGAATATCATGATTTGACATTTCGCATCTTTAGATCTTGTAAATTAGATGGAAGAGCAGAATGCCTTGGTATGCTTTCACTATATTCCACACATTTTCTGTGGGGTTAAGATATGAATTCTGAGGAGACCAGTAAAGGTGACAGAAGTCAAACTGGTGTTCAGTGAAACAAATTTTAAACATTTCTGGCTTGATTTTTAGTTACATTATTGTCCTTGAAGCATATAGATTGCTAATTATACTTCTAGCCATAGATCACTAAATGTTGCTTGGGGATTATTAATACTTTCAAATGATAGTTTGATATTTTACCCATAATTTCTCTAGAAAGTTAGTTTTACTATGATTTGTGTTGTTCACAGTAAATTAAAAAATTACTTCGTTTCAAAAAATTACATTAATTTGTGAGCAATTTCATGCAGTTATTTTTCATAACTTTCAATTTGGATTATCAACAAGAGTTCTTTGATGAATTTAATTCATTACATAGCATTAATGCACCTTCCTACGGCACTGCAAAAAACTAGTTAACAAATTAAATCATGATTAATGTTTACTCTAGATTTGAATGTAAACAGGTGAGAACAATGAAGATCGTTCAAAATTTGTTCTTCTGATAATTCTTCTAGAAAATACTGATGTTATGCATGAACTGATAAAGCAAACCAATGTGTAACATCCCATGAGATTGAAGCATCTTTGGGAATTAGTATGACAAGCATTAATAATCATGATTATTTAGCCATGAAAAACGATCTACTCATGTTGGATCCTGACTAATCTGACAAACATTCAAAAGAAGACTCATTTATTGGTGCAAGGAGATGTTGAAAATTTTATTAAATGGTGTATAACATTTACATAAATGAGAAATCGTGAATCTGTGCATGAGCTCAAAATAAAGCAGAAATCAACTGTGGGTCTACCAAGAGGAATCAAATTCAACAAAAATTGTTTGCAGAAAAAATACATCAAAGTAAATGTTGTCTGTATATTCAGTGTTATATATACTGGTCATATGATGACAGTGACATTAGAGAAATGCAGAACAGTTAAATTTGAATGGTAAACAACCATTTGTTTGCTATAAATCATCAAAAAATCAGAAGAGGCTTATCATTCTTTATTACACATCCACATTGCAATGTGAACCCCCATGCACCAGCTCAAACAAAGGAGTTTTTGACCAGACAAAACATTGAATTAATGGGACATCTGCAGTACACCCCAAATTTGTCACCCAAGGACATTTTTTTAAATTCTCACAGATATAAAATAAATTATGTGGACAACGATTTTTGACACCTGTATAAATAGTTAATGCATTCAAAATGCATATTTTTGTGGTATCTCAATCAAAGTAGAAAAGTAATTTCAGAATTGTTTCAAAAGCATGCAAAAGTGTATTGCTCTTTATGGAAAATATTTAGAAAAACAATAAAACCGATTTTGCTCGAAAATGCTTGTTTTTCCATTATTGGCCAAGAAACATAAAAAACAACCCTCATATTCATTACTCTTCAGAATAAAAATGGAATATTATTAATTGCACTTGATCTTCCAGTATATCTAGGCTCTTTCCTTTAGTTCAATGCCAAACTTGTAGCCGAATGGTAAGCGCTCTTGCTTTCAGTTCAACAACTTGTGGTTTCAAATCTCACCTTAAGCTTAAATGTTTGTAGTAGTTTGGTATCCACTATAAATTGTAGGTCCCAGTCTAAGTACCCCTTGCATGCAAAGAATGGCTGTTGTGTGGCAAACCAAAACAAACTTTCAATGCAACAATTTGTAGGATCAAATCTCACCTTATGCTCGGATGTTTATAGTGATTCAAAGTCTCTTTTAATTGCAGGCTGTCATTTAATTAGCTCTCATATGCAAATAATGTTTGTTGAACGACAAACAAACCAAGAAAGCCAATGTGTTGTTATAGTGAAAGCCAATGTGTGTTGTTATGTCCTATTTCAGGCTTGTTTATTTACCTGCAAGAATCACTAGGGTACAACTTCCAGGTTTCATATTATAGTATTCTTTTATACGTTGCAAATAAGATAAGTGGAATCATTGATTTAAGAAGTTCTTGTCTGATTTGATGTCTTCCACATGTGCAAAATAAGGTATCAACTGTGATTCACCTGACCAAACTACCTGTTTCTAATTATTGGAAGTCCAGTGTCTTCTTTACAAACTTTACTGAAATCGATTTTTGCCTTTCAGATAGAAATGAGTGTTTTTCTCTCAGGTACCCAACTATGCATTTCTATTCTCTGCACATGGTTCACACTGAAATTTGTTGGCAAAAACCTTGGTTTTTTTTTTTTTTTTTTTTTTTTTTTAACCATTTGAAACGCAATAGTCTTTTCTGCTATTCAGTTTGTCTAAGACAATCATGTTTTTGAAAAACTGTTGTTACATTTTCTAGACAAGAAATGTTTTGCGATTTCAATTTTTGAAAAATTTGGTATGGCTGCTTTTGAAGAATCTAAAGGGATTTTCCATCTTCAGAGGTTCCTGGTGATAGCAAATCCCTATTCTTGATTTCAAATCTCACCTTATAGGCATGCATGGATCTTTTGTAGTGAGTGTTTTGTTAGAATATCTTTTAAACTGCAGATCCAGGTCTAATTTGTTTCCATGAGGAAGAAATGACTATTGAGTGACAAACCTAACCATATCACATTTTACTTCACCATAAATTGCATTCTAACTATGTGTAGTTCACATAAAAATTTTTTAATTATTTATCCGTAGCAAGCATTGAAATGAAAATCTCAAAACTTTTTAACTCATTGGCTAGCATGTGTGTATATGTAAACAATATTATAATGTGTCAGACCTTTGAAATTCAACATAAGTAATTTTTATAATATGCAAAAAATTCCTTCTTTTAAGTTTCATTATTGTATAGTTTCAGAAAAAACCTATAAAATTCGAAATTTGTCTTATATGTGTTACCATTCCTTAAACATACTTTCATGTTTTTTTTAATAATCAAAATGTAATGTATATTAATCATTAAAAACTTATTAAAAATGTTATAAGACTGGAATAGATGAGAAATTACTATACAGAAACTTTCTTTTGTCATTTATATTTATATCAGTTTTTAAGCAAATATTCTAATTATGTGAACTCAAACATAAGTGCAAAATAGAACCTTTAGGTGAGTTAAAATTGTTTAAGTATTTTTTCATATATTTTATTATTTATTTTTATTACCATATCAAATAATAACATTGTATCATAATAAAAATCTCCTTTGTGTAAACCTACTGTAAAATTTTTTTTCTTTAAAAATATAACATCAGACTATCTTTTCAGATTAGTTGGAGAATATTGTAGAAAGCTGAAATTTTTGCAAGTTGAAGATTGCCGGTCAGTGACGGATATGAGTTTGGTTGGTTTGCGCTCAAGAATAGAAATTATCAAATCTACATATACATTATATCTTCGAAATCTGAGGCTGCCACTTCAAATATAGATAGATACTTTATAGTTTTTGTTATATTTTTGTTAAGATTTCTTATATTTAATGTTTCAAATTTTACTTTAAAGTTGTTTTTTATGTCTTGATATGGATTTTATTCTGTAACTTAAAAAATTCTATATTCTTATTACATAATATTTATTATTTGAAATTTTATTAAATTATCTTTTTATTTTGTGATGCATTGTATTTTTATGTTATCCTTATCATATTAATTTTACATCAATTGTGATATTGCTAATGAAAAAGAAATAAAAATCATTCATTATTTAACTAATAGGCTTAAAGGTTGCAATTCATTGAATTAACCAGGAAATGTTCTAGTCAGTGAGAGTTACATATCTTCCTACTTGAAAACAGTTTCTTCCAATTTTTACTTTATCACTGGAAGTCATTAAATTTTTCACTAGTTAGTTATTTAATTTCTAATCTTTGAATATGCATTTTTTCCAAGCAAAATTATTATAATTAGTTGCATAGTTTTTCTAATCACTTTGCAAAATAAATTTAAGAAAATGTATATAAAATCTTGATAGTGTTATTTTATAGGTTTTTTAAAAAAATATATAAATAAAAACTAGATATTTACTGACAAAATTTTTTTAGTTTTATATAAATTCATAAATCAATGCACTATACTTTGCACATTCAACCAAGATAGTTGTTGTTGTTGCATGCCCCCTAGGTCAGCTGCACTAGACCAGGTCCATGAGCATGTACACCTTCAAAAAGTCCAACACCATTAGTAGATTCTCCATCAGATCTCTCCCGGAGAGACCAAGGCATTGAAGAATATGTTTAGGAGAGGTCTGCTCTTTTAAGCACTTGGAGCAAATTTTGAATTTCTTCATACCCTCGATCCAAGATAGTAAGTGTCCTTAGTTGAACAGCTTTTAGATTGGATGCCCACCTTATATAAGAAAATAGTGATTGAGTATCCATTTTTCACCTTTTGGGGATAGTCAGTTTAGCTTTATTGGATAAAAAATGAATATAGACTCAGACTAAATTGAAAATCAATTCTTATTTACCTTGTTTATTTTATTGTTGAAAATTTTTCTTATGGTGTTGAAAGAAATAAAGTAATGTCTGCATTTATTTATGTATGTAAGAACTTACTTTTTATTAAATTAAAATTTAAGTATGTGGACAATAGAAATGTTTGATAAACTTACCTGTCACAATAGACATATATGCCTTTGATATAATAATAGAATTAAATGTGCAATTAAATGTTAAATTTTCTCATTTTATTATTGTTTTTATTAATTTAATTCTCATTTTTTCACACATTCAAAAAATAATGTGAAGTTTTTAATTATTTTATTTTTTGTTTTATTTTGTTATTCATCTTTATTATTAGGATTATTGAAATAATATCGTATGGTGTTTTAAAACTAATTCTGATGTTAAGTTTTTAAAAAACTTCTTTGCATTATAGATGGCAGCATTTCAGTGCATTTAAAATAATATTTAGACAAAATAGCCATTAAAAACTTCAAGGGCAAAACTTCACAAATCGTCTTATAAGCATCAAAAAAAGCAATGACTGAGGTACTTCATTCTCATTTAAAAGTATATTTGGTATTTTTTAATACTATATATATATGGATATTCATTAACGTCTGAGTAGATTCGTTTCTTAACAACTGAGCATTCCTGGCTTTCTGCAATAGGGTCGAAAAAACAGGTGGACATCATCCATGTCAAATTCGACTCCCTTATATGAAAGAGTAAGAAAATTGTTAAAAGATTGTGCTCTGTTGATCAGTAACATATTTAATTTCATCTGAGTATCTCAAATATGAGGTATTATTAGCCAAGGGGGAAATTGAAGCAACTTGTTGACAAATTTCAATTATATATTTGCAACTAAAAAATGAACGTATTTATTACTCAGAGTCAAATAGAAAATTCTAAAAGAAATAAGCGAACACTTCTTATATAAGACAGAAATTCCTTTAAAATATGGAATTCCGAAAAACAAAATCTAGAAAAGCATTAGAAAAAAATTCTTTGAAAGAAAAACAACAGTAATAAAATAATACCCCCTGGAAATAATTTTGAGAAAATGAGAAAATAAAACAAAACTAAAAACATTTTTTCTTGTTTTGCTCAGATGTTCAATGATCATTTTTCACTCTCAAAAATAATTAGACTGGAATTCGTAGTTTAAAGGAAATTCCGAGCCATGAACAAAATGAAAATTCGCAAACTGGTAAACCGAGTATCAGGCTGCTATTTCGGCAGTTAGGCTGACAAAAGTGAGAGAAATTATCATTCCTGTTGATGATAATCTTAATAAAGAACAATCCAACTTTTGCTATAAACTGAACATTAAAAAAATTCAAGGAATTAGACTGTTTGATCTAAAAGTTTCAAACAAATCACTATTTGGTCTTTAAAAATAAATAAGTGAATAAAACATCGATAAAAATGGAAAGAAGAAAAATTTAAATATTATTTTCGAGTTCACCCCATAAAATGTTTTCAATATAGACAAGGTGGATTTTTTTAAGGTCTTTCCTAAAAGAACACCCAACTTTAAAAAGCAATAAGTAGGAGACAGAAGGTAAAAGAGAGAAACAAAGAATTAGTATTGCTTATAGCCAACATGAATGGAACAAAAAGCTGCCTATTTTTAATAGAAAAATAATTAATCTGTAGATGTTTAAAAAATGCATCTTTTGTATTCTGTGCAAAAAGTAACTTGTGGATGACTGGAAGCATGCAAAATGCTTGAGAGACTTTGATCAATGTTTCTTATGGAAAAATGACAAAGTCTTAGTTATGGCAACTGCATGATTTGTGTTTAAGTCCTTCAGTGGCACGACAACCTCGGGTGGACCCTGACCTTCTCAATAAGATTCCTGCAAGCCGCTCTTTTTATTGGCCATGGTTTTCTAGTTTGTTACTCTCAGGAATCAATCCATCTGAGGTTGGGTTGGCCCCTAGCTCTTGTTCCTTGTAAGCCTGACAAGAAATATTTTGTGCGTTGTATGTTCACTGTTTATCCTTATAACATGGCTAGCCCATTTAATTCTTTGAACTCTGATAAATTTAATGACGTCTGATTCTCTAAAGGTACGAAAAGGATCTAAATTTGAGTGTGTGCCATACGCCATTGACTTCTTTACCTCCAAACGTAGCTCTTAATATCCACCGCTCAAAAATACCAAGATCATTTTCATTGTTTATACCCATTGTCCAGGTTTCTGATGCATAAGTTCATGTTTAAGTCCATTATCTTGAAATGATTCGTGTGGTATTCCAGATGCCTAATCTAACACCTCTCTAGTGAGTCAAGTCATAATCAACATTTAGAAGTAATGGACTTGATATTGAAGCGACTTAATAAAATTAGAATTATTGAAGAAATTCTTTTTGTGTGTGTGTGAAGAAAGCCAAGAAAAATTAATTTTATAATTTCATTGAAGATAAATTGCTGATTCATGAACTCTCAAGAAACTTAACTTCAAGGAAGCTCATTTTTGACCGAAATCTAATTGCAGAACTTTTTGATTGTGGATCCAGGTGTCCTATGCTTGGAAGATGATGGAATTGATAAAATCATGACTGAAAAAGAAACAGAACTTTCAGGTATGGAACAAGGAGAAAAATGACTATTTGTAGACAAGCAATTGAATGACTAAAAGGTGAAAAATTTTTTACGAATGTAAAAAATGGATAATTGTATTTCAAAAAAATACATAGTTTTAAAACAGTAATAAATAAGGGATTAAGCCATTTTTCTTGAATATAGTGAAAGAAGATTGTTTTTAAATACATATTTTTATTTTCTTATGTAGTGATCTTACTAATTAGATTACTCTATTATATATTTTTTACTTAGTGTTATATACTAAATCATTTTTTCTTAGAATTTATTTATGAAGAAAATGAAAAAACATAGTTAAAAATAACTTTAGAATCGAAATTTATATTGAGACATTCCAATGAATTCTATATTACGAATTTATAATTAAAAAAATATATTTCATTGTTCCCACTGAATTTCTAACCTTGATTTCTATTCTATCGGGGGGGGACTTCTTGATGCTGCTGCCCTCTATCGTGCAAAATTTGGAAAACACAATTAAGAATTTAAAAGAATTTTATATCATCGTTTTATGCTTTTACTCTATTTATAAATTTTGTTCACTTTTGTCTGTTTGCATTTTTTGCCACAAAAATGGGTTATTTCGAGAAAAATAAAATTTTAAGAAATTATATTTATTTCATTTTTATTCTAATTTGACATTTTGTACTTTAGAAAATTAAAGAATATTTTAAATTAAAATTAATGGAGAGAGATAAGCTATGGATATTTATGTACTACTAAGAACGTTAAGTAAATTAATGTTTTTATAATATTCTTAGTTCGAGTATTTGTGCCCTACATCCTATAATTTATATAAATCATTTCTGTTTCCTATAGAATAAAATATCCTGTGGAAGGATTTCCGTCAGATATTTTGACAATAAAAAATAATCTTTCTCATTAGTTTTTTTACCTCTAATCTCGCAATTGAAATCCAAATATTTAACAAGAAATCAAAATTCGAGTTCTCATGGTTTATTTTCAATACCAACGATATTTATTTCTATGTATAATCGAAGGTATTTGAAAAAAGTAAAAGTATGATGCAATTTTTTCATCAGGCTTAGAATGGCAACAATAACAGTAAAGAGTCCTGCTGCCAAGAAGTGAACTGAACGCGTGGTGATCTGCTAGGAGAAAATGTCTTTCTTATTATGAGAAGGTAGCTAGTTCGAATCCCGACTTAGTTGAAGGTCTATCGTGTTCACTAAAGGTGACGGAGGCACGTTAGATCGTGGTCGCAATGTAATCTAAGTGAAATAGTAATTCAGGCTGGGAAATCAATCTTTGAATATCTACATGGTCCTTGTCTCTAAATTATGAATACACAACTACCTTCAAATATTTCCATGGATTATATTAGCTCAAAATTTCTTTCTAAAATGTGAGTTTTAAGCGCTCAGCATAAAAATCCAAAATCGCTCGCTCTTACCTGCTTAATAAGTTGCTAAAATATTACATTTTGAGTTTATTGTGAAGTGTTGTACCAGCATACTTCCCTGTACCTAACGCTTTGTTGGGCTTTACCAATTAGTGGAAGCTGCTTGGTAGAGTCTTCGTAAATTAGAAGCGAATCCCAAACAGAAGACCTCCAATATTTAGCCTGATATTCCCTGAGATATAATTTCACACGGAAGACATTGCGACCATGACACATTTAACATGCCCCAACCATCTTTAGTAAACACGACCTTCCGATAATGAGAATGACGTCCTGACAAACCAGGCCAAAGCAGCATTTTGTAAAGTATTGTGCTCTATCCTTTTTGTAACTGTTCCTGTGTTGTGTTGTACAGTGTTCTTATGAATGTTTTAATAAATAATTTTTAGAGCAAACTAGAGCATTGTATTTATTTCAAGAATGTTTACAGAAGGTACTTGTATTATAAAAAAGATATTTTTTAATTCTGTGAAAATCAAAGTATGTTAACGTTTTAAGCAATAGTGTCATTCAGTTATTCTCTTATTTATCATTAAACTATAACAAAATAGTTTTTCTTTTCTGGTCCCAAAAATGCTTGAAAAAATCTGGACTAAAGTATATAAAATAAGATAAAATTATGCTTTAAAGTCAAGCTATTAACTCATATTTCAAATTAATTAGCAGCATTAATATCAAATGGACTATCCGCTTATTTCGATTGATGTGGCTTATATTTTAAATAATAGGTAGCTAATAGTGTTCATCAATTAAAAAAGAACTCTCAGTTTAGTTAATTTTTAATTCTTTTAAATTTACACAATAAAATTAAATTATTAATTCAAACTGAAAATGATTGAATTCAACGTAAAACTGTCAAATCAAGTGTTAGTTTACAAATAGTTTGCACACATATATTTTTCTTTGATTTTACTAAAGAAATGTAGAAAACATATATACTCGTAATAACTGTAATTGTGTTGCACATCGTATTGTGTGTGGCAACCCTTTATTTAAATTTTAGATACTTAATTTACATTAAAATATGTTTAGGTATATATAATTTTAAAACCTTCCTTATGAATAACGTTAATCAATTAAAAAGGGCGTAGTTAATAAATAAAAATGCATTTAGCCACTTTTGAACCAAGCAAAATATTTAGTTATGCTTTTATTCGCACGATGTTATTTTTCTAATATATTTTTCTTGAATAGTTCACGTAAAAAATTATTACAATTATAATATATTTTTATTTAATATAATATAATCCGAATAACTTATTCGTCAAAGATGCTTTTATTATTATATGTCTCTCTGGAAAAATCTTTATGCTTTCATTATATTTAAATACACCTTTATATGGATTTTGCATGAATCTGTTAGTTTATATTTATTTAAATAATATCTTTTATACTTAACAAAACCATCACTTAAAATTTTAATTTAAGCACTTAAAAATACTATTTTACCTTCTTGTTAATGAAAATGCAAAAATGTCATAAAACATTATGGGCACAGGTCCCGTATAATCCAGGATGCCAATTTCTGAATTTTTTGGCGACGAAAAAATGTTGTCAAGATGACGTTTCATGATGACGTAATACTGGGTTGACAAAATAGATTTTTTATTTACATAATTCTTATCGGTTTCCATTTCTATGACTTAATAATAAAAAAAGATTGCCAGATAAATAAGAAAATAAGCCAAAAAATCACCTAACTCAGAATTTGCCATTATGGATTACGTGGCATATGCCAAAATAGACATAAAATAAATATATTTTATTATAAGAATTCATTAATGTGTATATATATATAACAAAATCATTTGCATTTATGTTAGCATCAAATATAATGTTCTATATAAGCGGTTGCTATCCGACGCTTCGCAGTTTCAGTTTTTTTTTTTTTCTCCTCTGTTTCAAAGGTCTGTCATATGTCCGATTCGCGAATCGATTTACTTTGTTATACTGCTTTAAGATATCGCTTTTAATAATGATGATATATCTTAGAAGAGTCTTGATCCCTGCAACTTGTGAACAGTAGAAGGTGGAAGTTTCGGCGTGCCCATCGATCTGGGTAGATGCTTCGCAGTTTTAAGCCTTTAAGACCCATAAATATGACTCAATCGTTATGGAAGTTCCTTTTAAAAGCCGTCACGTGTTCAAAAGAGTCTAAAACTATCTTTCATGTGCCAGGTTATTCATACTCCGTGTCATAATGGTTTAGAAGAATACAAAAATCGATTGATTCAATTAAAATGTTTAGTGATTTTTAATTTATTTAAAGATTTCCTCTATATTTATTGTGAATTTATGTAAATAAATGACATTTCTAGTTTTACAGTTTCACCCCAGACTTTCTTCTTGTTCTCACCTTATTCGTTTTGCCTGCTTCTTCAACTCCTCCGGAAGTAGAAAGTGCAAAATCAAACTAATAATTTGAACGCGGTAATGACAAAAAGATTACAGTTATATGAAAATGGGGAGAAGAATACAGATTAAAAAAATAAGGGTTGGCTCAAGCAAGTCACCCAACAAACAATGCAAAAAAATATATAAAATGACATCATATACTGTATTAAAATTGTATGGTAATATTCTATTCTGTAGATATCACGAAATGGTGTTCTAAATTTTTGACGAGTTTTATGAAAAAATTCAATCGTACTGAATGTGAGCTATAAGATTACGAGATAAAGCTCCAAATCTGTTTCTGTCATATTACTACTACTAAAATTGTATTTCTTTTCATAATAACTGTTTGTTCGACTTGATGCCCATTTTTTAATATATGACATATGAATATTATTTTTAGAATAAAAACAAAGTAACATACAATTGTTAAGTTGAATGTTTGAAAAATTATAATATACTGCTAGACTGCGTAGAAGTATTTTATCCAATGAGTTCAATGTATTTATTAATGCAATGCGTTCACTTCCGGAATCTTTGCCCACGTGGGACGTGACAATAGTGTAGTAAAGTTTGGTTAGGTGAAGCCTTAGAGTTCTCTCTCTCTCTCTTTCTCTCTCCAGAAGCTTTATCTTAATTATGCTTATAGCTCACATTGAAGAGAAGAACGCAAACAAATGCTTAATTGATATAGAAATGATTTCTAAAGGTGAATGAAAACTGGATTTATTCCCATGAAAGCTTTAAAATTTTTCTAATTTAACGAAAATTTTGAACTCGTTAAATTAGAAAAATTTTAAATTTTAATATAAAATGTCATTTTAATGTAAAATTTAAAATGGCATTCACATAAAAATAAAAAAATTTTAATGTGAATGACATTTTAAATTTTAGGTGATGTAATGAATTTTGAATTTTATTAATGAACAATTAAAATAAAAAACAAAAATTTTAGAGTTGTATACTAAAGAAGCCATTAAAGAAAGCGATCATTTATTTAAGCTTTTAAAAAAGAGCATTACTATCAAAATTCAAATGGGGATGGAAGTTCCAGTAGTTCCAATATTCCACAAAATGGGGATGGAAGTTCCAATATTAGCACTGATACACTCCAAGCTGCTGTGGAAAATACCGTTTTACGTTTACACCTCCTAACAGGAAATGGTGGACACCATATTGAAAATTTCTTGAAGAAGACGAAGGACAATTAAAAATTGAATTATTGTTGGCTTTTTCTACGGTTTTGGCCGCACGGCAATTAAAAACCGATTTTTTCCTATTCGATGTGGCACCACCTTGTTGCTCTGAATAGGCTTTACACCAAGAGTGTCACAACATCTGCTTGACTTACAATAGCACAACTGGTTTAACGTTCAGCTTACAGCCACAATTGATTATCGTTCATGTCAGGATTCATGTAATTAACATTCAGCCGCCTGTGCAGCGCCATCTATTGGCCACTTTTTTTCCTAATTTTTTCACACGCCAAACAAAATCCCTCTGCTTGAAGTACATTCTGGTAAAATTTCAGGTCTTTCTGACCAGTGGTTCTTTTTTTTACAGCGTTTTTAAGTTTGCAGTTTAATTATGATCACCCTGTATTTAATCAAAAAAGGCCTCACTATTTTTTACTAAGTATACATTGCTGTATTTGTATCCATGAAAAGAATTCGATTTAACTATTGATAAAATAGAATTGAAAAAAATAAATATCACACATATATTTAAAGTAGAAACGAAAATAATGGAAACTGATTCTACAATAATAAAACTAATATAAATTGTAACATTAAATTGACACGTTTAGATTTACCCTAATTTTCTGGTACTTTCTCTACGTGGATTTCATTTCGCGATATATTTTTATAATAAAATAATTGTTCATAATAAAACATCATTAAGTTACATTAAAAAATTATAGTATTTAAAATTATCCTTAAAGAAAGAAGCATTAACAATTTTTCAAATATCAGATGCAAATTATATCAAAGCTTGGAAGTGATTTTTGGTAGCCAAATGTGCAAAATGAAAATGCTCAAGAATTGTTTAAATTAATCGATATTACATAATCACAGCATTAACTCCAGGACATTTTATATCTGGTGGTCTCTTAACAGCTATACCTGAACAAGACTACCGAATAACGAAGATGAACAGTTTCTCCAGATGGCAACTAACCCAAAGAATCATCCAGCATTTCTGGAATCGTTGGTGAAAGGAATATATTCTACCACCAAAATGAAAGAGAAACTTGGTAGAGTTAATTCTGGGCATCCTGGACATGATGGAAAAGTCAGAGTCATAACATTAAAAACTGCAGATGGACTGTTGTCAAAACCAGTGACAAAACTTCGCAAAATTTAAATTGACTTTAAGTTCCTTAAGTTTTTTAAGAATTCCCGGATATATACTCAATTCATAATCGTTTAATTAATAATGATTTTACTATTTCATTTCAGATTTTTCATGTTGTAATTGAAAGCTCTTAAAGCTTTCAAGAGAGGTGGGATGGAGTGGCTCGACTTGTACCCTTTCACTTGTACCAGAGCGGTAGCTCATGAGTACGGCGGAAAAAATCTCCTTCTTCAGTCACAGATGGAACATTAATCATTTATCGTTAACATAATATCGTTAAACATTTATCGAAACACAAGCAACATTGAAACGATTTCTTCATGTCGTGGTAAATGTACTAATACCCTTTCTCAGATAATGCAACTAATCTTTTAGGAGTGAATTCTGAAAAACGAGCTTACGAAAACTGATAATAACATTTACACAGGTAAATAACATTTTACTCGATCTATACATCTCGAGTAAAATGTTATTTGGAAATAGTTACCTCCTAGAGCTCCTAATTTTGGAGGACTCTGTTAAATTATGTTAAATAATTGAAGTATTGATTGAATAGATCCGTTGAAAGGATGATCTTGACTTAAGAACTGTTAAACATTTCAACGAAAAATGAAAACATTTTGAATTCAACATTCCCTACCTCCTTATCTTCAGATGCTAATGATTTTGCAGCATTGACTCTTGGTCAATTTTTAATTGTATCCCACAGTACGAAGTACCTAGTCCTGAATTGGGCTTTATTAGTTCGATAGAAGCATCACGGTTTGTGATTTTGAAGCAAGGACTAAAATGTCCCCAATACTTGGCCTGTTACCCAAAAGTATCATTTCACTTGGAGAACCTTACGACCACGCCCAGTTTTAACGTGCCCCAACCACCTTTAGCGAACACGATTGACCTTCGGTTAAGCATGAATTCGAACTCAATGGCTGTTCAATTAATATAAAAAAACAGCATCGAGATTATCTAAATCATTTACAGTAAAGAAACAAAAGCACGCTTGGTATAAAAATATATCTCCCGATGATTTAGTTTGAGAGAAGATAATTTATCGCCATTTAAATGAGTATTTTGTCAAATACAAAGGGTTATACCTAGATCAAATGAAAAAATCAGGGATGCAGCTGTAAAACCTCCATTGTAGCTTTTGGAAGATTTACATCTAAAATTTACATTTTATCATTATTCATATTGATCTTATTTACTTGATTAAACTTAATCTTATTTACTAAGCACTAGGGATGGGAAGAAATACCTGTAACAAGTATTTTGTAATCATTATTTGAATGTAACAACCTATAATCAGTACTTTTTCTTCCAAATACTCAGTACTTCCAGTAATAAAGGCAGCACGTCTTCGAGTATCCTCAGACAGTTGCAGATACAATGTACTTGACCAGTTTCTAAGACAGAGCGAGTACGTGTCTGTTACAAAGTAATCATCAAGTACGTGAGTACGTACTTGTTACAAAGTAATCAGCTAGTACGTGAGTACGTGGTTGTTACAAAGTGTGGCGATCGCACATACAACATTAAATCCAGTACATTCCACCAGATGGCAGCAAGAGATGTCAAATCCAACATAGACACCGGATGGCAGTACCGCACCAGTGATTCAGGGAAAAAAGAACGAACTGTCAGTCGGACTGTTAACTCCGACCGAAGCTGTCGTCACTATCGCGCCTTATGTGTATCACTTTTGTATATAGTGTTAATTAAATATCGTTTATGTTTATAACCTTCTGATGGATCTTTTTCGTTTATTGGCTTTAGTTTTAAGATGTTATCAGGCCGATATATCGTGCATACTACAATTAGCCAAATTGGTGACTCTTAGAAGATAGAACACGTGCATTTATTCTCGAACCGACAAGCATTCGCTTCCACGGACAGTTAGTTATCCGTTTCGATCGTGTAGCTGCCTTCTAATCTGATAATATATCATCTTCCAATGGCTCGCCATATCATCGTACGTGAAATATTCATCATTATTTCGACTGAAAATCAAGGAATTTGTGAATTACGACAGATCGCCTTCACCGATGAAAATACTCGTGCTGGTGCCAAACTGCTTTCGTTTTAGCGGACAATACTGTTTTACTGAACGTGTTTGTGCTCTACTAAAGGTGCTTTGTGCTTTATCGTTGCCGACATCGTTATTTATATATATTTTTGTGTTTCTTACCGTTTGAATTCCATGCGTACTTCAATCATCTTAAGTAAGCTCGTTCCATTCTTTTCATTTTTTCATTATTGCCATCGGATCGTTAAACGCTAATTTATTTCATTCCATATTTTGCTATCCATTTTTATTTATTTGTGTTATTTTTCATGCCTTGCTATTTTTTTCTATTCCTTTGTTTCATTGTGTTATATTACAAGTTACATATTCGCATTTTCTATTGATTGCTTAAAATTGTTGCTTTTTTTAATTCATAATTTTTCATAATTGTATTGCATCATATGTACTTATTGGTAGCAGTCTTAATTTCCTTTCCTACATTTTGATTACCTTTTGATCATTGTTGTTAAGGTTGTCCCTGGGAAATTCATTTTTTTCTTGTGTTCTGATTTGTTTCTTGTATAATTTCTTGTGGCTCATTCCTATATTTCGTATCACCATGAGTGACGACGAGGTCGAAAAACAGGCTAGTGTGTCTCGTGTTTCTGTCAAACCCCCACCATTTTGGAAAGCAAATCCAACCTTATGGTTTGCACAGCTCGAGGCACAGTTCTCAATTTCTGGCATTACTGAAGATTCAACCAAATTTAACCATGTAATTTCTGCGGTTGAATCTGACGTGCTCAATACTGTCTCTGACATTGTCTTGCAGCCTCCGACCAAGGATAAATACAAAAACCTTAAAGCTCGTCTAATAGACTTGCATTCAGAAAGTGAAGAATCCAGACTCCGCAGACTTTTGCAAGGCCTCGAACTTGGCGACCAACGCCCCTCACAATTGCTTACCCGTATGCGTTCCCTTGCTGGCGCAACGGCAGGAGAAGCTATTTTACGATCCTTGTGGCTTTCCAGACTTCCTACAAGCACGCAAAGCATTCTCGCTGCACTTAGTGATGATCTCCCTCAACTTGCCGCAGTAGCGGACAAAATTTCAGACCTCACTAATGCTTCAACCATAAATTCCACAAGCTTGCAACCATCTCCTCCGACGAGCACCCTTGAAGCACAAATATCGCAATTGACTAAACAAGTGAGCGAACTCTCAACCATTGTTCATCAAAACGCACGTTCTAGGCAAAATCAGCGCCACTATAGAAATAACAGCAGGCGACGTAGTCCATCCAGGGGACGGAACCGCCAATACAAAGAGCCCTCCAATAATTTATGTTTTTACCATACAAATTTTGGATCAAAAGCTAAAAAGTGTACACCACCTTGCTCCTTCCGTCAACCGGAAAACTAGCATCGCGGTCACAGGTGGCCACGATGGCTGACCGCGGCACTTCCCGAATTTATGTGGTCGACAATGCTCTAAACATGAAATTTCTTATTGACACTGGGGCTGACGTGTCCGTCATTCCTCGCCCTAAGAATTTTAATACCCAAAGAGAAAAACTGACTTTATATGCAGCTAACAACACTCCTATTCCAACTTACGGAACGAAGTTATTAACTCTCAACTTAAACCTACGAAGATCATTTTCCTGGCCTTTTATAGTCGCTGACGTCTCAAATCCTATCATTGGTGTTGACTTTTTGAGACACTTCAACTTACTTGTCGACGTCCGGCGCAGGCAACTTCTGGACCCCACAACCAACATCTCGGTCACAGGAAAAATTTCTACGGAGCCACTTCAGAAAGTTATGTTAATAACTGAATCTTCAAAATACCACAAACTTTTGTCTGCTTATCCCGCTCTTCTAAACACCTCGGGTCTCAATGGTGATAGGCCCAGTTACGAGGTATATCACCATATTGAGACCACCGGCCCTCCAGTTTTTTCCAAGCCCAGACGTCTCAGCACCCCTCTCCTAAATTCGGCAAAGGAAGAATTCCAATTCATGCTACAACAAGGCATCATCCGTCCATCCAAAAGTCCTTGGGCAAGTCCTTTGCACATGGTTCCAAAGAAAAGCGGTGACTGGAGACCTTGCGGTGACTACAGACGCCTGAATGCTGTCACAGTTCCGGACCGCTATCCTGTCCCACACATCCAGGACTGCACACATCTGTTAGCTGGGCGAAAAATTTTTACCACTCTCGATCTCACACGCGCCTACAACCAGATCCCTGTTTTTCCTGACGACATACCAAAGACGGCGGTGACGACACCTTTTGGACTCTTCGAGTTTGTTTTTATGCCATTTGGCCTCCGAAACGCTGGGCAGACCTTTCAGAGATGCATTAA
Organism: Latrodectus hesperus; assembly: GCA_037975125.1. Taxonomy (NCBI): domain Eukaryota; kingdom Metazoa; phylum Arthropoda; class Arachnida; order Araneae; family Theridiidae; genus Latrodectus; species Latrodectus hesperus. The sequence goes on along the minus strand of CM075858.1, from coordinate 77,926,553 downwards.
CAATGCTCTTCAAGGTTTAGACTACTGCATTGCCTACCTTGATGACATCCTGATCGGTTCTACAAACGAAGAGGAACACATTTCTCACTTGAAAGAAGTCTTTAATCGCTTGCAACACTTCGGTTTCACACTCAACCCATCTAAGTGCATCTTCGGCCAATCAGAAATCAAATTCTTAGGTTGTCTGATCACCCAAGACGGGGTTCGCCCACTTCCTGAAAAAGTTGAAGCCATATCATCTTTCCCAAAACCCCAAACTGTGGCCGAGCTTCGACGTTTCCTGGCCATGATTAATTTTTACCGAAGATTCTTACCAGCAGCCGCCCGCCGACAAGCTCCTCTCACTCATTTCCTAAAAGATAGCAAGAAGAAGGACAATCGCCCAGTTGTGTGGTCCGAGGAAGCTAGCGCAGCTTTCGAACGCTGCAAAGAGGACCTGATTCAAGCCACTACCTTGTCTTATCACACAGATAATGACAAACTCATTCTTGCAACCGATGCTTCAGATATGGCCATTGGCGCCACTCTGCAAGCTGAAACTCCACACGGCATCAGACCCCTCGCCTTCTTCTCAAGGAAGCTCACTTCTACGGAAACTCGATACAGCACATACGATAGAGAACTTCTAGCCGTCTATGCAGCTGTGAAACATTTTCGACATTCCTTGGAGGGACGACAGTTCCAGATCCAGACAGATCACAAACCTCTCACCTTTGCCTTTACTACAAATTCCTCATCCTCTCCAAGACAGCTCAGGCAACTGGACTTCATCGCACAGTTCTCCACCGATATTAAACATGTCAAGGGATCGGAAAACGTCGTGGCAGATACCTTATCACGCATACACGACATTACCATTCCTTCTGCCATTGACTTCTCGTCCATCGCAGCAGCACAGGAGAATGACCAAGAATTACAGGCACTTTTGTCGAATCCTAGTGCCAGCAGTCTCAACTTTCAACCCTTGAAGTTAGACCCACAAACTTCAATCTTTTGTGACACATCTCAAGGAACTGTTCGCCCTTATCTACCTGCATCCTTCCGGCAACCTGTTTTTCAGCAACTCCACAACTTGTCACACCCTGGCATACGGGCGACGAAAAAACTTATTCAACAGCGATATGTATGGCCATCTATGCTCAGTGATATAACTGCCTGGACTAAGGCATGCCTCTCTTGCCAAAAGTCCAAAGTTCAGCGTCACACAAAGAGCCCGATCCAAAAAATTCCTGTGCCAGACAAGCGTTTTGCTCATGTCCACATCGACATTGTTGGACCGCTATTACCATCAGAAGGCTCAAGATATATTCTGACATGCATAGACCGCTTCACCCGGTGGCCAGAGGCAATTCCCATAGCAGATATCACTGCTGACACGACTGCCAGAGCCTTCTATAATCATTGGATAGCACGTTTTGGTGTTCCCGAACTTGTTACTACTGACCAGGGGCGACAATTCCATTCGAATCTCTTCAAAGCACTCACCAAGTTACTTGGAATTCAGCGCATCAGGACGACTCCGTACCATCCGTCATCCAACGGAATCGTGGAGAGATGGCACCGCAGTCTTAAGCAATCGCTCATGGCTCATATGTCACAGTCACAGCGTTGGACCGAAGCCCTGCCGACTGTCATGCTCGGTCTACGTTCTGTTTTTAAACCAGACCTGCAATCGACTTGTGCAGAGATGGTCTATGGAACCACCATTCGCCTTCCAGGTGATTTTTTCAACCCAGCATCGGTTAGGCCATCACCGGATACTCCTGACCATTCATTCTTACAAGATCTTAAAGAGCAGATGTCAAAGCTGTCACCAACCCCTGCATCGAGACATCTCTCTTCCACGCCTTCCTTTTTTGTACCGTCAGAACTCTCCTCATGCACTCATGTTTTTGTGAGGCATGATGCTGTCAAGCGTCCTCTTCAACGCCCTTACGATGGACCCTTTAAAGTCATCACTCGTCACGAGAAAACTTTTCTGCTGGACGTCAACGGTTCCCAAACCACCATCAGCATTGACAGGCTGAAACCAGCATTTCTTCTCCCACCTTCGTTCAACGAGAGTTCTAACGGGCAACAAGATGTTCCACACACTCCAAGTCCTGTTCAGAACACTACGGCTGAGACGTGTCCTGTTCCCGCTAGCAACCAACCTCCAACTGTCATCACTCGTTCAGGTCGTCGTGTACGATTTAATCTTCGATACTCCTCTTAATCGTGCATCGCACTAGGGGGAGTACTGTGGCGATCGCACATACAACATTAAATCCAGTACATTCCACCAGATGGCAGCAAGAGATGTCAAATCCAACATAGACACCAGATGGCAGTACCGCACCAGTGATTCAGGGAAAAAAAGAACGAACTGTCAGTCAGACTGTTAACTCCGACCGAAGCTGTCGTCACTATCGCGCCCTATATGTATCACTTTTGTATATAGTGTTAATTAAATAACGTTTATTTTTATAACCTTCTGATGAATCTTTTTCGTTTATTGGCTTGAGTTTTAAGATGTTATCAGGCCGATATATCGTGCATACTACAATTAGCCAAAAAAGTAACAAGCCAGTAAGTGAGTACCTGGTTGTTACAAAGTAACAAGCAAGTATGTGAGTACGTGGTTGTTACAAAGTAACAAGCAAGTACGTGAGTACGTGGTTGTTACAAAGTAACAAGCAAGTACGTGAGTACGTGGTTGTTACAAAGTAATAAGTGTACTTGATTGAATGTAACAAGTACAGAAGAGCCAATGACAGAGCGAGTACAAGTAACAATGTCATCGATATATCGATACAGACGGACGAATTAGGAGATTGTGTCAGGAATTGGGAAATCTCTTCCCATGATAGGAAGGGTGGGTAGGAGAAGAGAAATGAGATGCTGGTTTAACTGGAAAATAGAAGATTGATTCTTGGGAATTAGAAAATCTCTTTGGGCTGAAGCAACACCCCCTAGAGATGCATGTATTTTAGGAGAGGGTGTTGGCTGGAGAGGGTACATAATGAATTTCTATTGCTAAATGAAGAAAAAAAGCAAGTTCATTTGTTTCGTTTTTGTTAATAAAATAAATGAGTTGGGAAAATCAATAATCGTAGCACATTTATTTAATGGTTATACTTCTGGTTTTAAATATGTCACTTTTTAATATAAGAAAAAAGCCTGATATTCTTGTTATATATTATTCCATATTTATTGACTTATTTTTCTTATTATTTTTTTTAACTTTTAATTAATTTTAATTAAATTTTTTAAATCTGATTATTGTTTCCAAAATTACTCTATTGGCTTGAACAAAAAGTAAATGGAATTTTTTTTACTATATTTTAGTTTTAAAGATAATTTTTAAAAAAAATATTTCTAAAAGTAATTAAATATTTTTTACTTTAAAAATTTTTTCTCTTCAAAAATATTTTTACCATTAAAAATTAGGTAGTTATATAATCACATAAATTGCTGTTCTGAAAATGAGAAAACAAAATTAGGGGAAATTGTTCACGTAAATAAAAATGCATATTTTCAATTCGTATTTAAAATTTAAAATGGTATGATTGGGGGATGATTTTCGGAAACAGGAAAAGATATTTGAAAATAATTAATAACACTGAATTCTGAGAATTTTCTAGAAATTTTTGTATTTCAAATATAGAATTTTACTCTTGAATGTAAGTACCTGTTAAAAAATAAAAAACATTCGCTCATTATTCATAATGAGCTGCATTTAAGCAAATTAATTAAGATGTGTTATATTAAGTAGTTTTATAGAAAAATTAAATTTCGTTTAGAGTTTTAATCAGAAAATACGTATTTCTAGCTTATCTCAAAATAATATAACTGGGAATCAAGCATCTAAATTAAAATGTACGCCAGCACATTAAATTGAGAAAAATTACCTTTATTTTTATAAAACCAAGTTTTCAGTTCAGATTTATGTCGGTAAATTCAGTTTAAATCGTAAAAAAAAATTACTTTTTGCATAAATTTCTGCACAAAATATAATATAATTCTATTTAAATAAATGAACCGAAATTTATCACAACATAATTTAAAAAATCGTTGAAACATAATAAAGGTAGTTTATTCATTTTAATTATGAACTTCGAAATGAAAAAAATTTTTTTAATTAAGTCAACTTTTACTTTTTATCTTTATTTATACCATCATGTGTATTTTTTAAATTACAGTTTGATGTAAATAAAATATATGTATTTTAGTTCCTGTATTTTGTATTAAACATTACATTTTACTTAATATTTTACATTAAAACAACATAACATTTAGATTATTGGTAAAACAGTTTTACATTTTTTGATATTTAATGAATTTCTGTGTTACTATAAAAGTTACTTTATGAATGATGATGATATTCACTTAAAAAGTATTAATACAGTTTTAATTGCAAAGCTACTTTATTTATCCATAAATTAAGATTCAGGAAACTGAAGCAAGATATGTGAGTTAATGCAATTTTTATTTTAGAAAATCTAGTTTATCTATTTCATAAAAATATAAACAAATAAACGTCATTTATAAAATAAATAACTATCTATTAGGTATCAAAAAATTTTGCTATAATTGTTTCATCAATGTTTAATAATAGAAAAATATAAGAAATTTAATTTGATTTTTGTTAAAAGTAATTGTATATTTCTAAGCAAATTAAAAAAATCTCCTTGTAATTGATTAATCCTCCCACTTTGCGATTCTTTACAAATTATTTGCTAGTTAATTATAAAAATTCATTTATATAATTGGAAAATCTTACTAAATTAAAACAAAAAATTAAGTTGATGATTTGGTTGAAAAATAGAAATTATATTATCACGACTAATTTAATATTTTAATTAAACTTTGAAAATTACAATCGAATAATTTGAAAATTTACTTAGAACAGATGAAAATTCTAAAAAAAAATGTAAATAACAAAAGATTAGGATTTTTTATACTGAAAGAAATATATTTATTAAAATATATAAGTTCAAAATTTTTCACTGAAAAACTGTTTGTTGAGGGAATAACTTATATTTAATTGCTTCATACTAAAAATTAAAGTTTTTCAGGAAAAACAAAAATTGCTATTATTGAAATGTTGCATTTATAAAAAGAAAATTTTTTATAGATTATTACATCAGCTCTTATTTTAACCTTAACTGGATGCTTATTTACAAATGATAATGATTTAAATTAACATTAATTATATTAATTAATTTTATGAAATTATACAAAATGTTATATATTTAATTATTAATTTTTAATTAATTATTAATTTATTACTAATTTAGTTTTTATTTATTCATAAAACGTGAAAAAAATTGTCATTATATTTTAATCCGATAGATGGCAGCACAAAAAATGTAACAAGTACACAAAGTAATCGGTAAAATACTTGTTACTTTAAAAGTAACTGTACTCAGTACGTACCAAGTACAAGAAAAGTAACAAAGTCCCATCCCTACTAAGCACAGTATTTCTTCTACGTTGTTTATTTAAATGTTAATAATTGTTCGATTCATTATATATATATATTTATAATGAATCGAATTCATTATATATATCAATATCAGTTAAATGTTCTTTATCGCTATGCATAATTTGATATTTATTTGCATGTTCATAAATAATTTTACACATCATTCTACTAATTTGTTAAATTTGCATAAAATTACAAAGCGGTGAGAACTTTGGTGCCATTTAGCATATTGGTGAAATAGGGTTTCCCTCCCTGTTTTTGTGATTTTACCTTTGATGTTTATGTAATGAAATCGGAGGTTCTCGTGCTCCACTATTTTATTGTTATTAGAACTATTTATGGTATCTTGAACATTTATACCTTATTGTTAATAAAAAAAAAGTTAAGTTTGAAATTTTAATACCGTCCACTTTATTGATGGAATAACTAGATCACGATCTTTCTGCTATTGCGTAAAAATTAAAATCATCACAATTTCTTGAAAGTATATAATTAATTTGCAACAGAAATAATGAACAGCATAGGAAATGTGCCCGTATGTAATTATGCAGCAACGTCTAAGGTATAAAAAAATCACAATCAATTTTCTCTGTCTATATAACTATTTGTGTGTATTTACACACACACAAACACGTACACATATATATATTTTGCTGTAATATATATATAAAATTTCATATATTATTATTTTATTTTCAAAATTTATTTTTTTTTTATGATCAACCTCCAGTAAACCTAAGCTTCAATTCAATTTAACAGAAAATATTATTAATTATAAATACGATTTAATAATAAGATCAAAATAACCAATAAAAAAATAAAAAGCTTTTGGGAAAAAAAATTATTCAAACTGTCAACAATTATTCGAATTTTAAGTTGGGTATTTTTATAATTAATAACATTTTTATTTATGAATATTAGTCATTAGCACGATAATGAGATAGCGAATTGTTACTAAACTTATTGAATATTGCTGATGGTTTGAAAAATTTAATTTATTCTAAAGAAAAGTATCAGAAGCTATGTATTTAAAATTGGATTTTAATTTATTTGAATTAGAATATTATTTGCGTACTCTTTAAAATATTAGTTTCGAATTTTAACTTGTAGACGATTTATGTGTCATATTATAATTCGTAGACGATTTATATGTCACAAGCCCTTAAAATCAGCCATCAGGTTTTTTTTTCAGTTCCTACTATTAGTTCACATTCTCCCTATATATATCTTGTTCAAATTTTTTGATTCCTAATAAAATATTCTTTATTCCTTCAATCAAGTTCAAATAAACTTTTTTAAACTTGTAGTAAAGAAGATTTGATGTTGATACAGTTTCTTCGAATATAAAGTCATTAATTAAATTTGATTTTTAGTTTTATACGGGCAATTTTTTTTTGTTGACATAAGTAGGAATTGACTGTGCTTATCCTTCCCTGTTAACAGCAATATCAAACCAGGTCTATAAGTCTGAACTCCTTCAAACAAAGGAGAACAGCTTCAGGACTCGAGAATAACTTCCATTTATTTAAACTAATGCAGGCCAAAATGTGGGCATGAGCAGCTAGAATTGACTGTAAATATGTTGACAGTAAAATGTTTTTCTGTTGGCCTAAGTGGGAATTGACTTTTAAAAAATTTGCTACTTTTCCATCACGATAATCGCCCTAGTGACAAAGAAAAAAATCGTAAATTACTGTCATAAATATTCCATTTGCGTGCATCGTGTACTGTATAAAAATGTTTACGTTTCTAGAAACTATTAAAAAATAATATAATGCTTTTTCTTTAGGATCATAAGTGAGGATATAATGGAAAAGTACCAAAACTTTTTATACCAATTGTTTTTATTTTATTTATTACTTTCTTAATGAGTGCAGAAAATTTTCATATATTGAAATTAAAGTGCATGTATCGACCAGAGAAATTAACCACATTATGGAATTATTTAAAATTATGGGGAAAGTCTAAATTTTCGTGTTTGATTCTAGTTAATTTAATATTTTTTTTTCTATTTCATGAACAGTAAAAATTTAAAAATTGGCCAGGAAGCCTAAAAGGTGAGCACATTTAAAAAAAAAAAAAAAAAAAAAAAACTAGTAACCCTACTAAAAAAAGAAATGAAGGCTTTAATTTTAAATGCAGATAGAGAGACCATTTAAATCACATGTGATATTAATAAAAATTGTTGAAGAAAATGTAACAATTTACCGGATTCAAATATGCAATGATGGATACAATTTTATTAACATTATTTTACATAAAATTAGGATGAAAAAAATTAACAATAAATTAGCTGACTTAAGTAATGTATGGATTAAATTGTGTAAAAAAAAATTATAATTTAATACCTTTATAATTATGATTAATTAACGTACTAATTTATGAAAACTCACATTTTTATGAACTAATGATCAGTTCCTACATTTACGACAAAGACACAATAATAATTTTAACTACCACTTACGAACTAAAAATTTTGAAATCTCATTCTTGGAAACTTTCGTTTCTTACAAATAGTTTTCTTTTTCGTTTATTATTTATATTTTTAATGATCTGACATTTTTTCAATAATTTATTTGATTTTTTTCATATAATCATGATGATTTGATTCAGTCTTGAATAATAAAGGGACACGTCCAAGCATTCCAAAGATTGGAGCAACAATAGTCAGACACATTAATATCAAACATTTGATGGGAAAGAATTGTGATTACGAATTCAAATTCCAAGTTTCTTGAATATAAGGACACAGAAAGGAAAACATATTTTCTCGTCACATCGTACGTTAGAATATAGAATAGGGAAAAAACAAAATCATTTTTTATTGTTTTGTTCTATAGTTGATTTCGTTTCTTTTGAACTATACAATTTAGAAATTTCGTTTGTCGAGAGAGATTGAGCCGTTGAAAAAACAAACGAGCTTTTCAGTAGTAGTAAAAAAAATTTTTTTGAAAGACAAAAATTTCCAAAAAAAATAGAATTCCATTAAACAGCCTCTCGATAATTTTAAAAACTCGGAAAAAATCGGGAAAAGAAACTATCAATGAAACTGCTCGCTTTCGAAAATATTATAAAAAAGCAAATCATCCCAAACTGGAAAAATCTTCGCTTGCTTGGCTGAGAAAAAATGAGAGAAATAAACAGTCTTGATAATGGTGACGTCATTGAAAAGAAATCCAGCTACTTTGCTTTGAAATTGAACGTAAAAAATTTTGAAGCATCAGAGTGTTGACTCCAAAAATTTAAAGCCAGACATGGTTGAGGTTTAGAAAATTGTGTTCATCACACAATTTATGCTATCAATATAATGAAATTCGATGTTGTTTTTATGAATTTTATTTTGCATGTTTTTTATACAGTGCTTTCTAAATAAATCTTTCTAATAGTATTTATTTATAAAGAAAAAGTATGGTAAAAAATCAGAGTTCTTAATAATCTAATAATTTAAATTTCTATTTTATGAAATGTTTTAACGGTCCAACGAACTCATGAAAAAGAGACATATGATTTATAGAAATATGTTTACTACCTTTTGAAGATTGTCGCTTAGCTTCTTCAAAAAGAAGTTTTAAATCTTTACACACCTTTAGTTCTCAAGCAAATTCTTCTGGAGATGTTTTGATCAAATCTATTCTTTCACTTTCGTTTTCTAAAAGTTGTAAAATTGTATCCTGCACTTCATTTGGTTTAGTTTTGTGCAATAAAATTAAAATAATTGAGTAAACAGTCCTTTTACTCATGCTATTTTCCTTACAACTCTTGAACTCGAATTTCTTTAGCATTTATTGTACAGTAAGACCCCGCTTAACGCTGTTTCGGTTTAGCGCTCTTTTATTTCAACCCGGGGATTCCACGAAATCGCTCGCAGCATACAGGGATTCCCCGAAATATTATGCAGCGATAGGTTTCAAATACATATCCGAAAGAGTGTACTTGTGTTTCTTGTTTGGTGCGGTATTGTACAGACATATTTTTATTATTGGAAACATTTGTTGACATTATTGTAAGTAGGTATTAATTTACATATTTAATACTATATTACAGTGTCAAATATTTTGATCTTTAGTTTTTACTATGGGTGATAATGAAAAAGTAAAGAAAGCAACCAGAAAAAGCATTTCACTCAAAACTAAAATGGAAGTGAGTAGAAGATTAGATTCTGGTGAACGTCAAACTCTAATTAGTGCTTCATTGAATTTGCCAATTTCAACAATAAGGACCATCATGAAGAATAAAGAAAAAATTATGTCATCGGCAACTACAACTACGTCAAGCTCTGCAACTAGAATTACCCGTTCTAGAAATAATATCATAGAGGAAATGGAAAAACGACTGTCTATATGGATTGACGATGAAATTGACCGCAATATGCCATTAAGCCAATCTATCATAATGGAAAAAGCTAGAAGAATTTTTAATTACATTCAGGCTGAGACAATTGACACAAGTGAAACTTTCGTTGCTAGTCGAGGATGGTTTAATAGATTTAAACATCGAAATAACTTTCACAACATAAAGATTATAGGAGAAGCAGCAAGTGGTGATACAAAAGCGGCGGCTGAATTTCCAGCGATATTAAAAAAATAATGGAAGAAGGAAACTATCCTCCAGAATTGGTTTTTAATGTTGATGAAACAGGCTTGTTTTGGAAAAGAATGCCGAAACGAACATTTCTATCCCGTGAAGAGAAACGGGCACCAGGATTTAAAGCTGCAAAAGATCGCTTAACCCTTCTACTAGGTGTTAACGCAAGCGGAGATTTTAAATTAAAACCATTACTAATTTACCATTCCAAAAACCCAAGAGCGATGAAAGGCATATCTAAATCAACTTTACCTTTAATTTGGGAGTCTAATAAAAAATCACGGATAACTGCGAAAATTTTCCAGGATTGGCTCACTGAACATTTCTGCCCATCTGTTAAACGTTATTGCGAAATTAAAAAACTTGAACAAAAAGCACTTCTGTTAATTGATAATGCTCCATAGCCACCCAACAAATTTATCAGACTTAACAACATGCATTCCAGTCGAAGTGGTTTTCTTGTCGCCTAACACAACTGCCTTAATTCAACCAATGGACCAAGGCGTTATATCAAATTTTAAGGCTTATTACTTGCGGCGAACCTTAAAACAAATGTTTGAAAAAACAGACGGAGAAGAGAACCAGTCCATAAGAGAATTTTGGAAAAACTACAACATCGTGGCTGCTGTAGAAAACATAGGCCTTTCTTGGAATGAGGTAACAGAAAGATCTTTGAAAAGAGTATGGAAGAATATTTGGCCGGATTTAAGTAAGAGCGATGACGTTGGACACTCTGTCGATGTGGATGAAATAGTGGAAGAGATAGTGAAATTAACGAAGCAAACCGGTTTTGAAGGGGTAAATGTGGAAGATGTTGAAGAAATAATTCAAGAAGCAGCGGCTAGTCTTTCTAATGATGAGCTCAAGGAATTAACTGAACAAGAAGAAAACAAAAATGTTGACAGCAGTGATTCAGAAGAAGAGCACAGGAGCTCAAAAATGAGGCGTGGTGTTAGAGATGCTCTATCCGTTTATGAAGAACTTTTAAGAGAACAACGCAAAAGAAAAAGGCAAACAACATTAGATGCTTTTGTCACAAAAAGGCAGAACACTGAAAACGCGGAAGGCTAACTAAATATGACTGACTTGGAATTTTATTTGTTTTTTTTAAGAATATTCGTTTTGTTATTTATATTTTGTTTTTATTTTTGCAAGAAATAATAATGTGTTATTAATTTGGGCTTTAAGAAATAAATGTTTGGTTTTATTTTTATTAAAAAAACATACTTTTTAAATTTAATACCTAACCAATTTCCTAGCCATCTTCCCCTAACCCCAATATTTACATGTAAAAATAGCCTCGTTTAGCGCTGTTTCGCTTTACGCTCTACTTTGATGGAACGTATCCCCCGCGTTAAGCGGGGTCTTACTGTATGTGTTTTCATTTCTTTTGCTTTATCAAATAAAGTGACTGTTTTGATAGCCAATAAATATCTTTCTGGATTCAAAGAAAGAATCTCTGTGAAACACTAATTCAATTTTATTTCAACTTCGGCTATAGGTAAACACATTGTTTCATGAAGAGGTATTCTTAGCCAAACTTTTCCTTTTATGCATATAACTAATTTTAAATATTTTCTATAAATCATATTAAATCAAAAATTACTCTAGTTCCTCTTAAAACTGGCATTTGAATTCCATTAACAGTGCTGACGAACAGCTTGTAGATATACTTCTGGTTGAAAGAGTCAACAGATGATCTTATTATAAACAAATATTAAACTATATTATTATAACTGTTTATTTCAATAGTATTTGTTACCATAAAAATTATTATTGAAATGAATATTTGAAAGAAAAACATTCTACGAGGTAGGCTTTTGAACAATTATGGCACTATTCTGGAAACGATCACTAATTAATGTCCAATATAAGTATAAGAATTTTTTTAGGATTGTATTTTGACTTAAAAGTTGGTATCAATGTTACGAAGGATCTAGATTAAAGTTTCACAAGCTCCATAATGTGTTGAGCTAGTGTTCTTTTATTGTGTAATTAAACATAAAATAAAAATGAGCAATTTTTCATATAAACAACTTTCAATAGGATATAACTTTAATATATGTTATTAGAGAAATACAAAACTGCCATTAGTCATACCTTTAAGTAATAATTAATCATGATATGTAAATTACATAACTAATATATTGATGTACATTTAGGCAAAGAATACTGAGATTCATGCTATATCAGAAACATTTCATACTGTTTGGAAAGGAATAATTTACACTGTCTTACACTTTCAACAGAAATTTCAAGCCAAACTATTCTAATATTTGTTTATGATTTTCAATAGAACTAATAATTAAAAATTACTGATAAATATAGCCTCAGATATTTGGTAGTTGTTTTGAATATACGGGGTAATTTATAAATTAGACTAAAACTTCTTTAGCATTACTAAAATTATTAACAGTTTGAATATTAACCCTTTGAGGGGCAGTATTGGCAAATGCAAACACCATTTTCTATATTTTTTCTCTAAACGCTCAAGTGTAATTTTATTGCAAACACTAAAAAGAATCCATCATTTAACTTCCATTTATACATAAAAGATGGCAGCCCAAATAAATTGAATGTACAACCGAGAATGAAGCATAGAAAACTGACTGTTTTGAAACCTGGGGCTTGAGCAGCTACCAGGCGCGTCGGCACGTGGTGGATAGCCGAATGTCCTGTAGGAATACCAGGATAGCCTTGAATATAGAATCAGAGGCCGCGAACCAGCTCCCGTAAACCCTGGTGTTATGCGATCCGTGCCTAGGGCTAATTGACACCGCGGTATTGGTGTCTTAACGGAGCCTCTAGTTGCTTGGCGAACTTCTAGAGTAATTTGCCTTGCCCAGTAACTCAGGAAATGCTGGGTGGACTTATATTACTTGAGCTTTTTAATTGTTATCTTGTGGCTGAAAAGACACAAGAAGTAACAAACCTTTCTGCATTTGCAGGTGATGCCTCTAAAGTAGACCTTGCTGAAAAAGACAAGAAAACTCAGAGGCAATCTTGTAAAGGGGCAGCAATGAATCCTTCACTTGAGGTAGAAATGACCTCCAAACCATCTTCTTCTGGTGAAAGTCAGGAAGCTATTCCTAGCATGACTGACTTTCTGACCAGATGGTCAGCAATACCTTATCTGCTGGAAATGTCATATGCAAGAGGAAACGGCAGAGCATGTCATTTACGAATGTGAGGCTCTTGCCCTCCCTAGATTAACTTCTTTAGGCTTCGTCCATACTAGAGAGTTACACCTAGACTCCATTAAAGGGTTATCGGACTTAATTAGTAAAGTGGGTGACCCGAGCAACTGGAACTAGGAAACATTGGGTTTGGAGTTAATGGTACAAAATGCTGATAAAAGCAGAGGTGCCCAATGACATACAAACCCAATTTTAAGAAGAAGAAGAAGACTATTTTTAATCCGTCTAATTAAAAATTCTTAAAAAATATATAAAACATATTTTTTTATAAATGCAGTTTACTTATCATTTTTCTTCGTGCATATGATGTTCTAGGTGTGCAATTACAACCAAATAATGTGCCTTTATGTGCTCCATTTTATTAGTTTTTTCCAAGTGTTGTCATTTGACAACACTGCCCCAGTAGGTGATTTTCTTTCTCACCCCGAAGAGAAAGAGCAAATATTGCACTGTGTTTTAAAGAGTTCAGTTACCCTCAAGTATATGCAACTGCGTTTTATTTACACTGTAAGAAAAAGTTGGGGTTGATTTCAAAGGGTGGATTGGAGGCGGGGGAGTAGGGTAGGGGTTGACGAAGGGTGGGAAACTCACAAGGGATTGTTTTTGCCTCATTTCTTGGATTTTATTCTCTTGAAAGGGATGCTATTATTCCTTGCGCTAGCTCCATTTATTTTACTGATATGCTTTACTGATTCCGTTAGTTTGAAGTTTCAATTTTTATGCTTTATTAGTTAATTTTTTTACTCAAGACGTTATATTTATTTATTTTGAATGATATTAACTTTTCTTAAAGTATATCACGGAAAAAACTTGATATTCAGGAATGCATTCATTTTGTACACCCTTTTGCCAGACTTTGAAACAGATCCTAAAAATTTAAAAACCTTTCGAAGGGAAATAGCAATGGGGACTAATAGCTATGGGAAACGAAGGAAAAACATAAAAAAGAAATCAACATCCTCTCAACATAAAAAGAAACAAATACCAAGTTACTGATGAAACTCGATTGAAAAATGCTGACTATCTTCCTGTAAAATGCAAACCAAAGAGGTGAGCGTTTCGTAGCACTAAAGCTAAGCCACATTTTACAAGAATTATGTGCCAGACATGTAGTAGGGCTATGTCTAAGCGAACAGAATCCCGAATGTTTTGAAAAATTTCATTCAATATAACTAAAACAACTTTGTGGAATAATTTACATTTTTATATTCATTTTCTGTCTCTAATTATTGGTAAGCATGATCTTCAATACAATTAATTTTTGTCACCTTATATATATATTAAATATTCAAATATATTCAACATAGTGATTTTCTTATGGTTTTATTGCATTAGCATTTCATATTCTTAAAATAGTGTAAATTTATATATTATTATCTTTATTTGCTATGTCATAAACCTTTTTATCATGTAATCCTAAGTATTATTTCCTTTTATCTATAAAAAGTAATACAGCATAAAAAGTAATTTTTGAATATCTATCATATTTTATTTACAATTGAACCTTTTACCATTTATTTCCATCACTTTTTATGTTTTTAATATTTAGAGTGAAAGTATTGTTTCAAGCAACATCTTAAGCTCTAGGCAGTGTTGGCAATTGCCAACACCACCTCCACAAATATACAGTGGTTTGAAAATTTTTTTGAATGCATAATGTGTGTTTTTATACCCTTATGGTAAGATAAAGACCATTTTTATACTAGAAAATGATGAATTTCTTATAGTGCCCCTCAAAGGGTTAAATAAGTTTTATTAATTAATGTTCTTTATTAAATAGAAGTCATGTACAGTTCAAAGCTCAGTCAGTACAGGATGAAACTAAAATTTATGCAAATCACCTAGGAATTATAAATGTAATATACTTAGATCCATTCTGGAAACAGTTACTAATTAACAAACAACATAAATGTTAGATAGATTATTAAGAAGTTATTTTTTTTAAAATTTTATACTGTTTGGGTAAAAAGTTGTACATTTTTAATAGATTAAAAATTGGCATCTGATTCCAGCCAATAATTGTTTTTATGTTATCTGGTATCTTCAAAATACCGATTTAATGTAGCACAGGAAAACTGTTCATTTTTTAATATCTTTGCTTGCGAAATTGGCCTTTTATTTTCTTCATCTTTAACAGCGATTATTTCTTCGTTTAACAAGTTACTTTCCACTGGAGTAGTTGAAACTTCTACTTCAAAATTTTCTAATTCAAGTGTTTCTTGATTTGCTTCTATTTCCTTGTGAGCTTCTATTTTCCTTCCCTCCCCATTGAAAGTATTCGAAACTATTTCTTTCCCTTGGATATTATTTATTTCTTCGCTGAGATACTTTCTTCTTTGTTCTTTCAACAAACTAAAAACTCTAGGAGTGAGAAAATCTTGCTCATTCAATCCTTCCGCAACCGCAGCATGCACAATGATATACGGCCTGATATCATCATCTGCTGACCAAATATTAAGTGGAACAGAAACAAGCTTTCCTCCAACCGGAGATCCAATTGCATGCCTCGAGTAAATTTCCCCACTTGACTGCTACATTTCTTCAGGTACCACTGATTTCCACAGTACTGTAATTTCCACTTCACTATCAATGATTCCTTGAAACTTATTATCCTCTATACTAAAATTTTAAATTAACTCGAAAAAGCTCACCATCTTTTTCAACGATTGGAATTTCCCAATCAAAACTTGCATTACCTATTTTAATGTATAGTTCATTTAGCCCTTTCTTGCTTACATCTTCAATTTCACTCTTATTAGAAAATTGAGATATTGTATTTACCTGGGGGCAAAATTTCTTCAAATGACCCTCTTCTTGACATTTGTAGCACTTTAATACCTTTTTACCTAGAGCGCAACTCGCGGTATTATTTCCAAAACGATTCTATGGAAGTGGATCTGGGTTGTTTTGAACATTATAACATTCTTTCTTTTCAAAAAAAAAAAAAAAAAATTTTATTTCTAACTTCAGCTGGAAAATGTTTCCTTACAATTTCGTTCTGTTTTGTTCCATGTGGGCCGGGAATAAATTTGGTATGGTTGTGGGAATTATTTGTAAAACTTTTTGGTATCGAAACTAAGAAATTATCAGTTTCCCTCACCAATTCAGGGACTGGAAGCCTTCTCGTTTTAATCCCCGTTGCCTTTCTTCTCGTTTTAATTCACGTTGCCTTTATTCGCGTTCTAATTAACGCTGCCTTTCTCCTCGTTCTAATTCACATTGCCTTTCTGTAGCTTTGGCTTTCTCTCTCTCTATCCGATTGAAAATAATAGTATTCATTAATTCTCGAACAAATGACTCTTCATAATGTTTTGAGTGTGTAATCACATTTTTTAAATTTATTATTTTTGCGTCTGGAGGGATCTGTTCTCCTAACTCACTAGCCAATATTAACAGATCCTCCTTCCGAGCTTTACCCAAGAATGCAAAGGCCATTTTAACAACTAGTGTCATCGTAAATTACCAAACCTGAAATTATCAATTATTAAAAACAAAACATGAAGGAAATTTGAATAATTATTAAACTGTAGTAAAAATATTGTTTCTGTTCTGTGCGTGATGCAAATAATGTTTTATCAAATATTATGGATTTTATTTACTTTGAAACTGTAAAATATAATTCTGGGAAAATATTTTATGGAGTTATTGCTATGATCCATTAAATAAAATATTTTCCAAGCAATCATTAACACTTTGAAATATAACCACTAATACTTGCAAATTAGGACATTCAAACCTAAGCGTTATATATATATATATATATATATATATATATATATATATATATATATATATATATATATATATATATATATATATATATATATATATATATATATATATATATAAGCCTGATCATTTTAAAAACATTGTCTTTTTGATCGAACATGTGACTGCTCATTTCGATGTAAGTAGTTTAGATAGAAGAATCAAGGCATATGTATAAGTTTTGCACTATTTATTAGATAAGAAATAATTGTGAAAAAATATAAAAAAATCCTAATAAAATAAGATTATAAATTTTTATATTGCTTAAATTATGGGAGAGAGAGGAGAGTGATAATTTAGGGCCACTATTTTAAAAAATAAAATTAATAAAATTTTAAGAATAAAGGGAAATTTTTTGGGATACTCAGAATTATGTTGTAGTTAAATTCATTTACATACAAAATGCATGAGCAATATACATATTATGATGAAAAATGCATATGACATCCGGTTTTAAGAGCGCCTTCATCCATAGCAACATTATATCCTTCATAATTTATTTTATTTTTGGATAATTTTGCTTTATGGTATCCTAGTAGCAGAGGCTCAGTGGTATTACAGTGGCCATTTATTGGTTTCATTTACACCGAATTTTTGACCGGTCCGTGCCCAGTAACTTACACATGAAAGGGTCACTGTTTTTCTTACCGCATATTCTGAACGACACCGTCGTCGGCCGCTGATAGAGTGGTCGCTAGACGGCGGTTGCAGCATTTACCATAGAGATTGAAGGAAAGTAAAATCATACGCAGACTTATTAATAGATCTACGCATGCGTGGAGGCCATATTTGAAAATCATAGCATTATTTACCTTTTCTGAATGTTTATTTAATATTTTAAATGATAACATTATTTTTAACAGAATAGTTTGGTAAGTACTATCAATTCATTTGAATAAATATAAAGTATATATCTTTAAGATGTGTATTTATTTAATTCTATTACATTATTTTTATGAAGTTAATTTTTATTTTGTGTTCGTAAAATTAAGTCAAAATAAGCATAGCAAATAATAATCTATTTTAAATAAGATGAATTAATTTTAATATTCAATTTCACTTTAGTTTGCTCATTGTTTTTGTGTGTGATGTTGAATCCACATAATATTAATAATCTACGAATATTAGGATAGTTAAAAAGGAGTAGCCACTGTAAAGAGAAATGTTGATAATTTCCTTTGTATATTTTTGATGTATGTTATTTTTTAATTAGATTTCTTTTTTGTTATTAACATTAATATGCGAAACTTGGCCATAGGTTAGTATTTTCAAATAAATTTAGTGATCTAAAGCTTTATTCCAAAAGAAATTTATTAAAATCTAATCTAATGTAAAAATCTATCTTAGTGATAAACATCAGGATTGATTATATATTATTATATTGTAAGGATTTTCTATAAATTGGTAAATAACAAATGTTTATAAGTAGTTTCTAAATTTTAATAAAACTTAAATTTTAATTATTCTTTTACATTTGAAATTTAATCATATAAATTAATTTTGATACAATAATTTCCATGATTTTATAATAAAATTAAATTTATCTATAGCTTATTTGTACTGAATTGTTGAAATTAGTCCATGTTGTTGAAGTCAATTTTCAGCATAGGTTAATGTACAGTTTGTGTATTAATATTAGTTTTTATACTTAAATGAATAACCAAGAGTTTTATGTATGTATTATTATATGTTTATATTTACAAATAAATTCTTCTGTTGAACATAAAGTAAAAAAAGGTGCTTCTCTATTATACCCCTGTTTATAAACCTGAAGAAATAGCTTCGGTTCTACAGTTAATGAGTTTGAATCCCAGCTAGGGCTTGGATTGTGGTTCGGAATTTACTTTAAACTAGTTGTCCTGGTTTAATTAGTTTCACGTGCAAAATATGTAAATAAAATGTTTGTATTATTTTTAGTATTTTCTAAAATGTAAATCATTTTAAACACTACATGGTAAAAGTGGAATATTTAGGACTAATTTATGATTTTTTTTCTTTCTCATTATTGATATTATTGATGGGATAGAATGGAAAAATACTGTTTATATATATATATATATATATATATATATATATATATATATATATATATATATATATATATATATATATATATATATATATATATTAATTTTTTTGTAAAATCTGTTTTTATAGTTCAATTTTAATAATAATTATTTATTTTTTATCTTATTTTTGTATAATAAACACGAATTTTTATAGAGCAATACATTGTATAATATGATAGCAAAATAATATTACAAATATTATTATGTGGAAAATAGTTAAACCATACATTAGTGCCAATGCATACAATGTGCAAATTTTGTATTTCAAACTGGTGGATATTGAAGTATATATTTATATATTGCTGCAAAAATTATATTTATTGTGAATTTTTACTGTAATATATATTTTTAAAAGAAATAATTTCGGAAAATTGGTCTGGTGTCCACCCTTCAGAATGTTATAAATTTGATTACAGGTTTGCATTTCATTTTTAAACTTTCTAAGGTGAACTACTTGTACAAATAAATTTTAAAAGTAATATAGTGCAATATGAAAACATCATTAAATTCAAATGTAAATTTACTAATTCAATTTCATCAAAATATTTCAGAATCATAGTCACTGTAACAAATCATAAGAACATAATATTTCATGTTTCTATCATAATATTAGTTATAAACATATTTTTATTATCCTATGTTTGATGGATGTAATTTCAGTTTATATTGTGTTTGTAACTTAAAATTAGGAAAAATTGTTGTTTTCTATATTTCATTTATGGATTGTTTATGTAAATTTTCTTTAAATTTAAACCTTAATTTTAATATTTTAACAACTTAAAATTTAATTTTTGTGACATCTCCATGTAATGTTTAAAATTGTTTTATAACAAAAGCAATATGATGTTAATAATATCAATTATAAAAATGTTTGAAATGTTGACCTTACTTTGTTTATGATGTTAATTTATTTAACATTTATATGAGCAAAATTTGTTTATTTGTAGCTTCTACTAGCCACCATGACAGCCATTTCACAGATATTGATGTACTGCAATATATAAAGAAATGATTGATGTATGCTCCTGACAGAGATGGGGAGCCCTTAAAAAATAAGCTTTAGGAAAAGCTCAATCTAATGTTTATAATATGTAATAAAAATAATAAAGCTTTGTCTTTTGTGTTCATTTTGTTTTTATGATTAAGTTCATAAATATTGAAGTAAATAATTTAACAAATATTAAAATAAAAAATTCAGTGAAATAGGCACATTTTATCTGAGAATGAAACTGAATATTAAATTCTATTACAATAATATATTTGTTACCAAAAATTTGAAACTTTTTATCACGCTTAGCTCTCCAAATTTTGCTTTTGAAAAATTTCTAGAATATTCTTATTTAAGTCAATTTTTCTGTTGTTAATAAAAAATTACTCTAAGAAACAATTTTAAAAAATAATTAAACTAAGATCATAGAATCAAAGTTGTCTGTGATCAATATAAAAAGAGAATCAATCTTTCATTTTAAATCTATCAAAGTATCTAGTATAGAAATATTCTGGTTATATCTACTTATTGTTACAAATATATTGGAACTAAATGAATTGTGCATGATTTAATTTCTTAAAACTGAATTTATGAGGAAGTGTTAATATATATATCTTATAAAAGCAATAATATCATTTTTTCTATTAAATTTCCATTGTAAAATTTGAGAAAACATTTGGAAAATCATAACAATTAACAATTTGCTAATTTATTTTTTCTAAAATTGAAAATTACTTAAGAAATAAATTTATTAGAATTTTTCTATTAGTGAAAAAATAAAAGCAGATCTCTAAAACTGAAATTATTTAATGTTAATTTTGTGTTCTTCAATAAAATCTTAAAAATACTGAAATGTCCAAAAGTGGGAAAATATTAGATGATCGATACAACACATTTCCTATTGATTTCACACACACAAGTATTTTTATCTATAAAAAAACTTATAAATATATGCATATTTAAAATAAGTTTTCCTTAATATTGTCTGGCTTATTATCAAAAATACACTATAATTAAATTATATATAACGATATATATTATATACGATATACACTATAATTAAATTATATATAATGATAGTGTATTTTTGATATTTAAGCGAGAAAACAGCATTGGTACACGAGTAGAATACAAAATTGCATGGCATAATAT
Source organism: Latrodectus hesperus (assembly GCA_037975125.1). Classification (NCBI taxonomy): domain Eukaryota; kingdom Metazoa; phylum Arthropoda; class Arachnida; order Araneae; family Theridiidae; genus Latrodectus; species Latrodectus hesperus. The sequence goes on along the minus strand of CM075858.1, from coordinate 77,905,328 downwards.
CATCGCTGCACTCACTCCATTTTCATCAAATCTTAAGAAACTCACCTGACAATATATCATAAACTCATCACACCGTGCACTTCAACTTAAAGGGCGGAGATACCATAGCCGAGGTGACAAATAGTGCACTGCTCAATGTACTATTACCGCTGAGTTTCCTTCGGTTCAAGTCGTTAACCCAATCACCACCCCAGTGTTGAATTGCTACTAGGGATGCTTTTAAATCTCATTTATCAATAATTTCAATTGCTATTCAGTTACAAATTAGTATTACACTATTCAATCAATTTACTTATTTAAATAAATTACATTTTTAAAACATTACAAATTGATTACTTTATTAAAACATCACAAGTTGGCTAGGGGCAAAGTGCATTAGTAAATAATGCAATAAGGATTTATAAAGGCAATGAGACCACAATAAAATTCTACTTTATTTCCATGCCCTGCAAATAAAAATGTAGCCAAGATACAGCTACTTGCTTACGGCCTGTAGCTTCTATAGATTTTCTCTTGTTTTTAATTGGGTTTCAAAAGCCGTAGTCTTTATATTTTCACCACATGTTTTCTGCAAGATACAATTTTATATGACAGAGATCATACTTTGAATATTTCTGTATACAACTTTTCCCATTTCATCTATTCCAAATTGCAGTAAAACTCAGTAAGTTATAGACAAATAAGTTTACTCTATGATGATGAAAATTAATATCAAAATAATTAATGGATGTTTAATATTGAATTTACTAATATTTAACTATTAATGTAAACATGTGAAACATTTCATAGCACAAAATTTCTAATAAGTAAAATATAAAAATTAAAAAAATATGACAAATAATATTAAAAAAACTGTAATGATCTTTAACTTATTAATGACACAAATGTTAAATTTTTTTGCATTATAGGAAATGAAAAATACTAAATTTCAAGGGCATCTCTAGAATTCAATGAATTTAAATCACAAAAGCAGTTCTTTTCGAATAATATTTCGTAAATACATTTATAAGAAATTTATATGTAGGTAAATACTTGTACAGAGCCTAATTATATCAGTTTTTATGTAAAAAAAATAGCATTGTATTTTGGAATAGTTCCATGCCCAAACAACACAATTTCATCCAGTAGACGTCGATATGACATCCTCAACGGGATGTACTCTAATCCAGTAGACGTCTCTTTTGGTCCAGTTTAGATCCATGGCACGTCAAATATCCAGCTATTTTACGTCCACTATACGTCTACGAGACGTTGCAAGTGGATGGCTCATGGATGAAATTTGGATGTATTCATACGCACTGCTCTATACTAGGTAGTTTTATGGATGTATTGTAGATGTGCGTAGATTTTGAAATAATCCCTCATCTATCTTAGTGGCTCATATATTTTTGTCCACTAGACGAAGAGATTATTTTTAATTAGCTTGTTACTTATTAAGTTGCTTTAGCATCACATTTTTCTTAATTTTCAGTCAAATATCCTAGATTTTTGACAGATTTACTGTTCAAGTTTAGTTAATGTAATACAATTCTCACAATTGATAAATTAGTATTATTTTTATACTCATTATTTTATAGTTAACATTTTGAAAATTTAGTTTCTTATTGTTTATAATAAAACTATTTTTTTCTTTGAAAAAGTTAATAATTCTAAGAAGTTTCCAGTGAATGCATAAATTAATGAATTACTATTATAACTAGAGAGTAATAAAATAGTCAAGGATATTTTTATTTGTAGAGTGTAATTTTTTTTATTTTAATGTCAGACAAATTATTGTTCATACTTTATTTTTTTAAATTAATTTTGTAGTAAGAGAAACTTATAAGAATTATTTCTCAGCCAAATATTTTAACTAATTAGATTTTACTTCAACAATGTCTTTTTTTGTAAAAGATAAAAGAGAAACTTTTATTTAATTAAAGTTTTCCACTCAATTCAATATTCCAAATTATTATGACAAAAATTCTGAAAATTACTTATTTCATTGTTTAAAAGCTGAATTATTTTCCTTTGTAAATGTTAAAATTTGTTTAAGAAAACATTCTAGCAAGAGTGTAAATCTTAATTAATTCAAGAAAAATATAACAAACTAATAGAATTTATTTTTAATGCACACAATTTTTATTCTGATTATTTACATTATACATAAATATTAATTAACTGAAATGTTTGATTCTTTCATTGATAAATTCTATTTCACCATCTGTTGTCTTTGAATACTGTGGAGTTCACCACACAGCATCTGAAAATAAAGTACATTTAAAATAATTAGCAGTAACTGTATTAATTTTGGCAGCATCCATACATTATGTAGTCATAATAATAATTATTATTTACAGCATAAAATTCACATAAGTTTTAGAAAAATAAATCTAATATATATTCCTATACATTTAATAAAGCATATATATATAAAATAATTATTTAAACAATACAAAATCAAATCAACTATAATATAGTAACAGCGTAATACAGCACAATTTCTTCCAATAGACGTCAATATGACATCATGTGGATGTACTCTAATCCAGTAGACGCCTCATTTTGGTCCAGTTTAGATACATGGCACGTCAAATATCATAATACCAATTTTAGAAATATGTATCTTTTTCATTACATATATGCTAAACCTAAGGAAGGGACTAATTTCTGGAAAAAATATACTATTTAATCTTTTACCCTTTGGAATTGATTAAATAACTGAAATTACAAAATATTTAAAATTTGTAATGAATTTTCAAATTAGCAAAACAAGAGTTAGATTAATAGGTAAAATTTAACATTACCATTAAAAGAACAGAACTTAAATAATAAAATATAGAATTGAATTTACATATTACTGCTAAACATAAACAGAAATGTTATTTACTAAGGAATATATTAAATATTTTGATTAAACATTTTTACAACAGTAAACTCTTAATAAAATTTAATACATGATATATTTATTTACAATTTGCACTCAGTAGAAACAAATTGCCATATTTTTAATCCATTAAAGGATTTATTTTCTTTTGCTCTACATTAGTTCAAATAAGCATAAATAATATAGAAAAATTAAATTTTTTTTAAATTTGCTTATTTTAAATTTAATCTCATCCTCAGGTATATAAATTTGTAATTCTCATTTAACTGAAAAGGAAAACAAAATTTAGAATTTATAAATGATGTACATTTTATCTCTTAAAAATACAATTCAACTTTATCAACCAAAATAATTAAAGCATAATAAAAGAAATTTTAAATCTTAAATATAAAAAGATAACTATTTATAAAACAAATTATTTATTCAATTTATTTGAAACTAGGTTCAGCCCATCATAAGCAATTTTTCATGCAAAGCAGAGCAGAATATGAAACACTATAGAAAAAATGAATTTCCAATCAATATTCAATAAATAAATGATGTTTACTGTGATCAAATGTGTACATCTTTTTTAATAATATTCAAATTAGATTAATAAAGAAGACATATTTAATAGAACTAAAAATCAGGTTATTGTGTGAAACGTAGATGCCATTCTGTTTATTTTTGCCAGTAAAGTCTTTGAAGTCTGTAGAAAAGTGAACTACAACAAAATAGCTTTAAAGGAATACAATTAAAAATAGAAGAATATTGATATTTCTGTTTAAATATAAATCAGAGAATAATTTATTAAATCAAATTAATCAACAGAATTTGAATGGAAGTACACATATAATATTCATTCCAGAAACATTGTTCTGTTTACGTAATCATTTTGCTTTTTAATTTCATTGAGAGCATGCTTCTTAACTTCCTTTCAGGGCATACACATGCAAGCAAATGGTTTGAATTTCAGAAATTCCAGTTAGTTACTAATTTCATTTTTTACAATAAACTAAATTCTTCTCATACAAAAAGGTTTTAACTATATTGACTTAAAAATAACTTTAGTGAAAATGCAATCAATGTATTAAGAGTTTCATTTGCTATTATAATTTATGATTTTTTTCCTGAAAATGTGAGCATTCTTGTATTAATTTACTTAGATATTTAAAGTGTGATTAAAAAAATAATTTATTTTGAAGATATTATGATCAGATAGTTTTTGTAAGAGTATTAAACAAAATAATACAAAATAAGAATATAAAAAATGTTCAACATCACAAGCATTATGGAAGTAGGAAATTTTGCTACCAAATTAAGTGTACAGAAAATATTATAGAAAATCACATTCACAGATCACACACAGTCACATTCTAAATGCTTAATCACTGAAGATATAAACATTTCATACTAAATGATTTTACATAATCTTAAACATCATTTTTCCTTAAAATAAAAAAAAATGCTTACTTCAAATTCTAGAACCTTTAGTAGACAACAAGAGAAGTTCTCCAGAAAAGTAAGAATTCCAAATCTGGTATGGGAAATAAACATATCTTCCATTTAACTACAAAATACAAAAATTAATTTTCAAGTATACATTTTAATAGCTCTTCATTTGAAATATTAGTCCAGCATGCATTAAAATAATTGGGTAATATAATTTTTTCTAGCTAAGTAGCAAAATCTTGAATTATTGATTTAAAATTTGATATTCAAAAAAAAAAAAAAACACTCAGATTTTTTAATTCAACAGTAAAAAGTATTTTAATTTAACATTAAATCTTTGAATCAAATCCTAATATTGATTAATTTTTATCTTGTTGAAATCAAGATATAAATACATAAGTCTTTGTATGACAAAATAATAATAAATTTAAGCAATTTTGGAGAGAAAAAATGGTTTTTACTAAAGAAAATTACTTTGTGGTATTTTCATCCAGCAATTTTCACCCTAATCGCAATGTTTGCATTTTTAGCCTAAAAATAATTTTAAAAGTTAAAGACAAAAAAATTATTACATTCTGCTATCAAGCACAATTTATAAATAAAAGCAATATTTACCTTTTAACGTTAATTTAAAATAGTTACAAATGTAATTTTTTAAAGTAAAAATACACTTTAAACATGGTTTTCTACACTTAGATAAAACTACTCAGTTTTTAAACCTTATTTCTTTTATGACTTCTTTGGAATAAAAATAAGTTATTTAAAAAGAAAAGCAATTATTTTTTAACTTACTTCGTTAAACACTTCTTAACGTAGCAATAAACGACTGTAGACTGTGAGGCAAACGATAATTTAAAATTATGGAAGGAATAAACATAAATAATTACAATTGCAGTTAATTACCTACTTTTAATACATGTCAGGATAACATCCTTTATGAATGTCTTAAGTACGTCCACCATGGACGTCCAAATTACATCTATCATGGACATATAAATTACGTCTATTACAGATCCAAATGCTAATAATCCAAAACTCATCCATCGTGGATGTCAATCCGACGTCGATAGAAGACCATCCAGTTCACATCTAACCATGGACGTCTTTATGACATCCAAAAGGTATCCAGGACGTCTTTTGGACTCTATGGATCTTTAAAAGACGTCCAATAGACGTGTGTGGTTGTATGGTGGTAACAGAACAATTGCAAATGAGAAATAAAATATATCTAAACATTATTTTGGTTTCATTTATAATTTAAGTTCAAATAGAAAGCTCATTTTCATGGTAACCAAACTGTATCATGATAAATATAAGAAAAATCAAACTTACAAACACCATGACTTTTTGAAAACATCCTTGATAAAGAAGGAAATTAAAGGTTTGTTGATAAACAAAAAATAAAACGGTAGCGATCAAACTTCAAGAATAGAAGGAATTAATGATATTTAATCTCAGTTAGTAGGTAGATTTTTAATAAACAAAAACGTAATCAAACAGCATAGAAAAACACGTCACCATATTGGATTTAATTTGCTATAATATATTTTGGCAAAATCTTGGCAACCTTCAAAGGACCTATCATAGTTTATCATGGCATACTGGAAAAAACTTGGCAACCCCTATTGGTTCAATATTGGCTTATCTTAGAATTTCCTGTATTGGGGAAACCTTGGTCCCCATGGTAGGACCAATCTTGGCATACCTAATATTGGGGAAAACGTGGCTCTCGTTATCAGTCCATTATTGGGCTTATCTTGGAATGCTGTATATTGGGGAAAACTTGACACCTATCATTGGTCCATTATTGGGGTTATCTGGGCAAGTTTGCCAATATTGGGCCTAGCTATTCTGCTACTTGGGATGTTATATATCAATTTCAAGGATACTTAATAAAACTGAATAATTAAATATATAAAGAAATAAATACCAAGAAAATTAAAAATTCGCTTTTTTAGATGGATACATTTTAGGCAAAAGAAAAATCATGTTTTTTTTAATATATACTCATTTGCTGTAAATGAATGAATAATTTTTTAAAAACTAATAATCGCAAAAAGCTTTTTAAGTTAAGCGTAAAAAAAAAGTAAATATGTTTAATCTTTTTTATTGGAAACTTGATGATAATTCTTCAAATTAACAAGTTATGAAATCTTCTAATTCAAAAATATTAATTTTTAATTAAAGATTGATTGCTTCTAGATAATTATCAATGTATATGTATTTTTTAATTTACAGCCTGTTTCTTGTTGATTTAAATTCATGAATCTAATCAATCATTTCACAATTTTGAAAGAAATTGAACCCTGTGCTGCAAGTTTTTCTATAATAACATCTTACTTGCGTCTTACAAATTCCTTGAATCCTTAACTTAGAAAATTGCTTACGATTCCAGAAAGCATGATTATATAGAAAAGAAATTAGGGCACTCGAATTTTCAATTTGTACAGTAATCTTTGTCTTGGATTTGTTCGTGATAGAACTAGCCAGTTTTCCATTACAAGAGCTTCATTTTCACCAATAGAGGCTACGGCAGACTAATAGAACAATATTAAAAGGAATGCCTTATATCAGATGTTATTTATTTTCTTGTTGCCATATTCTATTTTAAATATATATGCATTAAATCAACTTTTCTGTTTTCGATATTTCAACAGGAAAAAACGATATATATTGTGTTTCAATTTTTTTTAATATGGCATCAATGAATTGTTTAAAGCGGCATAATGGCGATGAACTCTGTCAGCATTTAAGTTTTACTTTTACTACATATTTTTTTAAATGCATTTAAGTTTGTTTTGAAATTAAATTCCATTTATGTGAATACGTTTCCCAATGCACGTTATTTCAAATTTGAAATGTGTGATATTTGTACAGACGTCATCGAATTGTTACAAAGATGTAAGTTAGTTTTTAATTTATAATTTGTATCTATTTTTTCAAAGCAAAAATTTGTGACGAAACTTACTAGCTGGTTGTCAACATACCACACATGTGCTTTCGTTTCAGTATTTTTCATTTAAATTAAGTTTCTTAGTGAACTCTACCTTATGCATGCTTTTATCTTAAAATTGTTTTTATTAATAATTTTACCAGAAATTATTGCTAAAAAGTTATCGGTATAAATATTTAGGAGGTTATAAGTTCAATGTAACATTTAGTTTAATTTTTGATCAAAGTATTTGGTTTGTATTTAAATTTGTTGAATTTATATATCATTGTATATAAATAAATATTTTGTTTGCAAGCTCTCGACTTTTACTTTTCATTTGATTTGTTTTAGAAATTATACTTAAACGATTATATATTTTTTAAAAATATTCAGTAATCCACTATATAAACTTTAAATTACTTTATTTGAATATATAATACTAAATTTTCGTTCATATCTTGCTTTGGAAAGACGAATACTGTAGAAAATTTTTTTTTTAAAAAAGTATAGATGTTTGCCAGAATGTGAAACCTTATAATATACCCATAGAATTTTCTTAAGAGAAATAATTTGAAACAGTGCAAATCCTACTACCGGGGTTATTTTGTATCTCTGATTTTGAATATGCTTACTATCATTCTGCTGTGATCCAAATTTTTAATAATGTTCTTTTATTTGAATCGTATGTTTTTCTTCTAAATAATAAGTAATTACAATATATAAAATGCGTTTTTCATTAATTATTCTTATTATAATTGCATAATTTAGGTATAACAAATCTTATATGGAGTTATGTTGTGTAAATATTGGGATTTACTTAAATAGAGCCCTAGTAACTTAAACCGTTTTTTTAAAAGTAAGGAATTGATATTGAATGTAAATTTTGTTTGAAATCAATTGGTATTGATGCCAATTTTTAAAGTTTTAGAAAGTATATTCTCATTTCTTTATAACAAATTAAGAAGTGCTTGAGAATTCTATCCTTGCATTATTCTTTTAAAAAAGAATTGAAGATATAATTGTGTAAAATAATAGAATTTTTTAATTTTAATAAATGTTGAAGATGTTTGTGATTCTTATCTCGAGTGATATTTGTTCTCAACTTATTGTTTTTCAAATTATTTGTTGCAATTTCTTGTATTTTTCCTGTTTTTATTATTTACACATATAAATAATTCTTCTATATTTATGAAGACTAACATTTTCTTTATAATTTTTTTTATCTGATGTAGAATACTTTTTGAATTGTTGAACTATCAGTCTGTTGAGATCTTTCGTTTTCATAGCATTTAAATATTAGTGCTTAATTTCTTCATGTATTCTTCATAAAATTTATTTATCAATAATGTATAATATAACATATTCTTAAATTTGCATTTTCTAATTTGCTGTATAATTAATAATTGTATAATCCATTCTTAATATTCTTATTTTATTTGAAAGAACTTTATTATTATTTATTCAAGAGCAGATAGATAGCATGTTTCTGTAATTATATTCTGACATCTAAATCTAGCAAATTTATTCAATAAATCTATCATGATTGTTATAGTTGGTAGATTTTTAAATCTTAAAATTTTCGGTACTGTTCCATTATACTCCCGCGATTGATCTTTGAAACAAATGCTAAGCAGTTTCTGTAAGCAATAAATTTTTACATTCAAATAAGTTTTACTAATAAATTATAATTATTTAGTTTATAAAATGTAAACAAAATGTTTGTACTATTTTTTAGTAGTTTTTAAAAATGGAAACCTTTTTAAACAATACACAACTCAAATATTTATGACTGTAATAGCGATATTTTTTCTTTCCTGTTATGATGATTATCATTTAGGATGGTAATGGAGTTGTATCATTTTTTCACATGATAAATAATTAATATTAATTTAATCTTGCAGAAAATATGTATAGAAAAACAGTGTTTGGCTACAAAGAGCCTAGTTGTGAATAATTTTTTATTAGAAATATTGATAGAAAAGTTATATGTGTAATAAAGCCATTAAAATATTCTTGTAGACTATTTGTTTGCTATTATTTTCTCATATGTTTTAATTTGTTTTCATAAATGTGTTAAAAGAAATTTAACCATTGTTGATATGTTCCTTATTTGAAATCACATGTAAATATACATAATCTTTAATATTATTAAAAATATAATGTACATCTGTTCAAGGTAATTATTTATATACATAAATACTAATGAGAATAAATAATTATTGTATTTTCAAGAACTAAAAAATTTAGTTCTTTATTAACTCTACATTGTTTATCATGTTTTACATAGTTGAGTTAGCAGCTGAATGATTGTTCTTGCCTTCAGTTCAGTAGCTTGTGGGTTCAAATCTCATCTTGAGCTTTATAATTTTCAATGCATCAGATCCCACTTTAAATTATCGATCCTAGTTAATTAGCTTTTGTGTGCTTACAATGATTATTATTTGAATGAACCAAACCATGCTTTTCATATGTATTAATTATGCTTTTTTCAATTGATCAGTTTTTAAGCTGGTAGCTGCACGTTTAATACTCTAGCTTTCTGTTCGTTATGTTTTCAGTTCAACTTCTACCACGGGATTAGATATTTAGTGTTATTAAGAATCCATTTTAAATTGTTAGGTTCCAAATAATTTGTTCGTTGTGTTAATAGAGTGAAAATTGTGACAAACCACTTTATCTAATTGCATAACTAATTTCCTAACATGAGTTTGTTCTAAGAGAATGTTTTTTTTTAAAGTTCAGTATATTTAATTCACATTTTCTTTTTATATCTGTTCATCTTAAAAGCAAAATCTGTGCTTTTTCATTTTTAAATTATTTGGTTATTTTACAATTTTTAAAATCCTATATTGTAATTATATAAATCATTTTTGTGAGACATTTATATGTTAAACCATATATTTAGAATTTAAGTAAAAAACCTAAAATTTTTTGATATTTATTTTATAAATGTATTACCATTTATTAGATAAAATTTCAATATATTTTAAAGCTTAATATTAAGTTTACAAGTCAAATTAGTTGGTTACCATATTTTTTAAGATACATACACCAACAACTATATGTGGCATATAAGAATTTCATATTTATCCCTAGACATCAGATTATTTTCTTCATAAACTTTATTTTGAAAAATAAAATTCTCAATTGAAATAAAAATTAAAGATACTTTTGACTTCTATATATGTTTTTATTAAAGAAGCAAATTGTGCATTAATTTTAATGTTGTAATTTAAAATAGTCATTCACCTGTAGAAATGAAACATTTAAGAAACAAAATAGAGGTCTGCTGCGAAACCACATCACATGTATTATCTTTGTTATGTATATTTTATTATCAAAACTAGATATTTTATGTTAATATCCTTTTGAAAAATTGCTTACATTCATATTACATGCAATATGTAATATTAGGGCTTCAGAAAATTTTAGTAAAATTTATAATATTAGATGTATACTGTCTTTATTTCAATGTTTTGAACTTAGTGGTGAATTATATAATTTAATTATATAATATAATTTAACTAGGAGTTTTGTGGCACGTTTGCTGATGAATTATTAGTGCTTTAGCCATTGGTTCATGGGCTTGGAAGTTTGTAGTGGTTCAGAATGTACTTCAAACACTATCTGTATCTAATTAACGTTTGTGTGCAAAATGTGACTATTAAGTGATAAATAAATAAGGAGCTTTCTTTTTTTCTTAATGAAGGATGAATGTGAATTTAATTATGATTTTATACAGAGAACACTTTCTACTTTATAAAGGTAAAATAATAGAAATAAAATTAATTTGTATTAATAAATCATTTGAAATTTTCTCAAAATTATAAAGGAAATTATAAGGTTTTGGTAGATAGCAAATAATTTCATATGAACTTTGCTAGAAACAATTTTATACACAGCTCGTATTCATATTTTGCAATTTAAATAAAAATTTTGCTAGAGTAAATTTTCTCTTAATGACTTGAATGCTTTTAATTTGTGAAATAAATAATATTAAGAAAAAGTATGAGTAGCAAAAATTCCATAGTACTCTATTTTTCTTTATGAATTGATAAGAAAATGTGATTCAAGGTCATCACAAACAATCTACTTTTCTAGATTTGATTCCAGTAGACTTTATTATGGATTACTGAAACACAAGGTTTGTCATTCCAGAAATCTGAATTCATCTTAATTTGAATGATTGGCTCAATATGAACATTATCCTTGTCAGTGATTAGTTTTTCTAAGAACTTGCATACATTAATTTAATAAGTAGACACGAACATATATTTAGAACAAAGGTTATAATTTTTCGATGTAGAAAAGCAAATATATTTTAGAACTTTGTCTTTTTAAATCTTAATCAATCATATCATTTGACTTACATTTTTTGGAAGAATCAAATTATTTTAATTTCTCATATTTTAGCAAACCTAATATAAATGCAGTTTTTCTTTTTTGCTTTCAGCTGTAAGTGGTTAGTGCTGAGTCATTCAATTCAACAGTTTGTAGATTACGTATTTACCTAAAGCACAAATACTTGTAATGGTTTAGAATCCATATGAAGAACAGATCTCACTCAATTAATTCCTTATTTAAAATATTGCCTTCTGAAATATAAACAGACCATCATCAAAGCATTTTTTTTTTTTTTTGCATGTAACAAAACTACGTGTAAATGTCTGATTTGTAAGTTTAAGTAATGATGGATCAGGTATTGTAATACTTTTGGTTTGGTAAATTCCTTAATCCAAGTAAATTATTTCAATCTTTAGCAAAATTATTTTGTTTGAGTATTTATTAGAGCAGAATTTATTGTTGCAATATTTGATATTGTAGTTATTAATTATCTGATTAAACTTCAATGTAACTCCTTTGCCCTACCTCGTGTACAAAAAGTGACTTAGGTGAAAATCAAACCTCCACTGTAAGGTATCTCTGCACCACTTACTGATATTCCTGTCTTTTGCCATCCATCATTCTGTTACTATAGCTGTCTAACATCCCTTATTTTTATGTAATTTAGTAATATATTTAAAAAGCTTGCAATGTATATGCTTTTTACCTTGATTCAGTCATTTTGTGAAATACTATCGTTTATGTAACATTATTCCAACACAAGAAGCTAAATTTAGACTTGTTTGTATCATGAAGCACATTAAAGAACCTACAGTTTCTTTATAAAAGATAATTTTGCTTTCTTAATCTTTTTAGTTATATTCTTTTTAAATGTAAGAATGAATTTTTCATTCAAAATCTTTGACGAATATGTTTTACATAATCGTATATTAAAATTTTTATAAGGCATTGAATTTCAAGTTCAAGAAAATGTGATATTGATTTTATTCTGGTCTTAGATCTTGATTTCAGTGAATTTCTCAGATACTTCTATATCATTGGCAGCTACTAATAGCAATTATATTCAAATGTCATTTGGTCATTTGAATATAATTAATATCTACTCATTTTTATTGAAAACACTGCTAGCCAGTAATCCACGACAACTATGATGTATTTGTTACCATTTGATGAGCGTGGTAGGTGACCCAAAATATCCAATGCTATCCATTCAAAAGGTGCTCCTATGTTGTACTGCTGCAATCTCCCTCACAGTTACGTTTCTCTGGTATCTTACAAGCCTCACAATTATCACAATATTGGCAGCACTTCTCTACATCTTATCTCATTTTCCTCTGGTAGAAGCTTTCTCGAATTTTTTGTAGAGTCTTCATCACTCCGAAGTGGCCTCCAGTAGAGCTATTATGTAATTCTTTCAAAATTTCAAAATTCTTTTTTTGGAAGCACAAGCTGTCATTTGAAATTATGTCCGTCATTGGGCTCCCATTTCTTATTTGGAGTGAGTCCCATAGAACCCAATACTGTTTGATAGTTGGACTGTAGGTGGAGATGTTGTACCAACTTGGTCTCATGCTGGAAGATTCCTTTAATTACAAAATTGGATTTATATCACTATCTTCTCTTTGAGCTTCTTTGAATTCTTGAGTCATAGTTCTGGCTTCGTTGTCAGTGAAATATAACTTGGTGTACTAAAGGATTTATTGATTGATATTTCTTCTCAAAAGTAGAATAATATCAGTAGCTTTATTTTTAGGTTTCCTTCATAATGCATCAGCATTTCTATGAAGAGTTCCTTTGCAATAACGTAAGCTTCTCTGATGTGGTGCAGAATTATTTTAATTTTCTTTAGGTGTTAGGCAGTTTCTATGGATGTGTCCTGCTGCAACATTAGTTCAATAATGAATTTTTGTCTTTTTGTCTCCTTTACACTCTGATAATGCGTTGGCATTTCCATGAAGAGTTCCTTTGTGATTACAAAGGCTTTCCTGATTTATTTCTTGATTATTTCCTCCATCTCTAGATGTTGATCAATTTCTACATACATGTTTGGTTGCACTACAAGTCCAACACTGAATTTTCATATTTCTGTTACCTTTATGTTTTAATAATTTATGGATTTCCTGTTGCAAATTTTAAATTTATTGCTTGAAATCAGTCCAACTTAATCAATAGCAGAGAGTGCTCTGAGTGTTTGTCCATATTTTCAGCCTATCTTATGCGCATCTAACTTCCATTGTATGTGCATAGACTAAAGCAGATCTAATATCTTTGACATTGGCAAGTCTTAGTTGCTTTCTGTTTCTCCAGATCCTGCACACTGTTGATGGAGTACTGGAGAGCTAGATCTTGAAGTGTCTCAACTGGGTAGTCTGGAAATGCTATATGGGGAAAACCACTAAAAATCAGTAGCTAATTCTCGCAGGCTTTCACCCATTTTTTTGATAGCAGGACATTAACTGTGGTTGGCTATATTATTTTGTTTACTTCTCTCTCTAAACTGCAACTCAAGTGTACTCAATAGATCTTAGAAATCTTGGCTTTACCGTTCGGAAAGCGTCTCGAAAATGTTGGCAGAGTATCTTTTAAAGAAGGTGCCAGGTGAAATTGTCTTGGAGATTCCATCCATTAGTTTCTGCTACTATTGTAAACTGGGTTTTGTATTTTTTCCAGGATATTTTCCCATCAAATGTGAGAGTTTAATGATGGCTAGGTAAGGCATAAATATTAAGTTGGTTTCCCCATATCTATTTGACATTTGCTTTCAAAGTTTCATTATCCTTATTCATGTTATCTAGTGCTTCAATGTTTTTTCTTTTTCTTTCTTTTTTTTTCTTTCTAGAACTTTAGTTTATAAAAAAATTACCTTATCATCCATATTCATGATCTTCTGAATGATGTTTGAGAATTCTTCTTTAACACTTTTAAGCTTCTCCTATCTAAATTTTATCTCCTTCATCTTGGTTTTAATCTCTCTTTGTACAGCATTTATTTTGGTCACCTGCTCAGCCAACTTTTCAACAAAACTTTTCATTTTATCCATATCCATTTTCCTAGTGATGTTCTGTGTCTACTTTTAAACGTGTTAATTCAGAGTCAATAAAACAGCTCGTTAAAATTACAAGACTTTTATTTGTGGCAAGTTCACGATACAGGAAATTCCAGCTCTAGAAATCACAATTGCACAGCTCCAATCCAGCTAATATAGTAGGAAACAGTTTACAATGACAGTTGTCTCTAGTACCCTGACAGACAACAGCTTCTATGAACTAAACTAGCATTCAAGACTGATAGTCTTCACTAACTCTTCTATGCAAGGTGTTGGTATTTATACATGACTTGGCATGAAAATCGGATTGTTTTTCCAAGTTTCTGGAAACTTCTTGGCAATCATACTTAATATTGGTTCTAGAGCTTCGTTAAAGGATTTTTTCAGGAGTATTTCTTGCCAAGTTGCCAAGAATTTCTCCAAAGATTGGCAAATCATTTGAAATTCCGATTTTAATGTAGAATACACCTAAATTGCTCCATTTTTTTTGTCTAAAATCTGAGTATTTCTGATCTGTCTGAGTTATTTTAAGACAAATACAAATAATGTTTATAAATGTGACATGTTTATTGCTGAAATATGTCTGCAAAGTTGTGAAAGTTTTCAGCATCATTTATTTATTTTACAAAACAATGGAATTTCTTCCCAAACATTATTGTAAGCTTTTCTGGAGGAAAATATTTTCC
Source organism: Latrodectus hesperus (assembly GCA_037975125.1). NCBI lineage: Eukaryota > Metazoa > Arthropoda > Arachnida > Araneae > Theridiidae > Latrodectus > Latrodectus hesperus. The sequence goes on along the minus strand of CM075858.1, from coordinate 77,890,023 downwards.
TCAGATTATCTATGCCAGCATATAATATGCACAACAAAATTTGAAACTTTTTAACACATAATTTAAAAATTATTCGCAGAAAAATATGGTACTTATTATAGTAGCATGATACTTGTTCTAACTTTTAAAATCTATATTTAAGCTTACAAATTCTGCCTAAACCATCTTTCTGGTTTTTGCATGAGTGTGGATTTTTTTAATGTTCCCTACAAAAATGTTTAACAAATGTCAAAAGAAGAAATTTGCTTTTCTCATTAAGTGCAATGCTAAGGATTGATTCAACTGAACCAAGTTTTTTATTAGACTAAAGATTTTAAAGTAGTGGATTACAAATTGTTGAATAAACCCTACAGCAACAAGTCTCGTCATGTACTTATGTAATTGAGAATAGAACATCTCAGTAGATAACACAAAGTGTTGATGTATCTTTAATTTTATCAATTATAAGATTTATTTAATAAATTTGTAATCATTATTTTTGTACTTCCAGTAAAAGAACCTTTTATATTTGCCTGTTTCATTTAGAGAAAGTGATGTATTATATATATATATGTATGTATATATATATATATATGTATATTAAGCATTATTAGTTGCACAATATTATATATCATTAAATATGGACCAGAATATCAATTTCAGAAATCGACAATCAAAATTACAATAAATGAAATTTTCTTAATACAAAAATTTACAAATTGATGTAACAAAAGGGTTTCTAATTTGTAAGAGCTGAAATCCTGTCTCAGGTTTTCATTGCAATGTGCATTAAAACATAGATATGATAGTACTTTGGATTTTCATTAATGAATGTTTTAAATTTTAAACTGGACTATAAATTTATTTGACTTCAATTTTTATCAAACTATTTATCTCTACAAAAAGATTTCTTAACATATTATTTTAGCAATCCTATCAATCCTGCCTACTCTTTAGTCACTTCTACTGCTCTGTTAATCACAGTGGCTCAACAGTTACTTAATCCTTAACTCTGCTAATTGTATTTTTCTAACAGTTCCATATATATATATATATATATATATATATATATATTTATATATATATATATATATATATATATATATATATATATTTTTTGATCATTGAAGACAGGCACTTTTCATTTTACTCTGAAATATTCAAATTTAATTTGAACAAATATTAATGACAGACTAAAATCTGATAAGTATTTTCATGAAGGTAAAGGGAGAAATATGTACATCCTTTAATTGCTTAGTACTTAATAGTTTTTTATCATACATTATTTTCTTTTATTTATTTCTGTTTATCGCAATTAGACCAGGTATTCAGTGCACTTTTTACTTTAGACTAGGGTTTAAATACTGTGTTTGATGCGGTTAAATTGAAATAACTGCTGTAGCCATTAAACAATTGTTGATTTTTAGCCATTCTATTGTAAATATTGCCAAATTCAAAAAGTATTTCTCCAATGTTGGTCTGTGTGTGTGTAGGCTTTTTTGAGCCACTGGCACATAAAATTTCATTCCAGTTGATTCTAGTTCACTGTTATAGGCAATGAAAAAGCTGATACATTGACTTAAAAAGCAACACAAATCAACCACTTTCTTTTAAACAACTGAATGATTTATTAATTTGATTCTTAAGAAAACTTTTAAAAAAGATATGATTCAATATGCTATGTATAACAAATGGAATATTTTAAAGAAATGTTCCCAATTTTCCAAGAAAGATGGCTTTATGACTTGCTTGTTTATAAGATCACTCTTTTAGAATTGGAGTGGTGAAATCTCCAAATTGTATTTTGTGTGATTAATTAGTATATGGTTTTTGAAATTTTAAATATCTATTGCTCTTTCTAGATATGAGGACGTGGTTAAAAATTAGAGTCCATGAACTAATGATTTAAGTGACAATGTTTGGCATTTGTAAAATAAAAACGAAACTTTTCTCTAATACTGTCAACTAGAATCAAAATTAAATTTGATGTTAGATAATATCTGTTTCTTTATCAAATTTTTTCTTGTTTTCATATGAAAATTAATAATTTTTTTGAACCAGTTAATGTGATAAATTTTTATTTCATTTTAAGTATTCTAAAAATATATTGTAAACTGCACAGAATAACCTAGTATGCTGCATGAGGACTCTAAACAACTAGATAGAAATATTGGTTGTAATATATTATATTTGATTTTTTTTCTGAATTATAACTTTACTGCTGTAACTTCTTTAAAATTGATACTTGATTAACTGATGTATTAATTCAGTTGTACTATTTGTGATCTGACATTAATTAACATTATCATTTAAAAATATTAAAAGGCCAAAAATATTTATCTCTTTTTTTTCAGCGAGTAATAAAAATTTAAATGAATTTGTATTACCAGAAAATATTGGTGATTTTTTTATGTGTTAACTTCTAAGAAATATAGAATAAATTTTTAAATTTACTTCCACTTTATTTGGAAATGTGCATTTTAACATTCATAAGGATTTCTAATTTCTAATGATTATTCTTTATTATTATTATGATATTGTTGTTTTTCAAGGGATTTAAACTTTTTTTTATAATTTTTACTTTAAAGTACTTATATAAAGCTCTATTTAATTTTTTAAAATTCTTACCTGGTTTGATCTATTCTTTTTAGATGAAAATGAAATTAAGAAAGGGGAACTTCGATATTTATATAAACAAGAAATGAATGTTTTATGTGCTTATCTTCAAACTTGGATGCAGAGGTATAATTTTATATTTTTAGTATTTAAGATGAGATATTTTAGTCAAAATTTAAATTAATGTTATGTAACATAGGTTTAAAAAACATTTTCATTTCAGCTTGTTGTATCAAATGCAGGGCTTGCTATATATAATTTGCTATTATAGAGAAGCCTGGTGGCTTATTGGTAGTGCTTTCAAAAATGTTTTGAAAAGGTACAAGCTCAAGGTCTTATCCTTGAACATGGCAAGGTCGACTCGGCCTTTCATCTCTTCAGTGGTAAATTGAGTATCAAACATGCATGAGAACTCAACACTGGGAGTTTTGTGTTAGTCTGGCCACCAAACTAGAGTATACTTCACACCCAAGGCCTTAGGTCATGAAAACAGATATGTACTATCTGTGTATATGAGCATTGTACAGATATGTAGTATATGAGCATTGTAGTTTTTGGCCCATATATAGGCTGTTATGTCACAGGTTTAGTTTAGTTTAAATTCTAGATAGGCTATTCTTATTAATGGCAGACTAATAAGAGGGAATTCTAGTTTCTCTAATATTGTAAATATTTCTTCAATATTCTTTGCAAATCTTGTATTTAACAAATTGTTTATAATCTGGTATTAATAAAATGTTTGGTTCTGAATTTTTTAATAAATCAATAACAAAATCACTATTCAAATAACAAAATAACAAATTCAGATAAGTCATGTTTTTTATAATAGTATCAATTAAAATTGATATCTTTAATTTATTTGGATATTTGCCATATCATAATTGTTTTACTCTCACATGATTGTTTTATTTCTTCACATGATTAAATATCTTGGAATTTCATTAGAAACAAACAATTTAGTTGTTGAATAAATTTGAACACAAATTGCAAAATTTAAAAATCAATTTTTTTTTCTTATCTATTGTGAAAAAACTCAAATTATTCATTAATTCCAATATTCTGTCTGGTAGATTTCCTTTTCAAAATAAATTTGGTCTAATGTTATAAATCAAAATTAATTTGTAAATTAAATATAAATTTTGTCAAGGGGAAAAAAATCAATGATATACATCTTTTAGGTTGTTTTTTATTTTTACTATTGTATGTTCATTAGTTTTAGTTGCTCGGGTTATAAAAACAGGCATTAGCAGTTCCTCTTCAGTGTTCCAATATGAGCATTAATAATATCAGTATTTACTTAGTAGAGTCAAAGTCAATTTTGCCCCTAGCCAAATAAGTGTTCCGGAATTACACCTAGGTATAATGAAAGATTCTTCTGACATGTTTCATTTAAAAACTAATTATTAATAGTATCATGATTAATAGTATAATTGGCTGTGGTGATGCAATATGCAAGTAAATATCAAGGTAACATCAGTACAAGGTAACATACATTAAATTATAATGAAATGCAATCAAAATTTCTGTAGGAGATTCTGTATTGATAAGTGCTGAATTTTTTGTTTATCAATGAATTTTTTGTTATAAGGATTTATTGAAGTAAATTTTATAAGAGTTTATTAAATTAAACTATAATTAAAAGAAATAGTGTATCAGAGTGCATCGTACAAACTTCTAATCCAAACTAGTAACTGTCCTATATTTGTAAGATTATTTCTTACAAACTGCATCAATATCATTTTTATCAAAAGAAAAGAAAAAGCACAATTGTGTATTTTATAAGAAGATATTATTTATATAAACTTTAGATAGATTGAGATATTTTGAAACTTTAGATTCTCAATGCTCTTCACATGCAGTACACTTCGATTGTTTTTAGACTTCATTTTGATTATTATATTCCAAGATACAATGTCTAGTTATGTTGATTGAAACATGTAGTGATCTCTATAAGTATGCTTGTGTATGGCATTTTTGAAAGCATTTACAGAAGTACGTCATAGATAAAAACTAACATTTTCTTTCTAATTGCAAATGATTTAATATTTTCTTTTTGTTTATGCTGTATATATATAATTTTTCAATTAAAGAATACATAAATTAAAAACTTAACACATTTATTATGGTAGCATTTCTCATAAAACTTATAAAAGCACTAAATCCAGCCACTGTTTGCACTTTATTTATTACTCCTATATTGTGTTTATTAAATTTCTATCGAGTGAAATATTTTTTTCTTCCAGACAATGCACTTGCTGTTTTAAGGATCCAAAAAACTTTGATAGATTTAATGCTGTTGTTCAAGGACTTATTCTTAGTGTAATAGAAATATTACAACAAATTGTTAATGATATTAAAAAATTGAAAAGTAATGCACAACTTTCAGCTAGCAATATTAGTTCTAATGAAATTAAAAAAAGCACAAATAATGAAAATAGTAAAGAAAAAACATGTGAAGAAAAAGAAAACTCTAATATTAGTTCTGCGAAGGAAGCGGAAAAAGAATCAAAGAAAAATATTAGTGTAAAAAGAGACTCATTGTTTGAAGACTGGAGTACTTGGACTGTCGAGGATAAAGAAAAAGTTATTTGCATATTTTCAAAAATCTTTCTTCTAAATTTCCCATTGTATGTTGCATTTAAACATAGTGTGCAATCAAAAATGGATGTAAGTATTTATTCCTTATTTCTTTACATTTTGAGTTTTTATGTTCAGGCATTCTTTGTTTAAATTGAAAATTTTAACTTTTGATCTATCTTAATATTTCTCTGATTTAATGTGTCTTAAGAATTTCTTAATTTTTCTTATGCTATATGAATTCTTAACTCTGACATAACATTTTTTATGTAACTTGCAAATTATGTAAAATGTTATACAATAAAAATAAATTTAAGGTTGACAAATGTTTGCTATGCAATACTATATATATTTTATTGCTTAACAAATAATTATAATATATTGACAAATATTTATTTTCAATCTTGTATACAATTTCTATGGTTGAATATTTAAAGTTATATATAATATGAATATTGAATGCTATAGCCTGTGTAGGATTTTTACAAAATCCTATGCTATCTGCAAAGTCTTTATTAAGTTTAAAGCAATCCATACTAAGAAAAAAGTTCTCTTGATACAATGATTAAAAGTACAATGAATTTTTCAGAAAAAAAACTTATGAAAAACATTTGTTTGAATCCATCTCATCGAAAGTGTGATAAACTGAGACGAAAGTATGATATCGACCAAGAGCGATAATTACAAGAAGCTTGTAAAACTTGTAGATTTTTTATTTTTAATAACTTTTAAAATGAGGTTTAGACATATTTTTTAGGAATAAAATTTATTTCATTGATAATTAAATGAAAGAAATGGATTATTTTTGAATTGCACATTGGATATACTTCTTTTGTAATGCACATGCTTTGTTTTTATCTTAACATTTTTCACCATTTATTTATTTGCCTTCTCTGTAGCTTTTAGTTAAAAATTTGCTGTGTAGCTTAAAAATTTTTCCTAATATATAAGGATATACAAATTTGAATACTTTCAGAATGAAGTAACTTAGTCAAGACAAAATCTGAAATCTTGACAGCAACAGTTTTTAAGACAATCTTAACTTTACGATGAACTGAATTCGTTTGAGAATGCAATTAGACAAAACTGATTATAGAGGAAATAAGTTGGCCGAGTTACAATGTTATCTATTGTTTACTTTATGAAACATAAACATTTTTTTAAAATTTTATTGTAAGCATTTTTGATTGAGAATGTTTCTTTTTTATCAGATTACCCGAAGCAGCGTATAATACACCACGAAATTTAAAACTTTTTTAACACATTATCTTTTGATTATGTACAGGAAAATATGGTTATATATATAAAGATCAATATAATATCTGTGTACACTATTTAAACAAACAAATTGAAATATTCCATTTGAATCTTGGTTGGACTGACAGCCAAATTATTAGTGCACTTGCTTTCAATTCAACAGCCTGTTCAAATCATACCTTGGGTTTGGATATTTGTAGTAGTTTAGAATCTTTTTTAGTTCTGTTATAATTAGCTCTCATGCAAAAAATGACATTTGAATGATAAACCAATCAAACACATTAAAATGTTGTTGAACTGTCTGCCTGTTGAACAATTAATTCTGCAGTCTAACAACTTATGGGTTTACCTTCCACCTTGTGTATAAGTGATTGTGGATCTTGATTCAATTAGTTTGTTTTTACAGAAAATGGATACAAAGCAGCAAACAAAATCAGCTGATTTAAATTGTTCTTATAGGCATTGAGTTTTACTGATAATGATTTGTATGTTTAATAGTATGGTTTGAAATATTTAAAAAGAGCAAAATTAGTATTGAGCATTATTTTATTTTGTCTCAATAAGTAATCATTGGTAAATGACAAAAGCAGAAGAATAACCAAGATATAATATTTTGATTTGCCCTTTAATATGTAATTTGCTTGTTTACTATTATATCAAAGCACTTGCTTAACATTTAAAAATAATTATATTTATTTTCTAATAGCCAATCGGGTATAAAAATTGAAAATACCATTTTCTATCTATCAACAGAATTTTGAAATTTTTTACTGGCGATTATCAAATTTTTGTATTGGATATGATTGGAAGTCTCTTGATTATCCCGTGTTCATAAAAAATAGATATTTTAACTTAAATATCTTACAGGTTATTATCATTTAGACTAAGTTATTCACTTGTATGAATATTGTGCATGCCATTAAATGGACAATGTATTCTGATGACATCAAGAAGTCAGAGTTAAGCTTCTCAGCCAATGGAGTTCAGTTACGATTGAAAGATCACTAATCAAAGCATTGGCTCATTGTAGTGTATAGAGAGCATTATTATATTGTCAAGAAGAGTTCAATGCTAAGTTCAGAAGGTTAAGTAAATGCAACTCAAAATATACTTGTACGATATTGGACTGTGAACCACATGTCAGAAAGAATTGAAACTAAAGTATTGTAAAGAACAGTGGCCTTCTCATCCTTGATTGGTAAATCTGACTGTAGCCTTGAGGTGCCGAGAGAAAGAGGAAGAAAACTCAATCATGAGTAGAAGAAATTTTTTTCCATTTAACATTTATCTTTTGTATTTGTAATATGTGCTTTTAAAAGAAGTAAATGATGCATTGATAGATTATGTTTTGCCATCCATTAAAAATTAAATACATTACAGTTCCATGCTCAAAGTGTATGTTCTAAACCAGTGATCATCAAACCATCCACTGCAATCTATAAGTGGCTTGTGGAGATATATTTTTCTTATTGACTAGCTTTGATCCTGAATGTGTTCAAAATATTTAACTATATATTGAAATTGTTTTCAGATTTAAGACGTGAATTTAACAAATGCTTCCTAGAGTTTAAAACCATTTCAATTATTGCAGTTTGTTAAATTGCTTTTTATAAAAAATATTTTTTGGTATATTTGATGCTGAAGAGTTTATTCTATTTATTTCATAAAACATTTTTATTTTTAAGAAGACAATGTTAGAGAATAAGAATTGATTGATTTCCAAAATGATATGTTTATAAAATTTCTCCAATTCTGAAAATATTTAACCTCTTATTCCTGAAGGTAAGTATCTAATTTTGGTCTAGGAATTCTCTTAAAGTGAAGATAATATTAAGTTGCACAAAAATCAGGGTGTTAATTCATTTGCCAGTATTGAAATTTATTGAAAGTCAACACAGAAACTAACTCATTTATGAACACTTGGACAACTGTATTCAAATGACAGCTACTATCTTCTCTCCAAACATTTAAAAAATGTAGGTAACAAAAGGATTCCAAAGTTCCATTGTTAAAATTAGTACATTTGATAAAATGAAAAAATCTATAAAATTTTTTATTTATTTCTAGCTACACTTCAGTTGCTCTTTTATGTACTGTTAATTTTTTCAGTTTCTTTATTTTAAAAAGTTGGTATATTACTTTTGATTGTGTGTGTGGTGACTCACAATAGGATTTAAAAATGATACAATAGGTTAAAAGTTTCACAAGTTTGGCAACTACTGTTATGTGATCAGTAGAGCTATTTTATTCAGTGAAAACCTTTTGCTTCCTAGATGTTATGATCAGAGATTGATCTTGAAAGAATGGTTGATGACTTATTTTTGATTTAATTGTGTGGATTATGTTTAGTAGACTTTTATCATTTCTTGACACCAGTGATTCCCAAACTTTTTGACCCATGAATCCCTTTTCATAGTCCAAACTTGCTCATGGATCCTCTAGAGAAAAAGTTAAAGGTATAGTATAAAAAGGACAATTTTAGAAAATTTTAAGAAAACCCCATTTTTGTTGAAATATTGAAATTATAACTTCTGTTTAAAATAAAGAATATTATTGACTTAGATGAACAAGATGACATGTAATGAGTGTATTTTTATCCAACTCGTGTGGGTATTTGTAGTTGCTACACTAACAAACTCTAATTTCTAGTAGATTTTTTTTCGTGATATTTATAATGTCAATGAAACTACATTCTATAAAATAGGAAGATGGGAAAGCAATCAAAACTTCTGTATAATAATCCATATTGAAGTATATAAAACTGAATCTGTTTTTGTGACTAAAATTTGTGGTGTCCTAATTCGAATATTGGTTTAAGTTTCTACTTGTGGGTATTTCAATGAGCTGATTATGTAGTATGGATTCATCTTTGTTTAGTCTGCAAATAGGTTATACACCCAATCAGGAATATCCAAGTGAAGTATGTTTTCAATTCTTTAGTTCATGAGCAACTCTATTTTCTTTCTACTCTATTTTGCATTTTCTTTTCTTTATTCTTCAATTCTATTCTGCATTTTAAAAAGATTTAAAAACTGAAAACGTTCTCTTTCTCCTATATTATGTTTGCCAAGAAAAAGTTTTGCAATAAATGGTGGTTACCTACTTTTAGTTTTGATGAAATTATTTTGGGATTGATACCAAAGGAATCATTTTAAAGTATAATTCAGATGGTATGTGCAAAGACTCACCTTTTCAAAGTGGTAAGAGCATTTTTCAGACTAAAAGGTCCTGAATTCTATACCATCCATTGGTGAACAAGAGATGGGTATTATACTTCTGCGTTCTGCATGTTTGTCTTTTGGGGTAAATAAGAAATGTTCCAGTTTTCTTTTTTTCTTTGTGCAGCAAATTAATAATCCAACTCTACGAAAAATTCTCCCAGAAGGCAATGTGCACTGTAAATATTAAAATGCCTTACAATGTTAGGTGTCCATCATATGGTGTAAAAAATAAAAGAGTAATAAGTGCTAAAATAATGAGTGAAAAATACAATTTTAATCCACTGAGGAAACATTTTTTTCCAGAAATACTTTTTAATTATTGAAATTTTATCAATCTTGTAATGAACTGATTTTTTAAATTAAACCTTTTTAGCAATTTAATATCAAATCACCTATTCTTTATAAACATCTAATTTATTATTTCATATTTTATTTGTATATAGAAATTTTGTTTTTCCAAACTTGTAAATTGTTTTACAGGATATGGAAATTCCTGTCTACCTATTGCGGAATGTTTGTTTTTATTGTGATAAAGGTGGTTTAAAATTACTTGTTGCGTCCTTTGAAGGTTCTGATCCTGAAACTCTACCAATGAGCTTGGCACATGCACTCACCTCAGTTGTATCAAATGTAAGTAAGATTTGCTTATAAATTGTTTTGCAAGTTAATAACTTGATTGGCATTTGTTGTGTAGAAACTAATTGTTACTAAATCATTATCAACATTGACACAGCAGTTCATTGTGGGCCCTGGCCTGCAAAAGTCTTCCCCATTCCACCTTTTTCTGAGTAATGGACCTTTAATTTTGAATATAAAGTTCTTAATCTAAGCTATCTCTTCTTTTTTTTTTTTCTTTCTTTAGCTTTTTCACAGAAAAGAGTATTATTTTCTATTTAATCAGTGAACTAATTTATCATAAATTCTTTTAAGTAAATTTTGAAGTTTAATTTGGGAATATACTGGAAGGAAAACTTAATAGACAATGGATAAATACTAACTTCTGAAGAAAAATTAAATTTTCTTGCAATGGAATAAAATATGAAACATTATAGCATGTAGACATTAACTTTTTAAAAAGTTTTTCAAATTCGGAATCAGTAAAGTTATTGCAATCATGAACATTATTAGAAGTCTAAAAATTTAAAAGTTAACATAAAAACATTAACTAACACAGCAAGAAAAATGACACAGTTTGTGTTCAAGTTAATAGAATTAATAAAGTTTTCAAGGATTTTAGCTCATCTAATAGTTTGCAGTTAATATTTTTACTTTCCATTCAACATTTTATTGATTAAATTCGCACTTTGGCCTTAGATGTTTTAACTGCTTAGAATTAATTTTTAATGATTCACCGAACTGGACTATTTTGCTTAAAAAGTAACTGTAAAGCAAACCGAAACTTTTCCATTTTAAAACTGAATTTTTTAAAGAATGTATAATTAAGGCCATAAGTATGGTCTATATAGTAAAGCTGAATGCATTTTCATTGTTTTATAAAATGTTATGTTGCATATTCCATTTATTTTAACTAATTGTCCTGATTTTAAAGATTATAATTTCTTATTTTTTAAACTCTATTCTTTTAAATTTAGAAATTTTAATTGGAGTAACTAAACATCCTAACTTATTTACATTCATGTAGGTTATAGGTTTTTAAACTTTGTCTTTTAATAATTTAAATATAATTTTACCATCTTTTATATTTTATTATTGATTTTGTAATTGATTTGAATTGTAATTCTTTCTGGTCTGGTATTATATGTCTGGCACAGTTTGTCTGCAATAGACATTGTGCCATTAAACTCCATAAATTAATCACTCTGAATACATTTCAAGTTATTTGTTCTAAAAATTTTTACAGTAGGAATTAATATCTGATTTAATACAAATATGATTGTATTAAAATAGAATTATATAGTATCAAATATATTTTTCACTATTAACAGTTGAAACAACTTTAGCCATAAACCTCAGTTGTGCAGTTTTGGTATTTATAAACCAAATCCAAGCTTTTAAAAATCCTTAAATCTTAAAATTTCAAAACATTTTTGAAAACTTGATTCTTATTGCAATAATTAAACTTTCAGCCATTATTCTTTTGGATTATATGTTTAGCAGGTTGAAAACTAAGTAAATAATTAAAAAAACAACCACTAAATTTTTCTATTTGATAAATATAAATTTTGGATAAAGTGTATATGACAGACTCAAGATGAAAACTACATTTATAATAAAACTACTTTTTTCAAATTTTTCAAAAATATATTTTTGTTTAAATTGATTTTTCTTGGTGAATATTAAGAATCTAATTGTATACAATATTAATTAATAAAATTTTGTGGAACATTTATAACTTGGACATTATAGTAAGTTAGATTCTCAATGTTAATTAGAATAACTAAAATTAATAATTTTGTTAATTGTGTATTTGCTGTGAGAACAGTGAGCTCAGAATTGCATACATTTAAGGAATCATTCCTGAATTTTTGTTGTGATTTTTGTAAAATTTGAATATTGTATCTAGAATAAAAATGTGAAGTTTAAATTTGGCCCCCACTTGGTGCGTCAATTCTGTTGAGAGAGATAATGTGAATCAATCAATGGCAATCCATTGCTTTAAAAAGAGTGAGATGAAGAAGACTCATGATGACAGCCTTGGCTTGTGACTTCCTGTATAGTGTGGTTGAAAAAAAATTAAATTTATTCAGGAACCTAAAAATAAATATTAGACATTTAGTATATGCAAGACAAGTAGATTTTGCAGGAAATATCTTAAGTCAATTTTCAATAAAAAAATAATTTTAATTGTAATTTTTTTAGATATTTTAAATTAAAGTACATTTAAAAAAAAAAAAAACTTTTTCATGATGCATCAGACCTTGATGAAAAAATTTCCTAAGGGAATCAAGCATTATTAAAAAATTATTTTTTGTTAAGCTTTTATTAAATGTATTACTTTATGCTTGTGACAAACTTAAACCTTTAGTCATTAAAAAAAAAAAAAAAAAAAAAAAAACTAAACTTTTCATATTTTATGAATATTTTGTACTTTGTTTAACAACTGACAATTTACTAACTTAAATTACTTTAAAAATTGAAAAAAAAAAAGATTTTTAAAAATCATCTAATTGTATATCATTATTTTTGAAGAATTATTTTGATATTTTTTTTATTTAAATTATATTTTTATGTCAATACACGTGAATTATATGTGCATTAATTTTTATGACATTTGGAATTATATGATATCTATTTTATATAATCTTCTTCAGTTATGAATTTCTAAATTTTTTTAATGATAGAAAAATTATTTTCAACTTCTAAGATTAAAGATGTTTCTCCTGCCATTAAAAATGAGTAAATATGAGAACAAAATTTTATTACATACCAATAGAAAATATAGACTATTGTTTAGGTTTCAAATTCCTTGAAATTTATTGCCAGATTAATAATCTGAAATTAAAATTTGTTTAACTTGAGATATTTTCCAAATTAAAAATATGCTTGATATTAAATTTAAGTAATGTCTTGATGGTTTGTTATTATGTATAGTATGCAGGGTTATACCTGAAGAATGTTCTAAGACACATTTGTGTGTGTGTGAAAAGTTGTGTTATTACACTTTAAGAGAACTTTTCCCCTATAATTCTTACCTATTTCCACATATATTTTAAAAAAAAATATTAAACATACATTCTGGCAGCAGTGCAACATTGTCTCACTAATCTGTATCCGAAATTGAACTTGAGATCTCCCATTAGACCAGGGTGAACCCTTGGCTTCTCGTTTTTCATCGTTCAACAAATTGCTTAAAAACAGAACTTTTTCATACATAGTAGCCCATATTCATGTACTGCAATAAAGAAAACCCAATCATTCCCCATGACAGATGTGCATGCTGATATGCAATACTGATCTTCTGCTCAACTATGGCTAGAATCAACTGAGAATTTTCACTTAAAAAGTGCATTGTCACTTTGCCACTTAGAGGCTTTAGTGATTTTGACAGCTGATAGTCAAAGTTTGTTGTAAATCTTTAATATACTCTAGCATAGCTTTCTGATAGGAATTTTAACTATAAGTAGGCTGTATTCACATCTTTCATGGGAGGACACTTAAAAAATTCTAAGGAAACTAAAAAAATATATAAACACACATATTGACATTTGTGCATATAGTAAGCAAAAAAATTCATCTCCCAATGTTCAACAATGGCTTAGATTGAATCTTTAATTTTCTGCTTCAAACATTGTGATCCTACCTCTAGGTAGTATTGAGTTCTCTTGACCTAATTATTTAAATATTTTTAGTTTCTAATATTTTCAGGCATACTGATGTATGTTTAAAAGTAGGTGACAAAATAAGTAATACTTCTTTTCAACGTAGTAATGTTTATCAAAGTAATACTTTAATAAATTTGTTTTTAAAGCATTGCATATTAAGAAAATATATCACATTGATTTTACAAAGAAATTGCATGCATTCTTTGAAAAGCAATATTTTATTTCTTTAAAAACAATTACATTTTTCAAATAACAATGTTGCTTATAATTATGAAAGCTGAAATTGAAACAATTTTCTAATAAAGTTGCTTGCATATTTTGCAAAAAGCATGACTTTGATACATTATTTAAAAGAGTATTCCATAATTTGTTTGCTGAATTTTCTAATATTGGAATTCTGGTCACTTAAAGACAAGATAAAATTTTCACAAAAGACAAGATAAAATTTTCACAATTCTTTTTGAAAAACTTAATATAAACTGTTGAAAGTATACATTAATATAAATATAATAAGTAACATGCATTTATTTATTTTTTTAGCTTAAATTGTGGATGAATATTGGATCCATAATGCAACATCTAGTCCACATTCGTTCTTGTGTGATAAGGTGAACATTTTATTTCTCTTATTATGCTAGATATTGTACTTAAATACTTGTAAATAAGTTTTTTTAATGTAATTTTTTGATTGAGATGTACTATCACATGCAATTACATACTTTGATATTAAAAATATTGTGTAAAATTTATTTAGAACATTTAAATTTGCTCAAATTACTATAATATATATCTCATAAAATGTATTAAATATATACATGTTTTAAAACAATTTTTTATTATAAATTCATTAAACTACATTTACAGATATTTATGCCAAGTGAATGATAGTCATTTAAAAGCCGTGGGAAATCGCAATATGTTTGAATTCATGTGGACTGCTGTAAAAGATCCACTTGATGCGCATGCTACTTTTGATAAAGAGGGCTTAGATTTAGCTTTTAAATACTTCAACAGCTCTACTTTAACAATGAGATTAGCTGGTATTGCCCAAATTAATGTGAGTATGTTTTAAGATATTAATTATACTTTTCTGTTAATTTTATTTTTTAATAAAATTATATTTTTCACAAAATGAAATTTTTTTAAATTAAAAACATATTTTAAATCCTTTTTTAAGGGTAAAAATGTTAGCTTTATTTTATGAATGATTTTTAAGCTATACTGTTTTTCAATGTAAATGTATTAGATATGTTCTACAACTAAGTGAAAAATCTGCTTAAACATTTTGAATCACTTAATCTATCAAAACTTGAAAAGATACATGACAAAAATTTAAATTCTAATTGGAATATGATAGTAAATCTTATATCTATTAATAATTTTCATTTTTATTAACTGTCTTTTTGTGAAATATATATATTTTTGGTAAAATCTAATTTAACCAATCTTGAAATATCTCAAAATGTATTGTAATGTTTAAATTTTTAATGAAAGCATGTAAATGAAATCATTTACAGACAAAAACTAAAGATAACTAAAATTTAGCACATAAGTCAAAAAGAAAACACTGTTTTAACTATTCAATTTATTTATTTTTTTGTGTTGTATAACAAATTAAATTTTAAGGAATTATTTGACATTGCTGAATGTAAAATACTTAATCATCTTGAAACATTTTCACTATCAATCTATTAGTATTAAGATTGAAAATTTAATTTCATCATGTAGTTCTCTGAAAGTAAAAAAATACTTGACAGTTTAAAAAATTATAGAAAATGGTAGCTTTGTTTCATTCAAAGATGGTAGTAAATATTTTGTTGTCAGAGATTTTAATGAGCATTGATGTTCTTAAATTGGATTCTTTTGAAGTAGTTTATTACAGTTTTCTGTTGGTTTTATATAGAGGATATTTATACTACTAATGTATGCTAAAACTATGTTTAAATCCAGTGTAATTTGTTGGAATCGAAATTCAACATAAAATATTTGTAAAATGTTTTTGAGGCTTGTAAGTTATTTATAATTTTGCAAATAGTTATTGTTACTGTTTTCAATTTTAAAATTTTGATGGCTAAAAGCATTTTAAATCATTCATTTTCTATTTTGTTCTAAGTGTTAATTTCTTTTGATAAAATTATTAGTCATTCAAAGTAAATGTATTGACAATTCTACCTTGGAGAGATTCATTGAGCTGATTGAATTTCTTTAAAAACTAACTTTCAAATAGCACATTTTTAGTAGTCAAATAATTTTAAGGGAAAACATACTAAAAATAGCAAGATTAAATTCTTATTTGGTTAAAAATATCAGTTTTATTGTTTAATTGCTATCTTATTACAATTTCCTCTTGATGTTTATAGCACATCTGCAATC
The DNA here is from genome assembly GCA_037975125.1 of Latrodectus hesperus. NCBI lineage: Eukaryota > Metazoa > Arthropoda > Arachnida > Araneae > Theridiidae > Latrodectus > Latrodectus hesperus. The sequence continues at coordinate 77,873,717 of CM075858.1, read as the reverse complement.
AACAGTATATTTTTCCATTTACTAACCATATTTTTTATCAAGATTTGAAAATAACAGCTGTTAATGGTATAATTTTTAGAATTTTTAATTCGAACTTCCTTTTTACTATATCCACCAATCTTTCCATTTTTAAAAATCTCCTGCTTTACTCGTACTTTGTTTCGCATACATAATGTATGATTTCACACACATACATGCATGATTTTATTCATTTTTAACTTCCTATTTGTTAAATGTGAAAAAATAAAAGAAGTGTTGGAACTAATGTACAGTAACCCTTATTCTTAAAAAGCTCAATGTATGAAAACTATATGTTTTAAGATCTACACATGCTTTTTGATTAAATACTGTAAGAGATTATCTGCTATTTGCCCAGCCAAACTGGTTATTGAAGGTTAGTGCTGTAGCCTTTGATCCAGTAGTTTGAGTGTGGACTGTTTAAACAAAGTAAATCTTCAATTTGTCTAATTCAGATGTTGTATAATTGATTTGCCCATTTATCTGTGCTTAAAGCCGAGCTGGCAGCCGAATGGTTAGCGCTCTTGCCTTCGGTTCAACAGTTCGTGGGTTCGAATCCCACCTTGGGCATGGATGTTTGTAGTGGTTCGGAATCCACTTTAAGCTGTAAGTCCCGGTCTAATTAGCCCTCGTGTGCAAAAAATGACCGGTGAGCGACAAACAAACAAGCATATCTGTGCTTAAATATTTATAAAAGGAATATAAATTATTTCAGAATGATGCTCTATATCAGGCTTTTTACTGTAATTTTCTGCATAATAGTAATGTCTTAACACTTGTTTACATCATTAGAATTAATCTAGTAGATTCCTTACTTTTGAAAAATTTCATTTTTCTGTATTAATTTTTGTGGTACATATTTTATAAGGAATTATTTGTAAAAAATTCTCTGAGGATATTTCAATTTATTTAAAAGTATTTTTATTTTGAGAATGAATAAAAAATTCTCATCTTTGTTCTTGAATATTTTTTCAGAGCCATATCAATATGTATAATGAACTTTGTCATAATGAAAGCCTTGTGGAAGCTGAAAATGTGGGCAACTCTTTGGCAAATTGGTTAATAGAGAATAAAATTATTGAATGCATCTTTGGTCCTAATCTTCATGTTGAGGTAATGATATTAAGTTTTTAATCACTGAGATATTTTTTATGTAATATAATTGTTGCGAATGCATAAAGGTGCGTTCACCAAAGATACCTGAACCAAAAGGTCTTAATCTTCATGTTAAGGTAAAGATTTTACGGTAAGTTATAAGTTATTAAGGCTTTTTTTTATTTATTATTGTATAACTATGGAAGGCAACTTTGGTCTTAATCTATGAGGTAAAGTTACTGTGGTAAGTTACAAGTTACTATCATCTTTTTATTTTTAATTTTTATTACATTTTATAATTTTGACTACATTTAAGTCCTAATTTTCGTGTTGAAGTAACATATTTCTTTAAGTTACAAATTGTGAGACTATTTAATATTTTCTAATCTTTACATTTGTTAGGATCTTGTTATTTAAAATTATTAATATGTTTGTACAGTAATATAAGAGTGATACTAGAAGAAAAAAGTTTAAAAATAGTTCTATTTTGTATTTTAAAACTTTAAAGAAGCTCAACTGAATAACTAGTACAAGGAAGCACATAGGTATTCTTTAATTGAAAAATAAATTTGATATTTCTTGCATCTATCCTTAGATTTCTATTAATCTTTATTGTTTAAATTTTGTTGTGAAATGCTTGATCTCTTCTTTGTGTATAAATGTCTTCATTTTTAATATGTGGCTGTAGTAAACATTATTAAAAATAATTTAAAATATCAATTCTTAAACTATAGCATAAGAAAGTGTTTTAAGAATATTTAAAAATATTTTTTAATTTAAGTAAATCCTTCTGTATTATCATCCATGTTATTATTTTGTTTTATTAGCAAAGCAAAAATCAGTATTTTGTAACTGATTCTTGAGAATTCTTTTATTGTTGGCCCTATTTTCATTTGCACAATTACACAATTTAAAATATTTTGCAGTCAGTTAAAATTTCAGAGCAATGGATTTTAGAAGCAGCATAATTTTGGGCAGGGAAGTTGGAGGCTTATTAGAAAAGTGTGCTAGTATTTCTAATTTAGTTTATAAATTTAAAGAATTCTTGAGAATTTAGCTAATTTTGTTATTGAAGTTTTTGCAGTTGATTTGTGGCTGTTTAAAAATTTATCAAGAGCCCTGGAAGGAATTTTGGCTTTGCATTGACAGACAAGTTGTAGTACACATTGTTTTAGAATTTGTGCTGTTTTTAGCTGTTGTTCAATTACAAAAACGTCATTAATACTCTTATCTGAGAATTCACTGTTGAATTATTCTGGAAAAGAAATAGTTCTTCAGTATAAATTTTCAGTTATTATAGTTTCTGGAGAAATTAGGGTTAAACTCTCTAAAGAGGAATCTCCCTTTTTTTTAAAAACCTCCCAACACCACTTACTAACCTGAGAAAAGTTAAATTTTAGATAAAAAGTGTGAAATTACCGAGAAAATTCTCTTAATATATTAGTTTTTAAAGCTTGGGAAATATACATGATTAACTTGAATTTTTTTTCTTCATAATTTTTTGTTTATATGCAGTTTTTCAAATTGTATGACTTTGCACCCACTATTTGGTTTATGCCAGTCCCTCTAATCAGCATCTACTTTGAGAAACACTGGTTTATAGATTTTAATTACAATTAATAGAATTTATGTTCTAACTTCTGAAGGAAATTAATATTTATTTTCTTTTTATTTCAGTTAATCAAACAAAGCCATATTATTTTAAATTTTCTTGCTATGGAAGGTCGCATAACAAATGATCATATTGATGCAGTGTGGACAGCAGCTCAGTTGAAACATTGCAGTCGACAAGTTTTAGATTTATTACCTCCACTTATAAAAAACTTAGAAGTAGCACCAGTTCTCCATTTGTATAAGTTATTGTGCAATATTGAAACAAAAGAACTAACAGAACAGGTATAAAACTATTTTAACTCTTATTTGAATTTTTATATCAAGTATCTTAAATTTATTTTTTGAATATTTGGATTTTAACTTTATTTCTTATGTGCAAAAGTTATGAAGGAAAGGGATGTGACTGGAATTCATGTTATTTTAGAATTAGGTTTTTTAGCAATTTCTACTGTGTCATATACACGTTTAGTTTAACATTCATTGAAAATAAATTCGAAATTTTAAAATACATAAATGTTTGTTAAATCTCTTAATTTCTGTTTTTTAAGTTATGTCAAAAGAATGATATTTTATTGTTAATCATATCTTTAAAGACCATTTTGCATGCAAATATTTCTGTGATAAATGCTTAGAAAATCTTAAGTTACATCGTGAATAAAACACATAAATAAGTTTCACTTAAAATATATAACTTGATATTTTTTTTTCTTTCTAATACTTAGAATATGGAAAAAACAAATTTATTTCTATAACAATAAGAATAAATATGCATATCTATAAAGTTCTTATTCAAATTAAAATTCAAAATTTATGGAGGCTTCAGATATTATTTTTATTTGGCACATTATGCAAATATATGATAAAAAATCTCAATATTAATTTTTATAAAGGATATTTTTGTACAATTGTTGCATACAATATTTGTAATGTTATTTTTTGCAATAACTATTCTGCAATAGATTCCCAGCTATTTTAGTTTGTGGGGAAATTGTTGTTAAAGTGGCCCCTCTTACACCTCAAAATATCGCCTACATATTTGAGAAAAACAGCCATTGAAAAAATGTAAAGTTATATTGCATTTTATTAGAAGCTCCTCAATATTAATGCTTGTGAAATTTTTCTAAATTTCTCAAAACCTACAATTAATATCTCATATCTTGAAAGCATAGAATCTCACCTAAATTAGTAAAATCATAAACATGAAATAGGACAAAAAAAAAAAAAGAAAGAACTGTTAATTCTTTTAGTATTTTCACAAATATTGTATCATATTTATATTTCTTGTTTGATATATATATATTAGTGAATTGCTGAGATTACAGCAGAATGATTAGCGCTCTAGTCTTTGAATTAATTTTAAGGTACAGATTTTTTTTCTGCTTTATTTTGATTGCACTTTATATACATAAAGTGTAAGTCCTAGTCTAATTAGCCATTTTACTCAAAAAAAAAAAATTACTGAGTTACAATCTAACTTACCAATGTATCAACTTTCAATAAGAATTTAATTAGAATAAATTAATTATTAAAACAATAAAGATAATTATGCTGTCATAATTATTTTTTATATAAATACTTAAACAATTAAAAATTTTTCAAAAACTATTTTTTATGCAAGTTAAAACATTGATTTAAACCTTTTTGAATAAAAAAAAAAATCAAGGATTTTACTTAGTTTGGTAAAATATCCTTTGATCCTCACCAGCAAAATATCTTGAAATGTTGGTGCAAATAAATTGATTCTGAAAAATTTATAAAAATAACATTGACCTAAAATAATTTATGTTGGGAAATCTCTAACACAATATGATTCTTAGAAAGCAAACTTTTCATTAGCATTTGAGAAGAGTAAATTAGCTGGTTCCCTCCTATTTCTTTGAAGGAAGAGAGAAAATGTGTACTTATATTTACACTTTATGATTTTGAATTTAAAAAATTTCTCTCACATGTATTTTTTCCATTGCATTGCGCCTTTGAGTTTTGATACTTTCTGATATAGTTTTGATACTTTCTGATATTACAACTTCATAATTATTTTGTCTGATAAATTCATAAACAGTATCAAGGATTTTGAATAGTTTTAATAAGTCATTTATCCTATTGCTTTTTGTTATAAGCATTTCTAAATTTGACTGGTGTAGTAAATTATGTTTTGGTGATATTTTTCTATTAAATTTAAGCACAAGAGGTATTCTTATAATATTTTTAGATAAAAATTGAAAATTTTTTTTTATTTACGAAAAGTAATTTAATTTTTTTAACTTGGGATTTTTCTTATTACTGTTATAAGATATTTATAAAAATGGAGTACAAAAGTTTATTTGACTCTGCATTTAAAGATATAATGAGAAATTAAAAGTTAAAGCTATGCTATTATTTGTTGTACTCTACCATGTTTAGCAATAGATATAATAAATAATACTTTTTTGTGAAAAATTTTGTGATTTAAAAAAAATTAATATGACCTAGTTTGTCATGCAGTTGTATTTTCATGGAATGTATAAAAAACTTTTGGAGTCATTGTCTTAAATTTTAAAATTTAAAAGACTTGAATAAATCTGATATTAATTTGGTCACATATTTTCATACTTATATTTTGTGTAAGAAATGTATTTTTTTGCAATAATACATAACTTGTAAATATAATCTGTTATTTTTTGTCTATGAAGTTTATATCATTAGTGAATTTAATTTGTTTCAAGTTTGTTTCAAAATTTAATTTTTTTTCTTCTGTTAAAATACTTTTGCGAAACATTGAAAAAAATAAAGAACACATTTGAATATTTTTTTTGTTATAGAGATGAAAATTTTGATTTTATTTCCAATTTCTCTTTTTACAAAAAATTAAAATTTTGACTTGATTTTTAATGATTTTTGTCTTAATTAAAGTTTAAGTTGTTGATTTTATATAAAAATTAATTTTTGTTTCCATTTTGTTATAGGAATATAAACTTTGATTTTTTTAAAATTATCTATGCTGATAAAAATTTTGACTTGTTTTTATAAATATTCTATGTTGGAAATTTAAATTTTAATTCTATATGAAAAACACAGGTTCTAATATTGAATATTATAATTTATTTTTATAATTTCTTGTTGATGTAAATTTGAATTATTGCAGAGATTTGTATGATTTGCATGTCATGATTCACTGTTATGTTCCCTCATTTCAGACATTATTGCTTGCATCTGCTTTAATAAAATTCATATGGTTGAATGGGAACACTTCTTCAGGAATAGTTGTCACAGATGTAGGCGAAAATCCTAATTGTCATAGCCCATTTTCTGTTCTTATGAAAGGCTCATTGCATATGGGTATTTATAATTTTTGTTGTTTTTGCATGTAATAATCTTTGGAATTTATAAAACATAATGAAACTTAAGCAGTTTATGAAAAAAGGTCATTTTTTATTTTTCAAAACTTGCTCTTTATTAATTAATATTTTTTCTTTTTTCTTTAAATTTAAAATTTACTTATGTTTGATGAAATAAGTGAATTAGTTTGTTATCAGTATTGGAAATAAAGCTTTATTGAAAGATATTTTAATTAGAGTCCATTTTTTTATAATTGTTGTAATAGAAGAAAATTATATTCTCTCATAAGTATTTACTTTTGAAATTTAATTTTTATCCCTATCAAAAAGTTCAAAAAGGATTTTATATTTAGGTAGTAGACTCCTGATTTTTGATTAATTGTCAAATCTTATATTTTACAAAATGTTTTTATGCTTTTCTTAGGAATTCATTTCTAATTAGTCTATTGTTAAATAGTTATTAATCGTTAAAGTTAATAAAATTATTACAACTTAGAGTTTTTACTTGTAATGAATTTCAGGAGATGTATTTATTTAGTGACTTACATTTTTGATGGTGATAAAAATTTTCATTAAGTAATCAGTTATTTAAATTTTTGTGCAAAAAATGTACACTTAAGATTATATTACTTTAGCATTTGTATCACAAAAACTTAATATAGCATGTTTCTGGGTTCACAACTCTATTCAAAATTTCTTTCTGTGAACTTTTATGAAGTTATCAAACTGCACTAAATTACTATACTTTTAACCTGTTCCAAAATCTTTTTACTGCACCAATTTTTTCTTTGTGTAAATTAGAATTTCTACATTTCTGAGAAAGGGAAAAATGCTAGGGAAAAGGATGCTTCAGAAAAAGTTAAATGTTTCCCAAACTTGAATTAAAACTAATTTGTGTCATTGTTAATATTGTGTTGATTTGCAATTTTATTCTTCAAATTTTTATAATTAATATGAAATCATTTAAGTACAGTTAAGTCTGCTATACATGTTTAATTTGTGGATATTTAATTGTGATTTAATATGTTATATAGTAATTTACTAAAGTAATTACTATATGAAATATCACCCAACAAACAATGAATACATAAAGTCATACGTGGTATTGTGAGTAAAGATAAAGCAACGATTTAGTTAGTAAGAAAAAAATCCCTATTTTCTGGAAATCTTGCAAAATTATTCTTTAAAACAGGAGATATGCTTCAATTTTTGCAGACAAGGAAGAAGTTTAAATTTTTAATTCCCTTACCCTACATATTAGTGAAATAAATACCCAACTTAAATGTTTACTAGTTATTTTAGAAACCCTTTATGCATTCATTTAAAAATTTTTTTCATCAAAAGTATTATGTTTGCATTGAAATAATGCAGTATTAATGAATTATTTAAACACAATAAAGTTGAGAATTGTATTCAACAAATTTTTTATCAAATATGAACAAATAATATTGATGAGGCTATTCTATATTGATAAGAGAAGAGAAAATTTTATTAGTTTGTTAGAATTATTAAATATAAAATTGTTTTAATCTTATTGAAACAATTAACAAATTTTAATTAGAATGACATTTTCTTTTTGGGAAAATAGATTCTTATTTAAATGTAAGTATATTATAATTAAATTGAAATATTTAATCTTATAAAGATATTTGTACTGACATAAAATCTATTAAAGCAATAAAAAATTTATTTAAATTTTAAGGATATTTTAGGAGGAAAATTATGATTAGTAAAAATCCAATAAAGTGTGATTTTTATATTCATTTTGTAAAGTAAATATTGCAAATTGAATCTGAGTAATTTATTATATTTACAATTCAGAAATTTATTATTATTACATATACGTTAGTACTCTACTTTTTAAAAAATTGATTCTAAAATTTAGTTTTGTCTTCCTGTTTTCAAATATATTTGAGATCCCCCCCCTAAAAAAAATAAGGAATCAAACTATAGGAAAATTTTCTGGACAAATATAAAAAGTAACTACAGTAATTGTGACAAAAAATGAGGATTATACAAAATTTTTAATATTGGCAAATCAAAATATAGAATAATGCTTTCTTTATGCCGTAACTGTCATTAATATTTTATACTTGAGATATTGATGCTGATCAGTAGAATTTTTTTTATGTTAAATCATTTTACTTTTTGTAAATATTTTTTGACTTGCTTTATTTTGAAATGGAAGTTTTATTTTATATAAAAAATTTCTATACATATATTGGCATTTTGAATTATTGTGTATAATTATGTTTTGAATTAATGATGGGAGTAGCCATTTAATATATTGTATAAATGAAAATATTAGAAAAATTGTTTAATCCAAAAAAAAAACTATTTATGGTGTTTATTCTGCTTTATTTTCCTTCCTATTTTTTTATTTTTATTCTATATTACTAAACAAAAACTAAAATCTAAAAATCACAATACTATTGAAAAATTATCTAACTGTATTCCAATTTTTTATTTTACAATCAGATTGTTTTCTGCATTTTAATTATGTCATTGCTAATCCATTTTCTTAAATTTCTGATGTAAGAAAAAAGCTTCAAAATTTGTCCATTTATGAAGTTTCATTCATTTAATTAATGCTTTTGTGATTACTTAGTAACATGAAATGATTTTATTTTACATATTAGCTTTGTTTTCTCTTAGAATTTCCTCTATTTTAAATTGTTTGATAATTTTCATAAACTTAATAATGCATACTGCAAATTTATAAAATTTGGCAGCATTGCTCATAATAAAGAAAAATTAAATTCATTTTGATTGTTAAATACTTATTTATAATAATAAATACTCCTGCATTACATTAAATTTATATATTATTGTAAGATTTCTTATTGGTAAATTGTTTACTTCATGATTATAAATTAATAATTTCATGATTTTAAGTTTTAAATATTGTGTAAATATATAAATATAAAACTCCATGGTAAAAACATAAGTTCTTTGTTAAAAACTTGTTAAAATTTTGATGTTTTACTTCATTTAACAAAATATTTACAATATTTTTCAAAAATAAACTTTCAAAACAATTTTTTGTTTCAAAATTCATATTTTTCAATCCTGAAATGACATTTTTGTGGTTCTAGATTATGTTCAGTGACTAAATCACTATTTCAGTGTAATAAAAAATATTTTACTTCAAAAATTTTTAATTTTTAGGTGTAAACAGTGGTGATATTTCTGGATTGGTTAGGAAACGTGAACCTAGTAGTAGTGAAAGGAGTATAAGTATTGAAGCAAGTAACAGTGAAGATGAGCGCAGTGATGTGCGACATGTTCATATTACTAGTGAGGTTAGTATTTTTACAGAATATCCTACTGTTTGAAAAATATCAATTTTTTTCAATTAGCAGTATTCTTTCTTTAATTATGCTATCTACAATTCAGTTTTTCCCCCTTGAGATTAAATGCATGTTATTGTAATTGGAAATTTAATGCAATTTTTTTAAAAAAACTTTTAATTTTTATTTATTGTTGATATGTATGTCTTTAAAGTTTTCACTTTTGATATTTCAGTTCCTTATTCCTGTCAATTTTTCCTATATGTAAAATATTCAATCCTTCTGGTTCTCAGAATTTTTAGATAACTTTTAAATTTTTAGAAATTTTGGTGGTTAAAGTGTTTTTTAATGTAAACCATAGTATGTGAATATTTATATACAAGATAACTATAAATTATCTGTATTGAAATTGTTTTCAATAATCATAGTGAATATATATAATATATATGAATTTTTATTTATAGTCATTTTTTATGAGATAGGAAAATAAAATTATAAAATAAAAATGTATCATTTCATAAGTGTTTTTGCAAGCATTTTAAAGGTTTAAATTTTGTGATGAGGAACTAATTATTTTTAAATATGTTGATTATATAAAGATAGGCTGTATTAAAGAATTATATGTACTCTGATAAATGATTTAGAAACATGAGTGTAATATATTAGTATTGAAATATAAAAATATCTAACTTGAGAACGTTGATTGTAAGATTATTTTTTATATTAACAGTCTATGTATTAAATTTAACGCTATTTTTAGCTTGAGAGTTCTCAAGTAAGTGATCGACCTCGAAGTAGCATTGAAGGCAGTGAACATACTGGTGGTAGTCCTTCTAGCAGCCCGTGTGATGTTGAACAACGCAAACAATTGATAAAGCAAGCAATGCGGAACTCTGTACAGAGGCATTCAAGTGATAGGAAATGGCATCGAACTTGCCCTGGTAGAGTGAGACCACCTGTTTGTGTTAAAGGTAAAAATAAATTTGTGGAAAATAGCTCAAGTGGTGAGGAGAGTGAACTGAGCAGTGTCACAGATGACAGTCTTCACAGTGATACAGATGCCGGTGATTGCTCTGAGGATCCTGTAGAGTTACCTATGGGAAAGTTAATGGAAAACTCTGAAGATTCTGGTAAGGAGTGTAATAAACCGTGCAATATTTGGAATCGGAAAATAAATAGAAGGAAACGAGCAAGATATGTCACTAGCAAAGAACAAAGTGCAGCCAAAAAAAGATTACCCGATTCTGTGATAAAAACTGAACTTTCTGAAGAAGAAAGTGTTGAAAACTGTAATGTAAATTCTTCACAAGTGGAGACTAATCCAATGCAAAACACAATTACAATTAAAGCTGGTGGAAGGGACAAAAAATTTGCTGGTAATTCTAGAAGTTGTAAAAAAGTCTGTTCTCCTCAATCATCAGATAAAAAATTTTTTAACCAGCAACCTTCCGATAATCTGCCAGAACTTGTAAAAGCTGCTTTAGATAGGGAGGATAATCTCTCTAATATAAATGAAAATGCTGATAGTGATACATATGAATGTGGGCAGTATATTACAAATTTGAGATCTCAACACCATGTTCCTGCTTCTAGGTAAGTCTTGATTTTTGATTCTCTGCATAATATTTTCTGTAATGCAATGAAGAAGTATGAATTTATTTCTAAATATTTAATTAACTGAATTAAAATTATTAACTATTTTACTATGCTTTGCATATTTTCAAACATAACTTTGGTTTGACAATTTGAGTAATTCATTGAAATTTATCATCATTTATAAGTTTTGTAAAACATCAAATGTACTAATTTTAACTTCCAATTTGAGCATATTAGAGATATAAAAAATTTTTTTAAAAAAATTCTTTAAGAATTATAGTGTAAATTTCTGCAAAAATTATCAAAAAAGTGATCATATCTTCTGTTTATGATAATTTATGAGAGGGAGATAGTTTATAAATGAAATTCAATGGTAGAATATTTAATGTATCATTTTTGGTAATTTTATGTAGTGTTTTTATAAGTGTTAACGTGATAATTTATGAACTTCGATGTGAATTATATTAAAGTCAAAATGAATTTTAAATGATTTGTTTCATCATTATTAAAATAATTTTGTTTTCTGGATGTTTTGCTGATTTAATTTTATTTTTAATGAATGACTACAATCATTTTCATTGAAAGTATAAAAAGTTTTGAGAAAATTTGTTTTGTCTTTTTAAAAGATTTCAAGAATTGAAGGCTTATTTTTTACACTTCATCCTAATTTTTAGAATTCAAAGATGCAGATAAAATATTCCAAATTTAAAATAATAATTTGGCATATAATTCATATCTAGCTATTACTAATGTAAATCTTTTAATTTAATCAATGAAATGCCATTATAAAACATGAAATGTTGAAATGATTATCAATCAAAAGTATCTATGATTATGGTATATTAACACTAGCATTTCCTTGATGTTTGCATTTTTCTTCTGTTTTTATTATTGAGTTCTGTAATACTATCAATTTTTATTATGACAGTTTAGTTTCAATATATAAAATCTAGTTATTTTTTAATTTTAATTATGAAGCAAATTTCACAAGATGTTTGAAATTGTTTTAAGGGCGAAAACTAACTTAAGCTTATACAACAGTATTGAAATGATGATTGACTTCTTTATTATCTATATTTGTTAACTTAGATATTTTGCATCATAGATTATTTTATTATAAGAAAAAACATTTTGTAATTTTGTTGCTCACACAGCAAATTTAAATCAAACTAGTACTGTTAAAAATTATTTTTATAAATTTATAATAACTTTGCATTTAGCTAATTAATTGTAATATATTAAAGTAGCATGATAACTAACATTTTAAAAATATACAAGTTTACTATTAAACAAATTTAAAGCTTGAATCCTATAAAATAAAATAAAAATTTACCTTAATAAATAGTAAATTAAAGTGCTATTTTATAATTTTAACACCTTAGGTGATTTACTTTCTTTAAGTAAACACAGGTATCACAATCCTGAAGTACCACATTGATCTGTCCTCATATTTCTTTTTTTTTTCTTTTCCTTCCTCAATGTGGCTGCCTTAAGAAAAGGTTGAGGGCTCTCCTGGAGTAGCTATCATCAACCCTGTTGCTATTAGCTTCTCCTGGGGACTGAATCACTGATGTTTTTGCATGTGTGGAGACAATTCTCACTGGAAAGGAGGATCCTGGTAATTGAGGTTCCTAGAGACCAACACATTATTTTATCATCTGCTCCAGATAACAGGATGTGTTGTGGTCTTTACCACATCAATCTTCTCACATGGATCAAACAATCATATCTCCTGAGCGACTCGATAAGGTTTAAGGCAACTTCAGGAGTATATTGAAAGCTTATAGGTTCTGGCTAGCACTGGGGCAGTTATTCTGCATCCCCTTGTTGAGCTCAATGATGTGTAGTGCATTCAGGCCTGGAAATAATCAACCTTTATGGAGTGTACTTCTATAATTCTAATTCTTTACTTTCTATGAAGCAACAAATGATACATGATCAAAAATATTTTGTTATTAAAAGAACTGAGGGCAATTTCCCCCATTCCTTATTGAGAAGATTCTTATTGATACAATTGGAAATGTCAAAAATGTTTGCAAGATGAAATCTGGTGATCTTTTGATTGTAGTTTCATCAGTTGAACAGACCAAAACCATTCTAATACTAAAATTTCTTGGTAATATTGATGTTATAGTATCTCCCCATAGTTGGTTAAATTCTACACAGGGAGTAATTTCAACAGATTTATTTGTGTCAGAGGAAGAAATTTTAGATAATCTTGTTGACCAAAAAATATGAGTTGTACAGCACATTAAAATCAGGAGAGAGTACAGAATTATAAAAACTTAACACTTAATACTCACATTTACTACTCTTACACTACCTCAATCTATTAGAGCTAGTTACCTAAATTGTAGTATCTGCCCTTACATTTCAAACCCTTTACATTGCTTTAAATGTCAAGGTTTTGGGCTTCAAAAACTGCTTGTACAGAACCCTTGACTTGTGCTTGATGTTCTTCAGTCGGACATAAGAGCAATTCATATCAATTACAAGAAAAATGAGTCAACTGCTGTAATGAACATTCTTTTTACTCTCAGCTATGTCCAATATGGATGTTAGAAAAGGAAATTTCTACTGTGAAAATAAAAAAACTTATCTTACCCTGGACCTAGGCATACAGTGTTATCCCATACCTAGGTATTAGTTTACAAACAAGGTATTAGTTTACAAACAATCAAAAATGTTGTGAAATTTTGTAGAAACCAAACAGTTTGATTCAGTCTTCCAATTTCAAAATTTCCTCAAAAAATTCTATTACAAATGTCTTACTTATTCTAAAAGATAATTCTCCAAAGTCTTTCACAAAATCAAAGTTCCTGAAAATTGATGCATGCATAAGAAGTGATGGATAAATTACCTTTTACACAAGTAAAAGAATCCAAGCTTCCTCTAAAACAGGTATGGTGCACGTAGATCCTTCAGATGATGAAACACTCCTAAATGATTTGTGTGAAATCCTAGGTGGCTTGTTCCAAGGCAGGAACATTCAGTTTTTCTTTATGGTCGCCATCGTTTCTTGGAACTGTTATGGTTTTCACACTCATATAGAACATATCAAAACAATTATTAACCTGTATAATCCAATGTGTTTTACTATCAAAGAAACATTCTTGAAGTCTCAATATTGTTTTAAATTCAGTGTTTATAACATGTTGTTATAAACATTGAATTCAAAACAATACTAAATAACCATTGTTATATTATTTAATGAGGTGTATGCATTCTTGTGTGCGTCTTGTAATATTTCCAGCTCTGTACAATCTCTTTAACGTATCATTACAGGCTGTTGGAGCAGGTGTACTTTCAACATCTGTCACAACTATTTGTAATCTTTACTTACCTTCCCATGCTATCCTCCTTGAAAGTGATTTAAACAATTAATTGTATCACAACTATCTACACTATTTATATTGCTTTGTGACTTTAATGATCATAACACCTTAGGGTTAGTGATAATACTAATTCCTGTGGTCACATAATTAAACAGTTTATTTCTAATATCAATATCTGCCTCTTAAATTCCACAGAAATAATCTATTTCCACCAAACATCAAGAACTTTTCATTCATTAGATTTATCTATTTGCTCTCCAGCAATTCTGCCTTCATTAAATCTAAGTGTTGCAAAGGATTTATATAACATTGATAATTTTCCTTTAATTATAAATCAAATTGATATGAGTAAGCCACAAGTCTTCCATTCTTCTTATTCTTATTATCCTGCAGATTAGCCACACTACACTCAATTAGTTGGGATTACAGGCAGCATGGTTAGAAGTGAGGACATTAATGATGCTGTGCAAAAAGTTACTGATGCATTTCTAGGGGCTGCCAAAAGCACTATTCCCAAGCACTCCCTGATTCACGTAAACATCATAAACTGTGGTGGAACAATGAGTGCCAAATATGATATTTCCACTCTTTTATGCAGTTATTTCTTAGGACCAAAGAACAAGCTGAAAAGAAGTTTCATAATAAAGTCATATACCTGTATAATTGCAATTTCTTTATGCTGGAACTATAGAGAGTGCTGTCCCAAACTAAAAATGTTAGTTCAGGAGACAATTGTATCGTACTGAAATATCTCATATAAGATGGTTTGTTATCTTAATGAATCTAATAAACTTTCTTGTTCTGTTCAATAGAATATGGGATGAACATATCTATCCCAGTCTCTAGAGCAAAGTAATAATCATTCCAATACAGAAGTTTGGGAACAATCCAATTAATCCTCAAAACTACCTTCTAATTGCTCTGACAAGTCGCTTCTCTAAACCTTGGATAATATGGCCAACACCTGTCTTGTTTATGTACTTTAAGACATTTAACTTTATCAAAGTGGATTCTGGAAAGGTTGATCCTATACAATATTGCATACCTAGAAACACAAATTAGAAATGTCTTTGCTCTGTAACATCATTTAGCTATGTAACATCTTTTTTGATATAAAAAAAGCCTATTATAGGACATGGCATTACAGAATTCTTTGCACTATATATAATTTTAATTTCAGAGAAAAATTTTCCATATTTATTCATAATTTTTTTAAACTCCCATATTTTTAATATTTATTTAGGATCTGTTTTATCCACTCTATTTCTTTAATCTGAGGGGGTTCCTCAGGGAAGTGTTTTAAGTGTTACTGTTTTTAATATTTGTATCAGCAATATCTCCAAATTTTTTGTTATGTTCTTATATGTTGATAATCTCCAAATTTCCTGCCAAGATTCCTATATACGACTGAATGAACAGCAATTACAAACTGCTGTCAATAATCTTGTTGCTTAGTGTGATGAAAATGGGCACACTTTGTCTCCTTCTAAAAGTAATTCTATCCATTTTTGTAGAAAAACTGGACCTCATCCTGATCCAAAAATTAAGATATATGTACAGCTATTCCTGTAGTTAATCAGATATTGTTTCTTGGGCTAGTGTTTGACCAAAAGCTAATTTTCCTACCACATATCTTAGATTTGCGCAAGAGATGTTGCTAAATATTTTCAAAGTGCTCTGTAGTACTTCTTGGAGTGCAGATTGTGAAGTGTTACTTGGGGTGTGTATATTCTATCTTGAATTGACTATGGTAGTATAATTTATGGATCAGCTAGATCATCAGTATTGCGCAAATTAGACCCTGTACATCACTCAACTTTACAAATCTGATCTTAAGCATACTGGATTCTCCTGTTCAGTTTTTTATGTGATTGCCTTTTGATCTGAGATGTAAGGAATTACCTCTATATTATTTTAAAATGCTGTTAGCATCACAACACCCTTTGAAATTTATAATTGTTCCTTTCTAAAAAGATTATATAATTCATCGCCACATAACATACTACCATTTTATGAGCGTATAAAAAAATTTCTTTTGCTTTTTTTACTGGCATACTTAAAAAACTTTACTGAGTAATAGAGAATAAAGAACTAAAAAGTTCAAAAAGTCAAATTTTTTTTAACTTTTTGTTTTTCCTCCAGAATTGAATGTCCTAATAGCCTGAAATTGAATTTTCCCCTTGATGACTTAAATATTTTTTGTTGTATATCCCAATTTTTCAAAGTATTAAAAGTAGCATATGAAATTATTTAGTGGTATCTTTCACCCTGTCAGAAAAGTATACCTATTAACATTCTTTTTGTAGATATAAATAATTTGATATTTTCATATAAGTTACTGATTATTTAATATACATTGCTATCTTTAGATTTCTCTTGTGGTTTTCAATTAATAATTTATCATATTTCAATTGTAGTTTACGTTTGACTTTTTTGTCTAAGAGTAGAGAACTGTACTGTGGGTAAAATGTGCCAAGCATGCGATAAAGAGTGCCAAACAGGCTTAATGGTTCAAAATGCGTTTGCATGACTTGATTTTTGTTTTATGATGTCAGGTATGACATGCACAAAATTAGTTTTGTGTGCAACTCTTGAAGGGTTTAATTTTATTTGTCTACAATTTAAGAATTTGTTACATTAATGTTCCCATTATTAGACTTCAAATTTTTTAAAGTTTATATTATTTTGAATTTTTGTTTGGTCGGCCAATAAAAGATCTGTGCGGAATATTAATCATGTGCGTGGTCAGATTGATTCATACATCGCAGAGTATGTATGGCAGAGAAACCACATAAAAAAATAACAGTAAAGATTAAGTAAGTTATTTTATTTCTCATTAAAATTTCATTCAGAGTGGTAATTAGATATTTCAGTTTTTATAAAAATGTATGTTTACATAAGTAAATATATTCTTTAGTAAGCTTTAATGCGTGTTTCATGTTAGTGTTAAATTGTATCATTCTGAAATATTTTAAAGGTGGGCATCACATGCCTGGTTAATTAAAATTCAAGTTTGAATAAAAAATGCAATTTGTTAACATTATAAATTAATTTTTATTGTCCTGTTGTATCTGTAGTAGATAGCACTATACTGAAAATTTTTTAAGGTGGGCGCCACTGCCCACGGTTAATTAAAATTCAAGTTTTAATAAAAAATTTGTAGTTGTTAGAACTTTAATTCTTCTGTAGTACATAATTATAATGAAATATTAAAAATTTTGGATGAGAACCTGCAAAACATCTTAATGCAAGGCTGCATTATTTGAATCTAAAACTTTAAATAAATCTTCCAAGTTTTTTTCTTTTTTTTAATTTTTTTAAATAAACTCAAACTTTTATATGGGCATTTTGCAAGAGCAATATTCCAGGCAGTAACAAAACTGGCTTCAGCCACATTATTAGCTTGATTACTAAGGATCATCAAAACTGACAGTTGTTTATTTAAATTTGACTTGCAAGTTTATCTGATCTTAGTTTTGAATTGGTGGATACTGATTAGAAAACTGAGGATAATTAGTTTTATAATGTCGATGTAAATTGTTAGCTTTATAAACTTTGAAAATTCTCCTCCTACTCATTATCAAAACTTCTTGCTTGTATTTTCCTTTTTTAATTTTCGTTCTCTGTCCTCATATTTTTAAAAGAACTGGAAACAAAGAAATTTAGAAAATACAAGTTTTGTGTTAATAAACAAATAACACATGCTACATACTATGAAACAAATTGTAGTTAACTCACCAAAAATTCCAGATTACAAATATCCTTAGTAAGAGTGATACAAATTGTTTTCTACAGAGCAAAATCTCAATTATTTGTTGCAATAAAAGTTTCCAAATTCAAAATCCGTTTGGTGTCCCTATTTATGTTTGTTCACACAGTTTTTGATGAGTCGTATTATTCTTAACTGGGACGAGAATGAAATTTGTTACATCAGTGGACTTAGACTTTCATATTTGTTGTCAGTAATTTTAAAGACATTTTGAAACACATACCAAACTAAAATAATTTTTTTTAATATTATAACAAAAATGGAAAGGGAACTCAGGTACATTTATTGAGAACTGCAAATAATTCTTCAAAGAGCCACAGATTGGGCACCCCTGTTCTATATTGTAGTTTAAGCAATGAATTGTTGATTAGATCATGTCTTTCTAAATTCTAAACAATTATTTACTATATATATCAACATAAACACACAAATTTGATATGCTCATTTGTGTGTTTATGTTGAAAACACAAAATCATAACTATACCAAAGTGAAACAATTGATTAAGTCATAAAAAAAAGGATGGAACTATAAACTAAAATTTGTTAATGAACAAATTATTATAAGTAGTATATTATTATAGTATTATATTTAGTATTTTTCTATATCTCAATTCCTGAGTAGAAACTGTCCTTTGTCTTATTAAATAAATACAGGGAATATTTTTTTATTTGTATCTCCTAGTGTTCTACTTTAACTAATATTTAAAAAAATGTTTTAAAATGTTTTCTTAGAGAACATGATAAGACATATTATAATTTTTTCTAGTTTTATGGATTTCTTTATTAAATGTCATTAATATCCATGTTTTTATATGATAAGAAATCTAAGTTTGTGTACTTTTTTGTTTTATTTTTTGTAATTTATACTTTGGAATGTAACTCGGTTGTTTCATGTTTTAATTTGAGAAAGCAGAGAAATTGTAATGTTTAGAATAATTTTGGTCATAAATTAACCCAAAATTTACAATTTTGATTATTAATATATCTTTTCATATACTGGATTCATTATATTGTTTTTAAAAATAGCATAGGAGATAAGGCACTTTGGTTTTAGTCTACTACACCAGGATCAATCTTATGAGCAGAAAGATGCAAAAATGTCAATTGTTGTAATATTCAAATTAGTTTTATGATAAACTTTGACATTATATAAAATGATTGTAATCTTTCCCCCCTTGAATTCAGTAAAAATTTATATTTTCAATAAAATATCTAATATATTTACAAGTGTATACATTTACATATAAAAAATTGTGATTTTTTATATATTAATTTTCAACCTTTGTTTTAATTACAGAGAATTTGTAGAAGACATTTTAAGTCCTGACGATGGAAGTTGTAATAGTTCTCACGTCAGTAATAAATCTGAGAAAAATTTAGCCGATTTTGATGGTGAAGAGTCTGGCTGTGAAGATGAGCTTGCACAACTGGCTGCTCATGCACAGGCCCAACTGAATACTCATCCTATGACTCAGAGACTTACAAACATGGCTTGCATGTATACACCTCAATTACATGGCAGTAAACATCACTTTTTAGGACGCACACCTCGTGAAGTAAGACCAGCCATTAATCATTTTGAACTGGATTCTGTCTGTGAACCTGGCCAGACATTACTGTGGGATATCTTGCAAGATGATAAAATAGTATAAAATATTGATTTTTATTATTTTTTTCATGTCTTTTGATTAGGTGATTTTGAATGGACACAGTCTTAAAGATTTTTAAACTATAATCAATTTATATTTTCAATTTAACTATAATAACAATTTTTAGTTTAATAATTCCTTAAATTTGTTCATTATCTGTATTTTATCAATCCAATACTTAGAAAATTTAAATTTATTTGCAGACTAATTTTTAAAATTGTTGAATTATATGTTTAATTATAGAGTAATTTTATTTTAAAAGAACGTAATTATGAGATAACTTGGCTGCATATATTTTTTAGCAAATTTTTAAACAACAGAAAATTTTCACTAAAATTCTGTTTGTCAAGCATTCACACAACCCATTGATATTCTCTTTAAAATCTTTTATTCATTTTTTGATAAAAAATTTTGTTTTCCATTTCTTATAAAATGATTTAGATAGTAGATAGGATATCTTTCTGTAGAAAATAAATAAAAAGTAAATGCTTATTACTTTAACTACTCAACTTAAACAAAACTTCATTGCTGTGAATACTATTTTAAGCAGTTAATTGCATTAGAAGTGGATTTATTTAAACTTTTTACCAGGTTACTGAAAGCTAGTGTAAACTATTTAGATTTCTTTTAAAGACTAATCTAAGCAGTTTAGCGCCTGATTTATTTCTGAAGTAGAAAATCTGTCTGCAAAAATATTGTACCATATACATTCTAATTGATTGGTTGTCTTGGATTTAGGGATATTTTTTCTGAAAAATATTTTTAGTTATTTAAACAAATTCTGATAAAATGTCTAAAGATGAGTCCTTAAGTGTTCCTTTAACAATTATGAGAAGATTCCTACCTCATTTTGGAGTTTTACGAATAAAGATTTTAAGATAAAGTATTAAAAATTAAAAGACAATCAACTGAAAAAGACAAGCAGTATAATTTTAAAGTGAAAATTATTCATGATATTTTGCTAATTATAGATCTGATACCAAGATTTAAACACTGTCATAATGAAGTATCAGTTTTCTGATTTAAAAATTAATAAATAAAATTAAATTTGAGCCATAAAATAAATATTAGTGTTTTTGTCACTTATATAAAAAAAGTAGTATTTATCTTTTCTATTATAAAATTATATTTAATTTTCATAAAATTTGTGATTCAAGTTTGCATTTGTTATCATTAAGAAACTCGACAAGTTGTAGCTAAGAACTTGGCAAATATATATACAAAAGCAATATGAATGTTGGCAGTTTTAATATTGGAAATGTTTATTATTATTATTTTTTTTTTTTTTTTAGTTTTCTTAAGTTTTTCTTTAGTTTTATGAAGAATACATTTTATTTTTAAAAGAAAACTGATTTTCTATATTTTGTAATTTATTGTATTTTTTATTTTATTCCCATTCTGATATCTAAAAACTGGATTACAATATAGTAGGACTAAAGTAAACTTTTAAATGTCAGAAACTAACATATTTTTTCTCCCATTTATTTCTCTTAAATGTAGCAATAGTGTTGAATTTGGCTTTTGAATCATTAAATTCTATAATTTAATACTTCACTTAAATATATTAAAATAAATGATATTTATTAGGTATGCTTTTAAAATTTATGGCATTAATTTGATTTCATAAATTGTAATATAACATAGCTTTTCTCTCAATCAGTTAAAAAAATATCTTGAATATTGCTTTAATAATTCATCGTTCATTAATTTCTTACAAATTTAAATGCTAACTTATTATTTTGAAGTTTTTAATTTTTATTTACAGGCTTTTAAAATTATCTTTGAATCAACATATAAATCTATATTCTCTAATTTGATTTAAAATAAGCTTCATAGTTCCTATTGTGAATGCATTCTATGCATTGGCATTTTTTTATAAATTGAATAAAATGTTTATAATCATTATTTTTATATTTTAATTGTTTACATTTTTATTGAAATAATTTTCTTAGTATTAGTATTTTTTAAATTCCATTTAAATTATTAACTGGGATACATATTTGTGATTATAAACAAATGTGTTCATATAAACTTTTTGTATTCAAGAAATGAGATGTGTAAGTACATTTAGTTAAACTATAAAGTCTTGAATCATTTTTCCCCATAGGAAAAACTTGGTGAAGGTCTAGCTGTTGAAGCTGAGAAAATCTTGTGTAATTTAGTTTGTTGGTCAACTGACAAAATGATTAGAATGAAGTTTATTGAAGGTTGCTTGAAGAACATTGCAAATAATAGGTAAATTATACTTTGAAGTTTTAAGCATAAAATTATAAAAATTTCTATTTGTTAAATAATACTTTATTTAAAAGTATTAATTACTTTATTTAAAAAATTTCTATTTTTCAAATAATACTTTATTTAAAAATATTATTTGAAAAATAGAAATTTTTATAATTTTATGCTTAGTTAAATTATTTTAAATTAACATAAACAGTTATAAAATGAGCAATAATGTTAGCATTTATCCAATCAATTGGATAAATGCTATCATTATTTCTCATTTTTAACTGTTTATGTTAATTTGAAATTTTTAATCAATCTTATTGATTTTACCCCAGTTCTTATATAATTTTATGATATATATATTGTATATGAAATTTATATATTTTGACTTTTCTTAATTTTTTAAATGTTCTGCATTTTTTTCAGATCTGTCATAATTTCTATGCGTTTGTTACCAAAATTATTTGCATCATTTCAGCAGTTCAGAGGAAGCAGTGATACTCATTCTGTTACTTTGTAAGTTTGGTTAAAAACATGAAAAGTAGCTATATATTATAAATATAAAAAAATATATATTTTTAGAAATATTACCTAAATGGAAAATTTTTTTTTCAGGTGGGCTGAAAAAGAACATAAAATGATGAAGCATTTTTTTAACAACCTTGTAAACTATACATCCAATATAGCTAGTAACAAAAGTTCTATGTAAGTTCTAATATATTTTTACTTTTATGTACAAAAATGTCAATTATTGATCTTCTAAAATACTTGAAATAAATAAGTTTTAATTGTTTGGAAAATAATTGAACCATTGTTTTGCCTGTATTGTTAAATTTAGTAGTTTTAGCTTTTTTTCTGATTGAGATATTTCATTTATTTTGTTCTAAATCATTAATATTAAATTTTGTATAGAAAATTTAAGTAATTTACCACTGATATGAAGTATTTTATCTAATATTTTCTTATTTATTGATTTGATTAAAAATTTAAAGGGAAACTGTTCAGTAAGGTACTTTAAATATGTAAAGAATATTTAATCATTCTTCCTTGATTAGGATATTTTTCTGTAGAAAATAGTGATTTTTTAAGTTTATTTTTATGAAAGTAAATATTTATCTAGTTTATTTTTGATCATTAAAAGCTCTATTTAATTGGTATGCAAAATTTAAAAATAAATATATTTAAATTATTAAAAATTTGATTCATTTCTATGAATTAAATACAAAGAAACATGAATTCTTTTTCCTTTAATTACTGGTTTTAAAACTGTCAGATATTTTGAACATCTCAAGTAAAATATAAATGAAGTAGAAAGGTAGGTGCACGATAGAAAATTTAAATAGCAATTATTAAAATTGAATATTTTATTGAGAGTTATTTCTTCATAGTAATATCAACATTTTTTCTAGCATATGACTTTCAGCTTGATTATCACACTAATATTTGGATATTGTTATCTGTTTTTAAACATTAAAATTGCTAGCATTTTGATAATTATTGGTAACATCTTTCAGATGGTTTGAGCAGCATTCCTTGGTTGTTGCTAATATTTGAATAATTTGATATGTTTATACAGCATTTCAAGTGTAGCTTAAATATAAAATGAATCATATTTCATTAATTTTTTTAGAAGAAAAAATGATTTGAAAATGTAATCTTCATGGTCAATACTACTCGTTCAAGTCTATATGAATAAATCTGTACCCGAAACTAATTTTGGTCTTGGATACAATTTACATGTATTTATATTTATTTTAGATTGTTTTATATATACCTTCAATTATTGACAGGTTTTGTAAACATACTGAAGTGCATAAATGTAACCTTTTGTTTACTTTTATAATTTCATGAAACTTGTAAACCACTTGGTGAACACTGTTTTGAGGTTAAATACCTTATGCATTGATTCAATGTTTTTTAGCTTGTATCTTGTCGTCAAGATAGCTATTGAATAATTAATTTCTTGGTTTTCAATTCAACAACTTTGTGAGTTTTATTCCTGCCTCTTGGACATGAGTGTTTATCCATGTCCAATCAAGATTCACCTTGAACATGGATGGTTTGGAATCCATTTTAAACTGTATCAAATTAGCCCTCTTATTTGACAATGATTTAAAGTGAATAAGTAATATTTTGATTGGAAATGTTAATTATTTTACTAATATCACACAGTATGTCATTGAAGTAGTAATCTGTACTTATTGCACCATAATTTTTTGATTGCACAATTTTTATAGAATTCTGCATTATAAATCATTGTAATATGGATCTAAGTCTATTGGTAAAGCTCAGTTCTGTTTTGAAATTTTTGAAATGCCTAGTTAAAATATAATTTTATTTTAACTAGAACGACTATTTTAACTTAAAAACAACTTATAAAATCATGGCAGAAAATTTTAGTTAAATGTCATGCATTACCAAAAAGAGTTTTCCAGAAATAAGCTAATATATAATTGGTAATAATTGTACCAAGATTTTTTCCTTGCAAGTTGGAGTGAATTTGATTCAGCCAATTTAAAATAAATTTTTCTATTTATAATGGATTTTTTTTTATGATTTAAAATCATGTTATGTGTTTAAATTGATTTATACTCCTTACTGATCTTCTCATTTATTTATAATAAACTTAAATAAGTATATTTTGATTATAGATAAAAGTATAAAAATTTATATTAATCTTAGTTTAATAATATATCATTCTTATTTATTATGTCATTCTTTTCCATTATAATCTTTAAACTATGCTCAATTGAATTTTTAAATTAAATTTTTTTTCTGCTTTATATTTTAATTTTCTCCCAGTTACAAATTGGATTAAAATTTATTATTAGCGTGTATAATTAGTAAAATGTATGTATTATTAGTTCAATGGGGAAGAATTTTTAAAATAACTTTTAAGTATCTTGCAATATAAATGAAATTGTGTGTCAATAAGTGAGTGAATTAAAAATTTTATGGTAAAAATTTTAACGGGCATAATTCTTTGTGGGGGAGTAGTGATACTAATTCTCGCGGTTGGCAGATAGAGCAGCTCATTTCTAATAACTGTCTTTGTCTGCTTAATACCGCTGAGAAAACGTACTTTCATGAACCCACAAGAACATTTCATTCTCTCGATCTGACCATTTGTACTCCTTCAATTCTGCTATTGTTAAATTTAATTGTAGGAAATGACTTACATAATAGTGATCATTTTCCTCTCGTCATCTCCCAGACTGGAGGTAGTAGTGTAGGACAATGCCTACCTACTTATGTGTACAGTCGGGCAGATTGGACATTATTCACACAATTGGCAGTCATTGATGAAGAAGTGGTTTTGATCGGGAGCATTGCTGAAGTTGTAAACAAGGTCACTGAAATAATAATCAATGCAGCTGATACGGCTATACCAAAAAGTTCCTCTTTACCACACAGGCGTTGTAAACCATGGTGGAATATTAAGTGTCGAAATAACTATAGAAAACAACGGAGGTTATGGGGTTATTTCGGAGGTACCCCACCACGGAGAATCTAATTGCCTTTAAAAGAGCAAAAGCATTAGCTCGCAGAGCCGGTCGATGTAATCAGAAGAATTCTTGGTCTTGCTATATCTCTTCAATAACATCTTCAACATCTAGTAAACAGTTATGGAGGAAAATGAAAATGGCTAATGGAATTTATCAGGAATTCTCTATTCCCATTTTAAAATCCATGACTGCTTCATACACTTCTCCTCAGGACATTGCTAATGCTCTTGGTGAAACTTTTGCTAATGTGTCAAGCTCCGAATCTAATAGTCCTTCGTTTTTGAGGATTAAGAGTCATGCTAAGCGAACACCAATTTGTTTTCACCATAGGAAAGCCTTACCTTATAACTGCGAATTTAAGATGTTCAAAGTGAAGAAAGCTTTAGAGCAGACCAATAATACCAGTCCCGGACCAGATGGAATTAGCTATAAAACGCTTCAACATTTAAGTCCAGATTCCTTGTTGAATCTGCTTTTATTAATTAATAGGATATGGACTGAAAAAATATTTCCATCTCCTTGGAGAGAAGGAATAGTGATTCCGGTCCTGAAAACTGGCAAAGATCCTTCAGATCCTCTGAATTATCGACCAATAGCTCTGACGAGCTGCTTGTGTAAGACTCTCGAACGTATGGTCAACGCCCATCTCATATATGTGCTAGAGAAAAATGTATTCATACTAATCAGAGTGGATTCTCTAAAGGAAGATCCACTCTTGATATTATTACGTACTTGGAAACAGATACGAAATGCCTTTGTGCGGAGAAATAATTTGGTTTCCATTTTCTTTGATATAGAGAAGGCATATGACCGTATGTGGCGTTATGGAATTCTCCGTAGAATGTATAATTTTGGTTTTCGGGGTAATTTGCTGATATTTATTCAAAACTTTTTATGCTCCTGTGGATTTAAAGCTCATATTGGTTCTACCTTTTCCAATACTTTTAACTAACTTGAAGGTATTCCTCAGGGAAGTATTTTAAGTGTCACTCTTTTTAACCTTCATATAAGTTGCATACTTTATCAACTTTCATCTTCTGTGCATGGAAACCTATATGCTCATGACCTGCAAATATCCTGTGAAGGGTCAAACATGCGTGTAATTGAGAGACAACTACAAACATCTGTTAATAAATTATTTGCATGGTGTGCTGAGAATGGCCATACACTATCTCCAAGTAAAAGCAGTTGTGTCCATTTCTGCAAAAAGACTAGCCTTCACAATGATCCCATAATTCAAATTAATAACACGCTAATACCAGTAGTCAATCAGGTAAAATTCCTTGGAGTGATATTTGATCGTAAATTAACGTTTCTTCTGCATGTATTATAGCTGCCGAAGAAGTGTGAGCGATCGCTTAATATCCTCAAGGTGCTTTCAAATACATCTTGGGGTGCTGATCGCACGTCACTCCTGCGAGTTTACCAATCACTCATTTTATCTCAGCTTGACTACGGTTGTGTCGTTTACAGATCAGCTAGATCTTCTGTTATACGCAGACTGGACACTGTACATCATTCTGCTTTGAGAATATGTTCAAACGCATTCTGCACATCACCCATCCAGAGTCTTTATGCAATATGCCAACAATTGCCTTTAGACCTGTGACGTATGCAGCTGTCTCTCAGTTACTATAGTAAAATCATGTCCGATGCGCATCATCCTCTATGTTCTATGTTTCCCACTCCTACACTTAAAAGATTACATGATGCTCGTAGTTATAGCATCCCACCATTTCTCACATGATATAAATTTTATCTCTATCTGTCTGACCTACATGACGTCCATTTTGTTAAAACGGACTTTTTATCTAAACCACCTTGGTATGATCCACATATCAATATAATTAATCCTTTTTATAAATTTAGAAAACCAGATACAACTATTATCGTTTTTCAACAACTATACTTGTCACATCGTTGTCAGTATACAACTTACACACCAATATTCACTGATGGTTCTAAAAATGCAGGACACGTTGGTTGTGCTGTAATCTTAGAAAATAATATTCTTAGCTACAGCCTCCCTAGTTCCTGCCCCATCTTCACTGCTGAAGCAACTGCAATTTATTATGCTCTTCAGCACATGAATAAAAGTGATTCTTTCAAACATTGTGTGTACACTGACAGCTTAAGTGTTTTAGAAGTGTTGAGAAGTGGTAATTATCAATGTCACCCAGTTGTCACCAGTCTAGGATTTTCAAAGAATTGGATTCCCTTTCTGACGAGGGTTATGATATATTGTTCTGTTGGATCCCTGTTCATGTGGGTCTCGATGGCAATGAAAAGGCTGATGCAGCGACTAAAGCTGCATCCTGACCACTTCTGCCATGTGTTCCCTTGTCTGATGTGAGAAAGGGTGTCAAAAAACTAATATATTCTTTATGGGTGGAATCATGGAACCTGCAGGTCAATAACAAACTCCATGCCTTATTTCCATCTATCACTCCATTATCAATTTTATCTTTATGAAGTGCTGATGTCCGTTTGACTTGCCTTCATATTGGTCACACACGTTTCACACACAGGCATTTATTTCTGAGTGAGTTGAATCCATGGTGTGAAACATGTGATGAACCTTACACAGTATATCATATTTTAATCTCATGTCAAGATTAAAACCATTTACGTTTACACTATTTTAAAACTGACATTTTAACTTTAATGGATTTATTGGGAGATCCACCCGATAGAAACCTATTTGCATTTTTGAGAGCTATAAGGTTTCTTAAATTTTATTTAAACACGTATTATGAATTTTAAAAAATAAATATATTTTAATTATTTTTTCCTTTTATATTTCATAAAAAGATTTTAAAATTATGTTTACACTGATTTTTGTTTCTTAAAATTTAATGTTGCTTGGGTTTTTTGAAAAAAAATTAATTAAAAAAAGAATAAATAAAATAAAAATAAAACAGCAATAATCTTAGACTTGGCGCAGCTTGTCCTCTTTGGACCTTG
Organism: Latrodectus hesperus; assembly: GCA_037975125.1. NCBI lineage: Eukaryota > Metazoa > Arthropoda > Arachnida > Araneae > Theridiidae > Latrodectus > Latrodectus hesperus. The sequence continues at coordinate 77,845,344 of CM075858.1, read as the reverse complement.
TGCCAGAAAACCCAACCAACCAAGCTCTAGTTTCTAATTATATATTACAAAATGAAAAAAATTTAAATTGCTCAAAGTATACTTTGAAAGAAGCTGGAAGCAACCAACTGATAATTTTTTAAGGCTTAGCAGAATAAATAATTTAACTCCAAAACTAATTTGTAGGTATTTAAAAAATGTTATTTAGTATGAATAAGTAAAAACGACATGTCAGACATTTCAGAATGAGGAAGGAAGATAAAATTATTTGTTTTGATATATTTTGACATGGATTTTATTTATGTAAGAAGTAATGAGAAGCATTGTTAGGAGTATAAAAAGTAATGAATGAGAAACTGACTAATCTTAATTGGTATATTTTTAACTTGAATGCAATTGATTAAATTTAACTTTTCAACGAAGATCAAATCTACAATGTGACTCAATATGTATACTATTTATAAACTTATAATTTTCATAGCTATGCAAAAAATATTCTTTTGCAAAATAGCTTCGTTTTTTAAATTCTTAAATTGTTTAAAAAAATTTTAATTGTATTCCATTAAATGCTTTATGTTTTCATACTTTTTTTAAGGTATTCTCACAAAGATGAGATCCAAGTACGTTTGCATTTTCTTACTTGTGTGTTTTCTTCTTCTGGATCACCAGAAAATTTTCGTAAGTAATATGTCTTACCCAGTGAACTCTAAGTCTAAGTAATTTTTCATTTTTTAAAATTTACTGTAATATTTAAATTTTGTGATGACCTAATAATTTCTTGATCTATTATGTATCTAGTTTCTTAAATAGATTAGATTTTTTAATGTTTCTAATTCTTCTGGAACACTTTACATTTTGTATTGCTTTCTCCATTTTTCTGCATTTTTGATTGTTTTTTGCTTATTAGAAATTTTAAAAAACAGAAACTCTGTTTATTATATTTAAAAAGTCATCCTTTTTTAAATTCTGATGCAAAAAAAAAAAAATTAAGTTAATTATGGATATATTATTTTTAAAGTGTGCGAACTACCTTCTTATTTAATTATACAATATATTTATTTTAAGTTTTAAAAACCAATTCTAACGCTAACAAAATGCTTATTTTTATCAATTCTTTTTGGCACAATATTCAGACTTAAATTATGCAAGCTCATCTTTATTAAAAATTATGTGTTATTAATTATGTATTATACATATAGATGCCACACACATGGGCAAATGTAAGTACTAATAAATTAAATGAAAAATAAAAAAATCATTATATTTAATAAAGAAATGTTATGAAACATAAAGAATCAAAGAAATTGTGATGAGACTGTTTTACAATATGATCTTGTAAATTTAAAAGTATATTATAAAATCTGCATTTCTATTGCACATAAAATCAGTATAAGGAATTAAAATTGAAGAATAACATAGAATTTGTAATACATTGACAATAAAAGTTAAAATCTTTCACAGAAATGTTTGAGTAAAATAAGTGATCAATATATACATCTTTATCATATCTTGTAGATCTATCTTTTATCAGCCTACATATTGATAAAAGTATCAGTGTTAAGACTTACACTTTTTTGTGAATTTTCTAAAATCTCTTTCAAAGGGAAATTATGAAAATGTTCTATAATGCATGGAAATTTATATTTAACTTGTGTAATTCATGCTTAGAAAACTTCAAAGTCAATATTAATATGTAAGCTTCACTTTCACTTTGAACTGAAAATAAAGCTTGCTTATTAAATATGAATAAATTAAAAAATTTAGTTTTTAAAAAAATCAGCTTTAAACAAACCTTTTTTGTTTGAGCTTTTATCTATGGAAATGTCTTATAAAATAATTAAAAGCTACTTGATTTTTCAAAAAAGTTCATTTAAATTAATCTCTAAATGTTAAAAAATAAATGAACACAACAAATAAGTTTATGAAGTAGAAAATAAAAAAAATTCTTAAAATATTAATTCTTAAATAATTTATGGCTGGTGCTATTTTATTTGGAAATAAGTTATTAATATTGAAACTAGCACAATTTCAATCATTTTTGACAACTTTGTCTACAAAATTTACTGTGATATTTTTATACAAAATGATTATTTTAAAGGATTATCAAATTTATATAATTTTGTTTTGCTGTGTGTGTGAAACATTATTTCAAAAATTTCAGTAATAAAATTAGTGTATTTAGAATTCAGTAAAAATAACATTGTTTATACAAATATAAAACTAAGCAACAATATTATATATTGTTTATATATAATAATCATTTATTTAAATAATCCATCAAATATATCATAAATTGATGTCTTTGAATATTTTAATCTTGTATTCTCTGAAGGGGTTCTATCGCATACTTAATCAGAATATTCATTTTATTTCTGTACATGCCATTAATATTGCAGCTGTAAGAATTGGCCATAATTTAAATCTTGTGATCCCTTGATAATTTCAAGAAAATTTGGAAAATTTTTGTGAATGTTATATTGCATGGTTTTTTGTTATTGTCTACACTAGAGTTTGCTTTATAACCTCTTTATCCTCATAGATTTTAGTGTTTTTATATTTTTATTTGCTCAGACATTTTTTATTAAAATATTTCTCTCTTAGTCTTTCCTTATAAGTATTGCTTAAACTGATTTAGCTTCATTCAATTCATTTGTAGTTATAAATCAGTGTAAATGATCTTAAACATATTAATTTAAAATTACATTAAGTTTTTATATGAATTTTGCCGGTTATAATTAAAGAAAATTAGATTCTTTACAATCAAGTAAATTCTCTTCTATTGCTCAATTTAATCTTTTGCTGAATAATCATACTTAATAAATAACAAAAGTAAAATTCCAAGACTAAGAAAAGTGTTTTAAAGTTTAATTTAGCTGTGATGAAACTTAAATGATGAATTACAATATTATGATTTTTCAGTAATCTTTTACTTGAAATTTATTCTAGGATTAAGCCAAGAACAAGTTGACATACTATGGCAGTGTTTGGTCAAAGATACAGAATGTGCTGATGAACTGTTTGGTTGGCTTCTTAATCAGGCTAAAGGAAAAGATCATGCTCTCAATGTTTCATTATTCAAGCATGTTCTTTTAGAAAAGGTAACTGCTTATTTATTTTTATTTACAAAAAATAACTGATTAGCATATTTATTTGATTGTGTATGAATTACTTTTAAGTATGCAATTTTCTAATTTGTTTACATTCTGATACAAATAATAAAAATTAATTATTTAGCAGATTTTATTAATTTGAAAATGTCTTTAAATTTTAAGATTTATCTTTAACAATTATTTTTTTAATAATTAAAGACTTGTTTAATTGTTTATTTTATTCTCAAACTATGCTATTCTTGAAAGTGTAATCTTATCAACAATGTGTGTAAATTTCATTTTCAGTAAACATTATATAAGTATCAAGTGATGGTTTAATTTAAAATGAATTGAAACTTTTTATCCAAAAAAATACTAAATATATTAGAAATTACTGACTTATATAAAAGAGGCATTTTTCTCAATTAAAAGCAATTATAACTTAGTTTTTAAAATTTTAATTAAATTTCTGAAAGCAAATAGATATTTTTAATGTTGACTACAATTTGTCTAAACTATATCAAAATAAAATATCAAAATTATTTTAATGAGCAATTAAACAAAATTAAAAATATGCAAACTTTAAATAAAAGCTCGTTAATTGTATATAGTGTATTTCTTTTACTGTTTGCAATTATATTTTATTAAAGCATTATTTCAAATTTATTATTAAAATCTTGATTTTTAAAAGTATTATTTGATATTTTAATTCATATTTTACTTATAATTTCTCAAATTTTTTGTACATTGAATTTTATGATGTTTTGAGTTTTATTCTACAATATTTATCCTGTGGGATGAGCAATTTTTGTGTTCTTTCATTATAGATGCCACAGTTGCCACCAGAATCAACAAGTATGATGGCTTTAAATCTTTTGCAACAATTAAGTAGCATAGCACATCTAGCTACGGCTTCTTATGATACACCATCTTCAGCAGCTGATGTAATTATATTGTTAATTCTATTTGTGTTCATTTGCTTAATAGTATTTAATTCAGAATTATTGATCTCATAACCACATTTTTTAATCGATATTTGGTATTGTTGCTTATTTTGTGTCTCTTTAAAGTCTTTAACATTGAAGTATTTAATATTAACAGAAATAATTTTAAAAGTGAAACATTTTTTTTTTTGCATGAAATTCAAAGTATTGTGCGAGTTTTAAATTTATGAAATTTTTTAATTTACCTTTATAGGTTGATTAAATCTTGATAGTTTGCATGGATATTTAAATTCCTTATTTTTCTAACATAAAATATTGTTAGATTCATGTTAATTAGCATCAGTATTCAGTTTGATACAATCGGTGCATTATGGAAGCATAATTAACTAGGCAATCATTTCAGTGTATCTGTATAAACTTAGCCGAGCTGGCATCCGAATGGTTAGCGCTCTTGCCTTCGGTTCAACAGTTCGTGGGTTCGAATCCCACCTTGGGCATGGATGTTTGTAGTGGTTCAGAATCCACTTTAAGCCGTAAGTCCCGGTCTAATTAGCCCTCGTGTGCAAAAAATGACCGTTGAGCGACAAACAAACAAACTGTATAAACTTATTTTTTAGTTTGTCTTAGTAAGATAGTTGTCTAAAATTATTTTTAGTAGATAACAGTGAAAAATATAAATTAAATAGATCATTAATAATGATTAATTTTTTAATAGCTGTCACACACACATCCTGCAAAAAGTCTAAAATCATTTAAATGAACCAAACTTTATGAACTTTTAAGCATTTTGTAGCATAAAATTAAAGAAATAGAGGTCCAAAAATTCTATAGTTTTTATTTAAATTGTTAATTTCTCTGAAAAAGTGATTTAACGCTGAATTGAAAAACATTTGATTCTGCATTAATGGTTTTTCAGCTGAATGATAATACTGAAAATAATAAATGCTCAAAGAAGCGATAGACATTTTCTACTATAATAAAATTGCTTTTTTCTTTTGTTTCTCCCAATTTTTATTATCATAAATTTATTAAGTTTGATAAAACTTCAATCTATAACATTACATTACTTTACAGGTGAGTGGAATGCGACAATTATGGGGAATTGCTCTGCGTGCTCTAAATACTGATGTCAGTATGGCAGCTATTCAATATTTGAATAACTATTATATCAATGGTATGTAGTTTTTCCTGTAATAAAAATATCTTATTGATTTCAAATCTCCAAATTATATCATTTACATCAATTCCTTTCCTTAGTGCATCATGGAACTTTGGAAAAGGAGGAAGAATTCATTGAACATTGCATGGATAGTCTTATGAAAGCATCTGATAAAAATAAAGAGGTTTGCATTACTTTTTATATGTATAATTATTTAGAACTATCTCACATTTTTCAGATTAGATTGTCTACTATATGTCAACTTTTATGCAATTAATCTCATTTCCTTAAATTATTTAATAATATTGAAATTTTGGTACTTAAGTTATTGAGTTGGCAGCTGAATTGTTAGTACTCAGGATTTTTGGCTCAAAACGTTGTTGGTTTGAATCCCATATCAGGCCTGGATATTTTACAGTGGTTCTAAATCCTCTTAAGCTGTGGGTTCCAGTCTTTTTAGCACAAAATGACCATTCAGGGAAAAGTAAAACAAACCCATTGCTGATATGGATGTAATAGTGGTTAATAATTCATCTTAAACTGCAGTAAAAAAAATGCCAATACAGTCTATATCTGAGACTACCAATAAATAAATTTTAAAAATCAAAATTGCAAACTGTATAGTAATTAATAGTTGTAGTTGGTTACAAATGTTCATCTTAAAAATTTTTATAGGAAGTTCTATTAATAATATAATAAAATGTAAAATTACTTGATTATAATGCTGAATGCGAGGAAAAAATTGTATTTAAACTACTGTAAATAAAATAAGTGAACTACTAACTACTAGGATTTGCAATTAGATTGTTTTTCTTTCTAATAGGTTAAACATTTTTTTAGAAGTTTGGTGTGCCATTCAGCAATTTGTAAATTCAATTCCCACCTCAGCATGAATGTTTATTTTTGTTCAATGTATTTTAAACTGTAGGTTTTGGTTGAATTAGCCTTTTAATGCCAAGCATGAACATTGAGTAGCAAAACAAGTTTATTCTGTGGATTAATTCCTTATGATAATCTTTGAGGTTTTTTCTAGAAATCAAAAATTATGATATTTCTACACAAATTAATTCTACTCTTATTCAATGTAAAGCATTTTTTTAGGTTCTTTATTAATTAAAGTAATTTACTAATAACATTTATTGTAGGCTGAAGAACATAATTTAATGATTATTCAAAGGGCATTATTGTTACTTAAAACTCATATCGAAGCTTTTCGTAGGAGGTAAGTGTGGTTAGAAATTTTTTTATTTTAAGTTTTGTGCACACATATACTCATATCAGTTTTCTTTTTCTATCAGATATGCATACCATTTACGGAGGTGGCAGCTAAATGGTCATGGGGTTAACAGTCATAGGTCTAGTCTGGCAGAAAAACAAGCTACTGTTGTAAGAATTATTTGTCAGCCTGCTGGATTATCTGAAAAAGTATGTTTTAATTTGTTTTTAAACTTTTTATTTTGGTTTATTAAAGAGTTGTAGAAGTTGAACATTTCATTAACATTTGAATTATAAGTTATAGTTGGAAGTATATATTCAAATATGGTTTTATTAAAGTTTGATAATTTTACCTTTATTGAATTTGAATACAAAACTTAAACTACTACTGATTAATGTGCTTATAGTTTTCACAATTGCAAATTAAAATTTTGAATTTATTCTTACCCTTATATATTGTTATATTTATTGAATGTTATAGTTATAAAATTAGTCCCCCCCTCCACAAAACTAACTTTTTAGTTTTCTTTAAATTTTGCCTCTAATATTTTACAGATTTTATATCAATTAAAAAAAGACAGTGAATTTAGTTTTTCATTTTATTGAGCTTGTCTTCTATGGTCATTAAATGATGATGGAAAATCTGAGCAGTAAATTTTATTATGTGTTGATATGAATTTAAAATATAGTGTGTTTTAATCACTGTAATAAATAATTCATTTATCTTATTTGCATTTACACATAACGACTTTTTAAGCATACTTTTCTTTATTTCTTAATCTGCATTATTGTTTGTTGCATTGTACTATCTTTAAAATATTGATAAACTTTTACAGCATAAAAATATTTCTTAATTGAGCACTTCATATATTTAATATTTTTAAATAAAGTATTACTTGTTTATTTTTGATTCACATATTTTAAAACATTAAAATGAGAAGTCATGCTTAATTTCTCTATTCTGTATATTTCATGCTATTGCTATAATTCTTTACGTAAATGGTCAATTAAACTTAATATTATCTTTGTTGTAGACAACTATTGAAATGCAAAGCTGTGATACTGTTGCTGATTTAAGAGCTGAAGTAACTCAGTGGTGGGAGCAGTTACAAGCAAAACACAAAAAACAAGTTTCTACAGTATGCCTTTTCTCATATTTATTGATTATAATTGTGTGCATATCATATGTATATTCTATAAATAAAATTTATTTGAATACTTATGTCTTGTGTGATGATCGATATATATTAAATTCCATGAAAAGGTAATAACATGAATCTGAGAGAAATATTTCTCATTTTCATGTTATTCCTTTCTTTCAATCACTATTTTTGTTGAAAAGTATTGTACTAATAAACAAGTTGATTGAATGATTTATATGACTTAACTGTCTTAGCTGCATAAGTCTATATTTGCATTAATCTGCAATTTAACCATAAAATTTTATTTAGATATCAGAGTTTAATAACTCATTGTGATAACATGAGTACAAGTATTGGATTCAGATTTTTTTTTTTCCTTTTTTAATTAAAAAAATGTTTGATTTAAAATGATAAAATTATTTGTTATGACTTTTTTGAACAAGTGTTGCAGATTTTAAAAACCTTTTTTGCATTTTGTTCACATTAGCAAATTTCATAGGATATTAAGTTTTATTTTAAGGAACAATATATTTTTAATTATTTTTATAAGTTGAGGCTGTAAAATGTTAAAATAATCTTTATGCACAATACTGATTATATTTAATAAATGTTGAAATGTTTGGAGTAATAAATATAATCACTAAATAAGTTAAAAAGAATGAAATTCAGAAAGTTAGAGTTAAAATTTAGAAAACTCTCTACAGGTCAGAGAACATTGAATTAATTTGTTTAAAAATGTTAGAATATTATCTAATATATCAAATTCTAAGGAAATTTTGTATTTCTAAATTTTTTTAATGCAGTCAAGTTTATGAATTCATGTTTTTATCAACCACAACTGTAATTGATATTGTAACCAGAGTGATGTTAAAAAAGATGTTATGTTAACAAAGCTTCTCTGTACAATCATGTTCATTTGTTTCAATGAATAAACATTTTAATTCTGTTTCAATGGATAAACATTTTAATTCCAATAATAAAAATTTGATGTATTTTGTCTAAATACATTCAAAACAATGTGAGAATTATTTTATTTATTTTAGAAAATTTTAAAATTTCCTAAACAGATTTACTAGAAACATTTTAGAACTTGAAGTTTCTAAACTATAATTAACTTAATCTTGTTTATCTGAATGTGATATAAAAGATTAATCTCTCACTAATAAATATTTTATAACTCTTTAAAACATCAAATTTAGAAGAAATATTATAATTGTTAAAATTTTGAAATTTATTTCAGTTGAAATTTAATTTAGAAAGTTACTGAACATAAATTACTTTTGCAGTCTTCAAGATTTTTATTAAAAAAGAAGCAAATTTTGGTTTTATAATTTTATACTTCCATTTTAAAATTATTTTATCGATTATTCTAGGACTCAAACAATAGCAGTATGATTAATGGAACTGCTAATGAAAATGGGTGTCCTGTGCTTGGTACAATGCTCTCTGATGGCCCTATACGAATGATTTCCCAAGGACAAGAGTTAACTTGTGACTTAGATGAAAAAAGCTTATCAGAACTGGGCATAAAAGATCATCAAGTATAGTTTTAGATAAAAATTCTTGTTTTAAGTAATTTGGATCAATATTTATATCTTTTAATAGTCAATATCTGCATCTGAAAGTCTTGATTAATAGAAATATTTTTAAATTTATGTGTACTAAAACAGTAAATGAAGTTTGTGCAGGCTTTTTAATAAGATTAATTTATCATAAAATTTAAAACAAAATGTGGTTTAGTTTGTGTCAATGCTTTATTTAATACATAAAGTTACAATATATTATTAAAAAATTTAATATTTTTTAAAATAAAAGTTAGAGATGATTGACTTAAAATATTATGAATTATATTTATAAGATTTTGCTTAAAAATTTTTCTTCATTTTATACATTATGAGCAAAGTAATCAATATAAGTTAATTTTCTTGAATGCATATGGAAAATTATTGATCATTGATTTTTATTAATATTTTGTTAAAAATGTTATTGTAAAAATTTTAATGAAAAAATAATCAAAGGTTTTTTTATATCAGCATACTTTTCATTAATTTAGAAAACAGATATTCCATCACATATTGTGGAAGAGAGACTTGTTTAGGCATATAATTATTTTAAATTAATAATTTACTTTGCTTTTTATTTCGTTATATAATTCTAAAACTGTTTTATTGATGAACTCAGAGTGCTGATTCATCATATTCTGATTACTTTGAATTTTATTTTTAAATATATTGCATTCAATTGATTTTTTTCTCAATTTTCAATATTCATCAACAATTTTGGGAAGAAATGTTAAATATTTTTATAAATTTGTATCATTTTCAGCTAGTGTTTGTATCAGTAGGAGCTCCTCGTCAATATCGACGGAGAGAAGGACTGGAACCTGCCTCAACATTAGCTCCGCCTCCAAGAGAAAGACTTCCAGTTGTAATTCTGCTGAAGCCTGTCTATTTTGAGCAGCTTTTTGATCTCATGCAACATCTTGGCTCATTCAGAAGCATTTCAGAATCTGGGGTATTAATATTTGATGCATTTTTAAAATTTAATTTAAAATTTGTAAAATTTGAATATTTATTTAAAATGATATGAAGTATTTGAAGATGAAAAAGATAAGTGTTATGTGTTTTAAATTGCTTTGATATACCGATATAGATTTTCATACAATTTTTTTACAGAAGTTATGAATATTCTTACACCAATGTAATAATTAGAAATTATCATTATGTTCCTTGAATCAGACATGGTTAATTTTAATCACAGTGTGTGATACCTAATCGGAAGATGTGTTTCAATATGCATGACAAGCTATTGCTGTTATAGATGTATCTTATCTGAAATAATGTATGAAAATGCACAGCTATTTTATGCCTATTGAGGAAATAATCAGCTGAATGCATGCCAAGAAAACCTCCCATTAGCAAGTATATTTTCTCTTCCTTGTTAAAAATTAGATGTGTACTGAAGAGACCATTATTCAGTGGTTAGTAAATTAACGTAGTTTGGTTTGATTTCGTATAAGGAAAAAACTTATTTTCTTGATGCTTGAAATTTTAAATATTGCTTTTGCTGTTGCTCAAATTGCATAAAATCAAACTTACCCTGCTTAATCTTCTGACTTTTTAAGCTCTATCTCACCTGTTGTAAATGAAATGTCAACCAGGTTAGCTCCCAACACCTTTTGTCCCTGGAATTTACTAAGAAGAATCTTGCGAATCTCCTGTTTCATGATTTTGTGACTATTGAGGGGCTCATGGATCTGATGTAGTATTGCTACACCAGATCCACAAATCCCTCAATGTGATGAGAAATAACTTTTGTCAAAATGATAGCTAAAATAATTAGAGCTTTGACCTTCAATTTAGTAATTTGATGGTTTATTTCCTTATTTAGGCTAAATAATTTGTAGATTCATTTCTTACCTCCTATATGTGGCTATTTTTAGTGATATGGAATCCATTTTAAACTGTTACTCTGGGTTGTATACAAATACATTTTTGTTGAGCTACAAACCAAATCAAATCCACCCTGGTATAGGATGCTTGTTAATTCTAAACTATAAATTCAATTTGATCCAGTGCTCTTGTCTTAAATTCAACAGTTTATGGGTTCGAGTACCACTTTGGGCTTGTATGTTTTTATTGGTTTGGAATTTTACTTTTACTTTAAACTATAGGTCTTGGTCTAATTAACCCTTATATGCAAAAAATGACAGTTAAGTGACAAACAAAACCAATGAATTTGATCTAGCCCTACAAACAAGTAGATTTTCTTGTACTTAGCTAAAGAATGGGCACTGCCAGTGACCAACCCTTGTGTATAAAAAGTGATTGTAGAATGATAAACTATGTATATGATTTTAACAAAAAATATTTGAGAATTCGTTCATAAATCTTTAGTTGTCCTCCTTTGAATAAAATATGGATCACACATATTTATATGCATAACAATTGATATTAATATAATTCTTTTTTTTCAAGCTTTTATATTTTGGAGCTATTTTAACTTACTTTTTTAAATTAAATTTTTAATTAACCATATTTATTTTGTATTTTGCACATATAATTATTACAGTCAATTTATTAAGTCCTTAAATACTCTCATTCTCAATTGTTAACAGTTGAGCGTATAACTAAATAGTTTGCTCTTGCCTTTGCTTCAATTCCTTATTTGTATCCTTCTTTAATTAGGCATGATTGATCCTATTGGTTTGGAGCCCACTTTAAATTGTATTATTTAAAAGCTAAATTAGAGAGCTTTTATAAGCGTATTAACTTTTAAATAATACAGTTAAATTAGCTTTTGTGCACTGAAAAATAACAGTAAATCATCAACAAAACCAAATTTGTATCATGAATATGATTTAATATTTTTTCAAGAATTTTATTTTGTGAATTATTTTTGTATTTAAATTTGCTTATTTTCCACTTTATTTTACTATTTTTATCATTTTTCCAAAAAGCTCATTGATGCATTTTCTTAATTTTTCTAAGTAAATTATATTTAAGTATTTAAAAAAAAAAACCCAACATGTTTGCCTTCTGCTTTAAAGCACTTGATTAATTATTGAGTATATTTTAGGCAATTTTACCGCACACTAAAGCACAAGTCCTTTCTCGAAGAGTGTGGGAAATATTGATGATGCTCCCTACTTCTCCTACAATGTTACAAGGTTTCAAAAGATTGAATAAGGTAAAAAAACTTTTCTCATTAAACATTTTTAGTAACTTCATTATTATTTTCCTGGATAAAATGTAATTTTGAGTGTATGCAATATAGTAGTATATATTTTTTAATACTTAAATGTTATCATGATTATATTAAATGGCTCTTGGGATATATTTTTATTTCAGTGATTTCCTATTCTAATATTTCTATGCCATTGTTTAAGTATTTTGATTTCAAATTTAATATTTCATTTCATTATGAATATAATATACTGAGATACGGTTAAAAACAATATTAATTGCATTGAAAACAAAGACTTATACTCTGTATTTTTTTTACTATGTTCAAATACAATAGCTAAGGTGTTATTCTTAGAGTAAGGTATAAAAATTAATTAAACTGCTTACTGTGTGTGTCTTTGTGATAGCAAATTTAGGTCTATATTTTTAATGTTGTAGAAAGCATGATTGACCAATATTAAAATTTTACTACTACATTTAAAAAATTCTAAGAAAAATCATGAAAAAATCTGATAATATTTTATTGTATTATTTTCTTGTTATCTTTTCCTTTTAATTAGGTATTTTAAAGCTAGTAAAGCAATTCATGTGTGTGGAATTTTGTTTACATTTTTTATTTATTTTGTAGATGTCAGAATCTGAACATTGTGGTGTTAAAAGTGCATTGCAAGTACTTATTAATCCTAAAAGCCCTCAGAAACTGATGTATGCCTTGCAGGTTGTAGACTCATTAAGACAAATAAAGGTACTATAAATAAAATGTATTTCTTATATCCTTTTTTAAATTATTATGTAAATATGAATATAATTCTTATAGCATTATAATTAACTTATAAAAATTTTAAGTCTAATGAATCTTATAAACCGTTTTAAATGCATTAATTTTTTTAAGCACTCTCTCTCTTTTGTTCATTGTACTTGTATATATGTGTTTTTCCATATTTTAAATTCTTGCCTTGTTAATAAATTATAGGTGTACTGATAACCATTATTCTTATGTGAACTTTTGATGCTAATTTTTTTGTTCTTTATTTTATATTGTTATGTATGTAAAAAAGAAATTAATCTGAAAATTTCTTATGATTATTAATACTTCTTTTGAGAAGGCTTATTTCTAATTTTTTAATTTTATGCACCATGTATGTTTCATATCTTATTCTTTATTTTATTTATTTATTGGCAAAATATAAGGAGTTTCTTGATTTAGTTTAATTGATTTTTAAAGTGATTGCTCACAAAAGTTACTGAAATTAATTTAAATCAATCTTTTATGCAGATAATTTTTCTCTGAAAATTGTTTAATATCTTTATTTATAGTTGGTATGTTTTATTATACTAATATATAAGCCTTGATGAACAGTTTCATGAAAAAAATGCTCATTTTCATAACATGCCATGAGTAATCTCAAACTGATTATTGCCAGTTTTCGTAATTTTATTTATTTGATTCTGATGTTGTATCAGTTTCTCTTTATTAGTGAATTTTTCATAAAGATTACTTTTTACAACATGTATACATGGATTTTAGTCAAATGCTATTTTTCAGTTCTTATGTATAAGGCAAAAATTTGTGTGCACTTGTATTTTTAAAAAGAAATAAGATTCCTTTTCTTTTATTTTTTTTCAATAATAATGTCCAGTATTTATTTTTAAGTTAAAAATTAAGTTTTTTTGACATTTTGTTGTTAACATAAATCATTGAATTTTATTGAAGTTTCCATGACTATTTAACTTTGATGTTTTTATGAATTTTTGTAAACTGTTTAAGAAATAACTTTTGTTAATGGAACCTTTGGAAAAGATTTTTGGTCTTGATCATATTAAAAATTTGAATCTATTTTATTTTCTAATTGTATTATCTCTGTTATATTTTCATTGACATTGTTTTATTAGGATTTTTATAATTATTAGATTTTTATGAATTTGATGTTTCAGTAATTAATTTAAAAAAGTGTATTTTGGTATGGTTGATTTTTTTTACTTCATAAATTGATTAATCCTGAAGAATAGTTATGTGTTATATTTTTAGTATGTTAGTAAGTTCTAAAAATTTTAAGTCAAAGTTTTGAATTACAAAACACATGATTTTTTTATATATTATAACATGGAGTGATAAGATCTAAATATTTTATTTTTATAACAGAATTTTGAAGCAGATTCTTCAATTGTGAAGTGTAAAGAGAAAAATTTAAATAGAGATATTGTTTCAGGTTCTATCAAAGTAAGTGTAGACTTATTAATTTTAATTACTGAATAAACATGTTATTGTGTCGCCCATCAGAAACAAGAAAACTAACCAATGACTACATGAAAAAATTTCATAAATATCAGACTTTTGTCTATTAATTCTGTGATTACTATTAATAAGCTATTTAAAAAAAAATCCATTATGAATTATCTTTCTGTTCAATTTTTGCTTCAAATCATCCCAGTTTTAAATTACTTTTTGTCTGCAAATAATTTTTAAAATTTTATTTTTTCTGAGTACATTATTAATTAATTGATAATAACTGTTGTATCATGTATACTTTCTTGATTATTAATTTTCCTATTATGTTTCTGTCCCTTTGATTTTTCATTTAAAGGTTTTAGGTGAGGAAAATAACATCTATTTGAATAAAAAATTTCATGACTTTTATGCTCCTCTAATATCCTTAGAATGATTTTAAATGTTGCTGATATATATTATTACACTCAGATTTTTATGAGTTCAGTTATTTTTGTATAGATCATTTAATATGATTAAAAGCCGTTCATTTTCTCTCTGTTGATTTCTCAAAATTACTTATCCCACAGTCTTAATAAAACTTAAAGAAAATTTGTATGACCTCCAACTTATTAAATAAGGGCAATAGTGTGTAGCCTACTTGAGAGCTTTTATTTTATCCTTTAATTGATTCAGGGATGTCTCGTTATCTATAAATGATAAATTTTTTAAACTTTGCATGAATTAAAAATGCTACCAAAAGCATAATTAGAGGTAATCACTTAAATCCTAAAGTATTTTTTTGTAAATAAAATGATATTGAAAAAGATAAAATGTTATTCCCAACATCTGTGTATTATAATTTTTTTTATATCATTAACATTGAGTTTTGTTTATAATGTTAGCACTGAGAATGCTTATAAAAGATTTATTAAAATGTTTCGTATGTTATTCAAAATATGTTTTTACGAGAAATTAGTGCACATTGTGACTCATTTTCAAATCATAAAGAAAATTAACCATAAATTCAAGGATTGATTTATTTTTTGTTTCATAAGAAATATAATTAAATTATTTAATGTATTTATTTTTGCAGTTCATCAAATGTGGTGGCTTGAATCATTTATTTGACATTTTTATGTCTGGTATTCTACAATCCTCAGATGATGGTGATTGGAATGAGGTGAGCAAATAATTTATATGATTTTATCCTTTTTAAGTTTGATTTAAATGTAAGAAAATGCGAGTAAAGTTTAAGTTAATTTTTCATAACAAGTTGTACAAATTAGTAATACAGAAGTAAGAAGGAATTTATTTTCATGAACAAGATTTGTTTATAATAATAAGTTTATTTTAAATCATAAAATGATTGACTATAGTTATGAAGTATTTGTACAGAAGGTGTTCACACATTTTTATAATGATTTTGCCAAGATGTGCATATGTACATAAATATAAGAATTTTGTTTTCTAGTATGTTCATTGATTATTCTTGGTTGAACTTTAGTACATCTTCATTGCCAATATAACAAAGCATTTCTTTAAGTATCATAATCTATTTTTTCCATTCTTGCTTCATTATCTTCTATAGTCCATCCATTGTATTTGAATCCTATTTATAAAATATTTGATTTAAAAGTCCAAATGTACACTGATCTTTAAGAGATGCATCAAGAAAATTGTATTAAAAATATTTAACATGAATTCTTGATTCAGTTCTCTCTTTTACTTTCCCCCCCCCCAAAAAAATAGGTTTAAATGATGGATGCATCCTTATCCTGATGATGCTTAACAGTGAAGATTGTTTAGTAAAGAGCTGGGAATGTCTGTGAATAGGTTTTTTTCCTTTTAAATTTTCCCTCATAATAATCTAGTTATAACAATAAAACTTACCTGAACTTTGCTTGATTACTTTGAACCAACATTTAAAAAGTTTTCTCATTTTTACTTAAAAACATAATTTTTATTACAGTCAGATTAGTATTTGCAGATCCTATTAATTTTACAATATAGATACATTGTATCACCTGCCAAATAATTTTTGCAGTATTTTCCCATGATCTTGTGTTGAGAAACAAATTTCTGCATTAGGTCTTAAACATTGTATTTGTTATTATCATTAGATTGTATAGTTTTATTTAGTCTTTAGTAAGATATTTAAAGATTTTGCAATGGCTATTTTGGAGGTTAGATTTTCTTTTAACAAAGAGGGTGCATTTTAAGATATAGTGTATGGTATTCATACTTCTGTGTTAGTTGTTCACACATAGACATTTGTTTCTAAATGAATTAAATCCTTGGTGTGAAACGTGTGATGAACCATTCACTGTTAATCATATTTTAATTTCATGTTCATATTTTAACCAATATCGTTTACTCTTTTTTAACTGTGATATTTTAACATTATATGATTTGCTTGGGGAATCACCCCACAGGAACCTATTTGCCTTTTTGAGGGCAATAGGTTTTTTACATAATATTTAATTTGTGTTTTCTAAATTTTAAAAGTATATATATTTTTGATTTTCATTTTATACTTTATAATTGGATTTTAATGTAAAATATATACACTGATTTTTGTTTTTTAAAGTTTTAATGTTGCTTGGGTTTTTTAAAAAAATAATATAATTAAAATAAAATAAAAAACTTAATTAAATATATGCTTCAAAACTTTATTCTTGGTGCAGCATGTCCGTTTTTGGACCTTGCGCCATAAAACCCAACCAACCATCTGTGTTAGTTGTTTTTTTGCTTTTTTATCCTGTCAATTATTAATTGTTACATGTTTTCCCTTTTTATTAATCTCACATTTTATTTGACAATATTAATACAAGCCTTCGCACACCACAGTTTAACTCACAGTAAAAGTAATTTTCTTTGTTAAGTTTGTAAATATACTTTTTGATTCATTGCTATAAAATGAAACCAGAAAGCAAAGACTATTTTTTAACATTGCAGGGATTAAACTCTATTTCAATTTCATGTTATTTTTATATATTTTAAGGTCTTAAATTTATAAATAAGTTCAAAATTGTTTAAAAAAATTTTTAAATTTAATTGAAAGTAAATTTTTTCAGGAATTTTTTGTTTTCAAAGTTTTTTCAGACAAATTGTGAGTTATTATTGGCTATCAGTACTTTATTTTGACAGTTTTTGCTATTTGTGCCTACAGGTTTATATTGGCATAACATTGTTTCTGTCCAGTACTCACTACCTTTCCCTTTTATGTTGAACTAAAATTTTAATAGATGTAAAATTAAACTATTTTCAATTATCAATATTTTCATTGGAATAATTTGGCCTTTATGAGAAAGGTCAATGACTGTTAAATATCTTTTGCAATTTTTGTGTAAATTTTGTGCATAACTTTATTTCTATTGTGAATGATATATTTTTATTTGATTTCAGTGGAATCAAGATTGCATTGCATGTTTGCTTCGTCTAATCTATCAGTTTGGTATTGAGAGTCATGAAGATGATAGCACAAATGAACTTCCTCGTAAAAGGAGTAAGAGAGCTAGGAAGTCAAGCAGTGATAAACTTCTAATACCGAAACTAAATAAAGTATGTATATGAATGTTCTATACACATTTCTTTTACATTTGACGTCTTTGATAAGAAGGCTAGGCTTCCAACATCTTTAGTAGGCCTGTCTTTTATATAGATATTGTATTGGAAGATATATTAAAAGTGCTGAATTTTTGTTTTCATGTTTTAGAAATCTTTGGGGGGGGGGACACTGAAATTAAAAATAAAAAAATTACATTTTGACACATTTGGAGATAAATGACATTATTCCTAATTTATTAATTTAAAGGCTTTTGGAAACTAAAAATTAAAAGACAAAAATAGTTTAAAGTGCTGCACAATATTTTTTTATACACACCATTGCCTAATTGTGCAGTCACTTTTCAGAGTAGAAATTTGTGGGTTTGATCACTATTCAATTGTGGGAAATCGTATTTTGACACCATATAGTAGAAAGCTTGAGGCTGCTGTAAGTCATTGGAGTTGCATTTATGCTTTTTACATGGATCCATGTCAGAGAGAGTGCTAGGAAGTTCTGTGGGTTTTCACCTCTGTCATATTTGAGTGACACTTTGTAAAAGGTCTTACAGCAATCTTCTACTGTAAGTTTTCTGCTTTACGGTTCAAAGTTCAGGTATTTTTGTGTTTCTCTAAAATTTATCTAACATTATTTTTAAAAATATGAATTTTTTCAGATTACTCAAGTTTAGGACAAAACATAAGTTTAGGTGATTTGTTAAAGTGTTTTGATTTATAATTTGTGAGAAAGTAATTGAATTAGTAGAAAGTATTAAGTGAAATTAACTATTCAAAAATCAAAAATATCATTTTGAAAAAAATTTTTGCAAAAAAGTATTTTGAGAGAACAATAACTATTATCTATTCTCAAATATTCTAATTAATAGTTGTAAATACAAGAGTAAAATGCAAACATAATACTTGTGTAGTTACTACTAACATACTTTTTTTTCAGTTCAAGAAACTAACAATACTTAATTGATATGATAAATAAATAACTATTTCCCATTCTAATTTTCTTAGCCATCATAAATTTTTGGTACTAAAATGTTCAAAGAATTTTAACACAAAAACAAAAGCAAAAACCATACTATGATATGTATGTTATGTGTCAAAAAAAGAGATGAAAGAAAATTTTTCCATATTTATTTTGTGCTACACCATATTATGTAATAGTAATTGGAAGAAGTAAAAACATTACAATCAATAATATATTTTGTATTTCTTTATATAAAGTTGAATCGGTAATTTATGATATGATTAATGAATCACATTTCCTTAGTTAGAAACGTTATGTACTAATCTGGCAATTGAATAACCATTGCTGTAGTCAATATTTTGTGGATTTGATTCCTAGCTCGTGTGTGTGTATGCTGAGGTTTCAATTGAATGGTTGGTACTGTTATGTCAGTTCAGCAGTTTCCAGGTTTAATTTATCACAATAGAAATATTTGTAGTGGTACAGAATTTTTTCAAACTATCTTATTGATACTTAAGTGCAAACATATTAAGCCCATCACATTCTTGAATATTTGTGGTGGTTCTGAATTCACTCTAAACTGTAGGTTACAGTCAAATTGGCCTTTTTAAACAAGGAGGGATCTTAGTGAGGAAGCAAGCCAGATAGAATTCAAATTTTATCTCATTGTTACACATCATAAGTCAAAGAAATTTAGCCTTGCTTTTATAAAAATATCTGTATTTGCTTACTTATTTTAAATCATTTATTTGTTTGAAAGGAAAACTGCAAAAATTCAGGTTTTAATAGAATTGCTTTTTGCTTCATTGGTCCATTAATTATGTAATTATTATTGGAATATTTTTCCTACTTTTAATTATATGATTACATTTTTGTATTATAATTTAAGTCTAAGTTATATAAATAGTTTCTCCAGCTTAACGCTCATAACTGAATGTTTGCTTTCCTGAATGTGAATTTTCTTTCTCTGTATTTGATTATGTATCTAAGACTATAGAACTTGCAATCTTTTTTCCTTATAATGTTAATATTGAGATCAAGCTTGAATGTGATGGAAAGGAAATATGATTTCAGCAATAAGATAGTTTATAAGCATAATTAAGCTATTTAAAAAATTAATGTGCTGATAATATTGACATACAATTGATTTTTTTTTGTGTGTGTTTTTAGTGCAATGCATTAAATTTGTAATTTTATTTTCTAGACAATGCTTCAAGTTATGAGCAGAACAGAAGATGTCTTAAAAGCCATTCTCTCTCTTTTATCTGAAGCTGCTTCTCCCAGTGATCCAAATCAGTATAAAACTGGATTCTGGGGACGCTCCCAAATAGTTTCATGCGCTATGACTCTTCTTGTCTCTTGGGCATTCTCAGAGCCTGAAGTTCATAAGCATCTATTTCAGTATCCCTCTCTTGATATTCTGCTAAAAAAGTTGGTCTTGGATAACCCTGAGGTAAAGACATTTAAATATTGCAAGTGTTTGAATAATAACTATGTTCATAAAATTCATGAATATTAACTTAAAGTGAAATGATCTGTACATTATGTCTGTACCATAAAAGCCAAGTATTTTTTATACAGGGTTTTATTCCTTTTTAGTAATGTTGCATGAAATTTTATCTCAAATTAGTGATTTAAAGAAACAAATTTGACTGTACAAATCTAAATTTGAATTTTCAATTATTTAATCATCTGTTTATGCCTTAGAAATTTAAATTGCTTTATCAGTGAATTTAATAATTAAAAAAATGTTCTTAATCTGTGTAAAGACAACTTAGTATCATAATTTTAATAAAAATCAGTTTATTTTTAATTTATTTGTAATATTTCTAAACAAATAAGATCCTGTATCTAAAATTTTTTGCAGATACAGTATTTCTGTTTTGTGTTTAGTTACTTATATTAAAAAGCCTGCTTTTAAAATATGATTATAATCTGAGTGGCTTGTTACTGCTCTGGTCTTCAGTTTGTGGGTACAATTCCCTTTTAAATCATGAATGTTTTAATGATTCAGTCCTTAAACAAATACTCCTGTCTATATTAGTCTTAACATTGAATGACTTGTCATTAAATGATAGAGACAAAATCTAAGTTTTAATGAAATACAGCATTTTATTTAACTGTTTAGCCTCATAACGTTTTTTAAATTGAGTATTTTCCCTTGTATGCAATTCTGAGTTTTAATGCATAGTTAAAACAGTATATAATAAATTATTTTAAAATATGAATTAATATTTTTAAAATTATACTTTGTCTATATCAAAAATTTTTAATGATATTGATTTATTGATTCTGGTTGATGTACCTTTAGGAGGCTTTTAAATATTTTACCCCTCCTACAAATATTTCTTTTTCTTACAGAAAGCTTCTTAAAGTATAAAAATTTTTTACTTAAGGAATACTTAATTTTTACTGATATAAATACCTAACAATAACAGATAATTTTTTTTATGGTTAAGATTTATTGTTTATAAAGGTAACAATTTACATCAAATGGTTTTATTTCTAGGAACTTAAACCTACCTAGTTTTACTTTATGAAAATTTTTAATGTAATTATTTTCATATAAATTTTTTTAGAAACATTTTTCACAATGAACAATTTTTCAACAAGAATATATTAATAAAAATTTTTGAAACTATTCAGAAATGCTAAAAAAATCACCAAAAATGATTGACTTAAAATACTTGTGTTCTGCCAAGTGCTGTGATTGGTTTCTCCTAAAAATATATCTTGCATTCTCTTCTACCATAAAGCCTTAACAAAAAATATCTTTGTTTTTGTATTTTAACCTGTACCAATTGATTTTTCTCAGTTTAAATTTTTTTTTAAATTACTAGTTTGTGTTTATGTTATTTCCTGTCACTCTGAACATTAAAAGAAATAACATATAAAAGCTATTGGGTTTGTTGCAAGGAATAGGGGAAGTGAAAAAATGTGTGTGTGCTTATAAATTTAATGATGTCAGTAAAATTTGTTAAATCTTATTTGGTTTTTCAATCTAATTTTGCTAGAAATTTTTACTGTGTGTAAAAACAAATTCTTTTGTTCAAAGTACTTCTCAATAAATTAGTGTATTAAGATTAATCAACAGAAGGTATCTGTTTTTAAATGAAAGGCAAAAGATGAAATTCTCTTATAAGCAACTAACTCAAGAGTATCAGCTTCAAATAGTTAAATAAAATTTTTTCATAAAAATAATTTTTTTGATTTCTGAAGACTAATCAAAATTAATGGACAAAACACTTACATTATCTTATACGAAAATATAATTTTAAAATACTAAATGTTGAAAGGAAATGATTTTAAATTTTCTTGATTAAACAATTCAAAGGAAAACTGTTATGTTTCTGTATGAACGAGTTTCTGAAGAGAAGATTCTTTTGTTGATCAGTTAAGAGCCATAAACTTATGGAGAAGAAAGCATTTAATGTTCAAAAGTATGCTAGTGGATTTTTTCTTGCCAATTCTATCAAAAATTGTGATCTTCATTATTTAGGAATTGTCTCACAGACAGTAGTTGTTCTATTCCTTACTAAATCTTAGTTATGTACTTAGTACTGTGTAGAGTCAAATGAAGTTACTTTGGCTTTTTATTTCATATCTTTATAATACCAAAACCTTTTAAATTAAAGTGAATAAAGCATATTTTTGATGTTAATGTTTAAAATATATATATCTACATCATTTCCAGACTTTTTACATTGATTACATCAATGATTTATTTTTATATTTCTAGCCTGCTTTGAGGAGGGAAGCATGTACAGGATTTTATCGGTTATGCCTGGGCTCCAATTCAGAAGGTCAAACTGGGCACCAATTCATTGCCCCTTTGCTAAACAATCTCCTTAGTTTTCTTTCTGTTGCTCAAAATATGAGACAATCACCACCTGATGTAAGTTTTTTCATTATGTCTTAGTAATAAATAGGTTATTTTTATTGCTTTGAAAATCATTAATAAGATTTAGCCATTCAAGTGAATAAATATTTTGTAAGTTGTGTAAAATGTTCTATCAAAATTCTATTTTTTGTTAATTTGTATTTTGCTTGAGTCTGGATATTCTTTATGCAATAGGTATTTTTTTATGCTAAGCTTTATTGTTGCTAATTGTCTAAAACAAGTAGACAAAAATAATTAGATTTCTGTTCTTTTTTAAAGATCAAAATTTTACAATATTGTCCAAAGTTTTATATATATATATATAGTCCTAAATTTTCCAAAACTTTTAAGTACTTAAAAATTAATAAAAATGTCCGTTCTATGATTATAAGTTTTCCAGTAATCTGAAATACAATTCTTTCTCATAATTTAATTATTAAAGACTTAATTATTTTTAATTTTCTTGTAGATTTTTGTAAATTTTCTGTAATGTATTTTATAGCAATTGAAATTATAGCAAAAATCTAATAACAAATGTATAAAAAGTGTAACAACATTATGTAATTAATTCATATTATAATCAAAAAAGGGTAAGCAAAATTTCTTGCCAAGTACAATTTACAGTTTAATAATAAAATCAAAATTTTAAAAAAAAGTTGTGTTTAATTTTGCTTAGAACCACATAATGTAATTTTACTATGGAATTTTATAATATGTATACTATTAAAATATATTGCTTTTGATACTTTCATTCTTATAAGTTGACTTAATTAATGCAAGTTCTCATTTTATATATACCATTTTCAAAGGTATAGTAGTCTAGTATTATTGAATTAATTCAAGTGAAACAAAAAATATCAACTAAAAATGCAATTATTTCTATAGTCCCAGCTTGTGATATTTAATTTTTATAATTCTCTCTGCTTGTCAACTATTATAGCTGCTATTCTAAATTCTTTATAAACAGTTTACAAATAATTAAAAATGTATATATAAATGTGTAATGTTACAAAATTATTAATTATATATTAGGTCTATTGGATAGTCCTGTTTGTTGTCGAGCTGGCAGCCGAATGGTTAGCGCTCTTGCCTTTGGTTCAACAGTTTGTGGGTTCGAATCCCACCTTGGGCACGGATGTTTGTAGTGGTTCGGAATTCACTTTAAGCAATAGGTCCCGGTCTAATTAGCCGTGGTGTGCAAAAAAAAAAATGACAGTTGAGTGACAAGCAAGCAAACAAACAAACTGAAGGTTGATTAAAATTCTTTTAAAAGTAGTTTAACAGGAATTGTGTAAAATACAGAAGCATTTTTTGTAGAGATGAGGATGAAAGAACCTTTTACATAAAAGGGAAGCTACTTGAAAAGCCAAGCATTATATTAAGAATTTCATAGTTCTTATTGCTATCAGAAAATTAAGTATTGCAGTTTTCCCCATAAAACTATATTTATAACATGCACACACTTTTCTTTTTTTAACCAGGAAGAAGATAAAGAACCATATGGACCTGGTTGTAAGGATTATTTTTGGTTAGTGTGCAGACTTGTTGACAGTCTTGATGAAGATTCTTTGCAATCTAATTTGAATCAGGTAAATTAGTCTTTATATTTAATCATTTAATTATTTATGGGAATTTTGAGTTGAACATGATAATTTTAAAATTAAAATGAAAAATTTCCTTTTTACTTAAAATAAGTTTTTCTTATGTTTTGAGTTTTATTGTTAAAGTAGGTTAATGTTTTGAATTTCATTGCTAAAGCTGTGAAATGTAATACATTGCTCTTTTCTTTCCCATATTATTTTTTGGTATTTCTATTAATAGTGCAGTGCATATAAATTGCCTTTTCATAAGATTTATTTTGCACAGTGTACATCAGTATAAAATAGGGTTCGTACAACTCTGTAAACTCTTGGAATTCAAATTTTTAAGGCCCCTTGAGACTCCTGAAATTTTTAGTTAATCTTGATGCATTTATTTTTGGTAGAAAATGTTATGCATATGTATTTTAACACTGGCGAGTATTTGGGTGATCAACCCTTCTCCACAACAATGCTGGAAACTGCTACTCATTTGTCGTAACCCAGCAGGCATCAATCTATCTATGAACCAAGTCAGGAAGGCGAGTAGCATTACCTTCACCATACCACCACAAACCTGTTTATCGGTGGGCCAAATTCATACATCATCACAGAAGAAAGGACAGAGAAATACAGAGAGAATGTAACATCCATTTGAACCCGGGACCTACAACTCAGAAATCAGAAATGCTAACCACTCAGCCTCATTTTTTTATAATAATTTTAAATTTACAAAATTTTTAGCAATTATTGCTGAAGTCCATATAATTGTAAGTATCCATCGGTTTGGCTCTGATTTAATAAAAATATAATAATATGATGTTATTATTCCTTAGTTCTGAATTTTACTGGTTTGAAATTAATGGATCAAGAATCAATAATCACAACAGAGGTGAAATCATTATGTGTAGATCATGCATGAATTCCTTAGTTAAATAGCACATTTATGCTCATATATCACCCACAATAAATAAGTTTAATGCTCTCTCTCATTGTAATTTATAAAGTTGTAACATAGGGTTTTTTTACAATATATTATAGTTATTTTTTTACTTTAAAAATTTATTGGAGTTTTTTTATTTTTCAAATTAATTTTATTCTTATTTCATCATTTCTGATCTTAAATTATACATTCTTATAGTTTGAAAATAAAACAGCAACTTGCAAGCCTATTTTTTTAATGTTATAATACTCAAGGTGAGAGCTACTCTAAAAATCTGAATGGCAGATGACATTAATAAGTCAATTCATGATGATCTGTTGCATGGAGGGTCAGCAATTTTATCTTCAGTTTAAGAATTTTGTGATTTCAATTACAACATTGTGCCTGGATAATTTGTAATCAGTGTAATCTACTTTAATTTATGAATCTTTGTATTATATAAACAAAATTCTTTTGTGTTGTATATATATAATATGTTTAAAAACAAAAGCTAAGTACCTATGTACAAAAGAAGTACCTATGTATTTTGATTAATTAGCACACATTTATATTGAATGCATACAGCAGCAAAAATAATTATCTGCCTTTTATACATACAAATACATGATTTGCAATACCTTTAAATACCCTTGTAATATTAATAGGCATGCAAAGAATTGTTTAACTATTAAGCTGGTTAACTGAAATATCTAATTTATCTTATTGAAATACTTGCTTAGAATGATATGAACTGTGCCTTAATCCTTTTGGTATTGCATATTCTAGAATTTTCATTTATTTTTATTAAAAATTAAAACTATGTCATTTAAAATATAGCTTTTAACTATATCTTATAATAAATAGAAAATCATATTTGCTAATTAAAAATGCTGAACTAATTTATAAATCATTCTTTGTTCAAAGCTTTTTCATTACACTTAGTGTATTTACAACTTAATTCTTTTGTCTCATCTTTGCTTATACTATCTTTAAATGTTGATTTAGCTACAAAAAAGTAGTACTAATTTCAATTTACTTTTGATAGAAATTTTTAGATCTTGAAAGTTTAGCTGTGTATCTTGCTGAATCCATCACAACTCGAGAATATAGAGAAGTTAGGCATAGCACAATTGAAGATGATGGTTTAAGAGGTCTGATTAACTTAATGACTGTAGTAATGAAACACAATCCATCTTTCAAATCTTCTTCTGATGGAAAGGTATTTTATTTATATATATATATATATATATATATATATATATATATATATATATATATATATATATATATAATATTTTGATAAATATTGTCTGAAAATTGTAGGTAATAATTTATTTTTATTTTCAGGAACTTGTTTTGCATCTTTTTGAAGCTTTGTTTGCACTTCCTAGTCCTAAACAAAGATATTTACCTAAATGTAAGTCACCATCACTACGATCTGCAGCTTATGATCTTTTGGTAGAAATGTTGAAGGGTTCTTTTGACAATTATAAGGTACTTCATGAAAAATTACTCAAGCAACATACACCAGGTAATATGAAGTAATTTTCTGTTTCCTATGTAATTTTAGGGGAAAAAATCAGAAAATTAATATAGATTAAAATATTTAAAGTATTCTTAATTTTTTAAGTGCTTTTTATTTCTGAACAAAATGTGTTTGTGTACAAATTTATGAAATATTAAACTACACAAGTTTTTAAATTCAAGTCTATAAAAAGTATATATATATACATAGTATATATATATATATATATATATATATATATATATATATATATATATATATATATATATATATATATATATATATATATAAATTATGCGATTTAATGCATAATTAGAAAATTAGTAAAATGTATGGAGTTTTTTTTTTTTTTTGTATTGATAAGAATTTAAGTAAAAACATATAACAAATATAAATTTTGATTATAAAAAAAATCCACATGATTATTTCAACAATTTTTATTCCTTTGAGAGAGTGGAAGAAGCTCATTTCATTTTAAATTTAGTTTTCTTCTTTCTTATTTTTAATGACCTAAAGTATTGGTGCTTGTAATTAAAAACAAAGAGATTTTTTTATATAAAAAATTGAGTAAATTTCTCATAGATGCTGTTTAGATACACATTGAAATTAATTTTTTCAATAATTATTAAATTTATTATTTTTTAGACTCTCATAACCCTTATCCGTGGGATTATTGGCCTCATGAAGATGGTCGTGCTGAATGTGGTTATGTGGGTCTTACTAATCTGGGTGCAACATGTTATTTGGCTTCTTGCATTCAGCATCTTTATATGCTACCTGAAGCAAGAGCTTCCATTTTATCTGCAAAGGTAATGTTATAACTACCTCAATTATTTATGATTAAAGTATGAGTTCTTTATAAATTCTAAGAGAATTATAATTTCATTTGATGATTTTTTAAAATTATTGTTGATTTAAATCTAAAACAATCATGGGTTTTTATTTTATTTATTTTTATTTTATTCATTTATATATTATTATTTACCTCTGTTAATCATTAATTTGAAACTAATAGTCATGTTTATCAAAAATTTTAAAAGTATGCTTTTAGTACATAATATGAAGCAAATGTATTTAATGTTCGTTCATTTTATTATCTTAATATAACTTGATGTATTGGTTTAAATTGAAAAATTTGTTATTATTTTTAAAAAAAATTCAGGTATAAAAGAAATCAAGTATTAAATTAAATAAGTAGAAAGTTTTATCTTGTTCAATAATTTAAATGCAATGACTTAAGTCTGTTGTTAATTAGACAATTTTCAATATATTTACACATCTTGTTTGTATCACTTTTAATGTGTGAAACATTTTTGCATGGAAAGATTTTTCTGACTAAATCTTCATTACAGGTTGATGAAAACTGCAAACATGAAAATACATTGAGAGAATTACAAAGGATGTTTGCTTATTTATTGGTAAGTTTCTGAAATTCATTTACTGTGTCTAATAATATTGCAAAATGTTTTACAACTAAATTATGAAGCTATAAACTCAGAAAAAAAGTCCATAGCAGGATTTTGTTTTCTTTCATTAGGAGTAGAAATTAAAAAGCAAAACTTGTTAGTTTCTGTATTTTATAACAAAATACAAATGTTTGCAATTAAAATGTTACAATATTGCAGCAATAGTAATCAGAAGGTTAAAATGTTACAATATTGCAACAATAGTAATCAGAAGGTTATGTCAAAAGAGGAACTTTTATCTTTTGTTACTAAAAGATGATGAAAATGCAAGATAAATTATATTTTTCGCTGACTCAAAAAACAGTACAATATTTGCATTTTTAAAATAAAATCTTGAATTAAAAAATTTAATAAAAGAACAAAGAATTTTAAACAGTTTGGTTTAAAAGTTGGTGCTTGGAAACCAGCTAAAAATAACCAACATAGATTGATAAATGTAGACCTGATTGTTTCTCATTATTTTAATGAATAAAAAAAATTAAAGGAATTGGGTTGAATTTTAATTTTTCTCATTATATCTATATGTAATTATATTTATATATATTTGTTATTTGTGTGGTCTCAAAGTATCAGGAATTGTTGCAACAAGGAAAAAACGTTAAATGTTTTATTTAGCAAAACTATTATTCTTCAAACTCTGTTGCTTGCATTAAATGTTATTTTATAGTTATGTAAAAAAGTCTACCTTCGAATTAGATAATTGACTTCAATTAAATAAGAATGTTTATCAATTTATTATTTGCAGTGTTTTTGCAGATGGAAATTAATTTATTTCTGCCTCATACAAACATTATAGATGTTTTCCAAGACATCTATAATGGTTGTATGAGGCAAAATTGAACTTCATTTGGTTCAGAATATGATTGAATTTATGAAATTGTTTCTAACGTTTTGTTTATGAGTTGAGTGATTATTGTATATATAAGTTAATGTTTTTCCCTGCTTTCCATGAAATATTCAAAGAAATATAACAGATAAATTAATTTGTTCTTTTAATTTATATTAATATGAATTAAATATATTACTAATTTGAAAATTCTTTGTCTTATGAACTGTAATTTTTGTTTTAAATCATTTAATGTGGAAGAATTTAAAATTTCTGGAATATATTAAGTTGTTGAATGCTGTGATGATTATTCTCTTTCCCTTCCAAATTTTATACTTTATCATTAAGAAAAGTTGTAATGTGTAATTTTTTCTCATTTTTTTCTATTTCTTCTATTTAAGTCTATTTTTTATTATTTTAAATGGCTAAATTTAATTTCTTAAAGACAATTATTGAAGATTAATTTTTAAAATTGTTGTATGTAACAACTAATTATTTCAGAAAGAAAAAGACTATACTTATTTTTTTAATTGGCAGATGTGTTTAAACCATGATTTTTTTATTAAACATAAATTTGTAATATTTCGACAAACATTTTGTGGCTTATTTTAACCACTATCAGCTTATTAGGCATTTTCAGTTACTCATGTAAAATGTTAATTACAAGCTTGTATGCAATTTAAAAATGTAATGTTCAATGTTAAAGGTAAAACAAATGTTTTAAAATATTTAGTTTCAAATTTGATTTTTTTTAATTCCTTTATAACTGTATCAAAACTTATGGCATAACAGTGTGTGTGTTAAAATTTTTAATGAGTTCAAAAATTATTTAAATTATAATTTTTCACAAACTTTTAACATAAGCTTAACTTAAACATAAGCTTTTATTTTAAATTTGAATTTTATTATTGATACAAAATTTCAGAACTTATATGTATTTTTATAATTTGTGTATCAAATTCAAGTCATCTCTCAGAAAAGAAATTATTCTTGAAACTTCAAAATTAATTATAATGAATTATGTTGTTTATAAAAATTATGAAAACAATGAAATTTTAATTTTTTTCTAGTAAATACATTTTTGAATTTTACTTTATAATTTATTTCATGCATCTTTTAACTTATTTCAAATTATTCTGTATAAATACACCCATAACAATATTATAATATTAATTAAAAAAAGTAGGTAAAATTTAATGATCAGTCCAAGAATTGTAGGATAATTATATTAACTAAAATTTAGACCACATCATTTAACTATTACAAATCAAAATCGTTTATAGTTATTGTTCTGACTTTTTTAAAGAAAATTTTTATAATATTGAGTATTTAGAATCACTTTGATGAATGTGAAAATTCTTACTTATTCATTTTCTATTGATCTTCAATGTTTCTATCATTTTGAACAATTTTTCAATTTAGTTTTTGTATGTTGTCTGAGAATTTTTGAATATTAATAAATTTTATTAATGTTAAAAGCAGTATTGTATCAAAATTCACATGAATCATGTGGTAGGTATCTAAGGAGGATGTGAAAATTTGCATTTGTGTTTTAGAAATACAAATTAATATTTCTACGAGAAACAATATTTAAATTTTGATAGAAGGCACTAGCTGTCGTACATGAAGATTGGACTTCATTTAAAGTAATTATGGTATAATGTTTCAGATTTACATTTATTTTGAATAAGTTTTTGTGATTCAATTTAATAAGCATATAAATGCACATAGTATGTAAATAAAATATCTAAAATATCACAAACAAATTTTAAATTTGTTTGTAATAGGCTCTGGTTTCTTTATATTTACTTTCAAACTTTATCACTACTGTAAAAATGTAGTGTTTGTGTTTCATTGGCCCAGAAAAAAATACCTTATAAAAGTAGAAAATTGACAAGCAGATGTGTAAATGGTTAATACTCTGAATTTCAGTGAAGTTTGTGAATTTGACTCCTCAAGTGTGGATGTTTGTTTAATTCACTATCCAATTTAAATTACATGTAGCAATATAATGTGTTCTCTTCTATCACAAAATAAATCAAAGGTCATCAAATAAAAAAATTTCATTGAAAAGAAAAGAAGCAAACATTTTAAGAAAAATTATTTACACATTTCTTATCGTTTATGCGTAATATTTTTGGTTTTTATCATTTATTAGTTACTTAATGATATTAAATTATAAGAAAATGAAATATATAATGTATATTTCCATTAGTATTGAGTTAATATTTTTGCTTTGACATTTCTGGAAGAATTTAGTTATACTTTTTTATATTTAATTCTATTAAATTTACTAAAATTTTTTATTAAAATGATGATTCAACAATACTAATAAATAGGCAAATGTTTGTAATGGAAATGCTTAGAATGGATGCTTACTTAATATTGGTGCTTTTATGATAGAAAATAATACAAATAACATTTACTATAAATAAGGTTTAATTATAACTAAGTTACTATTGTTGCATTTTACATGTAAATACAAATCTCGTTTTTTTTATTTTTGAATTGGAATGGATATGGAAACAGTGCCCCTTTTGGATGGATGGGCAAACTTTTTCAGTCATGGGCCAAAAATCGATAAAAGAGATTGGTGGGCCAAGCTAAATTTTTCTAAAATTTTAAAAACAATATGCAAGTTTTACAATTTAAATATGTTAATGAGGTGAGTGAAATTGCAATTTCTTTTGTAATAGTTCCTCATATTGAGGTTCCAAGTGAAATGTACCAATTCTAAGGAACGAAGCTAAATGCTTATCTCTCAGTCTACTTCTGAAAGGATTTTTTCTATGGTTTATAGTCGAAAACACTTGTTCACATATATAAGATTAAGCAAACACAGCATTGATTTTCTGAGCCAGCTGGAGCTTAAAATGCGCAGTCTGCTGCATGTGAGGTCTGTTTCACTTATATTGGATTCCCATATGTCTCCTTCCCAAGAAAGAGATAATGCTTGTTGGCTCCAGTCTACAGCTATTACCTCTGTCTGTGCTTGATATTTCTTTCAATTTATGTTTTGTAGAACAAAAATAAAAAAATTAAAATGATAATCAATGTTTTGAAAAAAAGAAAGGATAACTGTAAATAAATAAAATTTAAACAAGATAGAAAATGAGGTAGATATATAATATATAAATCATATTTTCTTTTAATTTCCGTCGGACTGACTAATTAAAATTCTATCCGTGGACCTCATAAGACCTTCCGGCGGGCTATAGTTTGCTCATCCTTGTCCTATTGGCTTACATTAAAAATACAGCAAAGTGCAGTGAGATTTTGAAGAGAATAGACACGTGTCCTAAAGATGTTAGTTTTTTGTATTTTTATAGTTTCAATGTTTTAGTATTGGTGTTTTTGTATGTGTATTTTTGTAACTGAGTTAAAATATTGAAATTAGTTAATTTTATAAGTTTTAATGTTTTGATAAACATCTGTAAGACGCATCCATTCTGTTTGAAATCTTTCTTCACACTACTGTATTTCTAATGTTGTCCAATAGAAGTGCTGTTTCCATATCCGTACAAAACATATTGTACAAAGTCAAATGTAACTTTCGATACACATTAGAATTAAATCATTTTTATTACAAAAACTAATAATTTGTTATCAAAATGATTTAATTCTAATGTGTACCAAAAGTTATTAATATAATTTTTATAGTGATAAGTAAAATGGTAACATCTTTAATAATAATAATTATTCCTGTGAGAAATTTTTTTTGTAATGTATCTGTTAGAAATTTCACACTATCTAGTATTATTGATTTAAGGCAAGATTCTAAACCTCTTTTTTTTCCCCTTAAGATACTTTTCACAATTTCAAAATTTGATGGCATATAAAGAAAAAATGTTTAAAAGTTGTTTACTTACTTATAAGACACTGCTTAGAATAATATGTATTACAAAACAACAGAATGTTTATTTTTTACTCGTAATAAAAAATATTATGATTTTTACTAAACACATTTCTAAAATTTGGCAGCACTCAAAAGTGCTGTGTCACAGTGGTTGAGAATCACTGGACTAAAGAAATTTCAAGAACATTCAGTATAAAAATATAATGCTCTGAATTAAACCAATGTGATGGGCAAATAACTATCAGATATTGTATGTATATTTTTTTATTATGAACATTTTATTCATTAGTGATTTTTTTATAATCTAGTCTAAATGAGACATCATGTTTTTATCTAGGAAAGTGAAAGAAAAGCCTATAATCCAAGAGGATTTTGCAAAGTTTACACTATGGATCATCAAGTTTTAAATACTGGGGAACAAACAGATATGGCAGAATTTTTTACTAATTTAATAAGTAAACTTGAAGAAATGACTCCTGAACTTGTAAGTTCATTTTTAAATTTATTGAAACTTTCCTTTTGAGGTTCGTCTATTATTAGAAGAATTATTACAACTATTAATAATTATATTCTAATCACAAGTATGGTAGTATATTTTACCTAAAAAATAAATTATTTATATATCCTGTTGTAAATTTTAATAGTGTTTCCTCTATGTTGAAGTAATTAGAAATCTTCAAATGACACTCCGATGAGAAAGCAATTTTTTTATGATAGATTAAGCAAATGTTCAGACGTTTTAATTAACTGTTAATTTGTACTTGAAAATAATAGATAATATTGCTGGCTTCAGATTAATCTTACCTTTGATTCCAGACGTTTCCAACATTCTAAATAATTTATTTAGCCTCATAGTTTCATTAATGGGCACGATAAAAAATACTACACAATACTTATCCCAGAATATGATAAATATTTTAAATATTTTTCCTAGTCTATACTCTTATGTATGTAGTATAATCTTATTATAGTCATGAAATCTCTTTAAATTAAGTACTTTTTAATGAAAACTTTCTATTAAAAATTACTTTATTAATTATTTTTTTTTAGTTTTTAATTAAAAAAATAATTAACTATGCAATCATTTTACAATTTTTGATTGTATTTAGGAAAACATTTATAACTTTTAGTATTTAAGCAGAGTTTATATAATTTTAATATGTTATATTTTTTAAATACTTGAGTATGATATTATTGAAGATACTGTGTCATTTGTAAAAATAAACTTCTTTTTAAATGAAACAATAGAGCAGAGAACAAAAATTTAAAAATTAGTGGAAAATTTTTACTTACTGTCTAAAATTGCTTTCCTTTAATCAAATATTTTTTTCACATTGCTTAAATCTTCACATTTTGTCACTTTCAATTTTTTATTACTCAAGATTATACCTTTCAGTAAAATTAAGTTGATTGAAATTTATTTTTCTCTTTCACGCCTGCTTTAAATTATAGAATTCTAGCATACAAGAATTCAGTCCCAAATGAAAAATATATAGTCTAAAAGTATTTTGCAAAACAACAAATGAAAAATACTGTTGGAAGACTTTAAAATGCACTCAAATAAGTTCAAAAAATATTTAAGCAGAAATATTTCATTAGCTTGTCATTTTGTACATTTTTACAAAAAGCTTGAGTATGTCAAGATAGTTAATAAATATGCCAAATACTTTTCCAAAAAGTTATGTATATTGAAATTTGCTACAAATAAGTGAAAATAATTTTGCTCCATTTTCTGCTGTTCTAACCTTTTTTAAATAAAATGCACAGCCTTCTAACAAAAATAGCATTATTAATTTTTTCTATAATTCAATAGTCATGATAAAAAAAATCTTCTATAAATTCCTTTTGCTTCTTAGTTTTGTCATTTCTAACATATTTTTTCTTTTTAAATAGAAAAAGCTTGTGAAAACTCTATTTTGTGGTATAATTTCAAATAATGTTGTATCGTTGGTAAGTAATTGTTTATATCATTCATATTTTTAACATGAAATATTTAAAAGTTATATATTTATTTACTTCTCTAATTGTTTAAGATTATGCATTGTATTTATGTTTAAAAAAAGATGAAAAAATTGCTTATTAAGTAAAGATTAGATTGTAAGTAAAATTTCCATAATAAAATGCTTTTTATTTGTTCTTTTTGGAGCAAGTCAATCTGAATTTTTTAAAGTCATTAGGAAACTAGCATTTCTCTTGTATGTCAGTTTTGATTATATATGACAGTATTTTATGCAACATTTGTTTCCAAGCAAAACTGGAAAATACTAAAAATTTGTCATTATTTAAAATTTAACAAAGGAAATTAAAATTACTTTGTATGAAACTTCCATAATATCTCAAGTATTGCTAATGAAATTAAGCATTAATAATTGCTAAATCTTCTGATTAAGTTTTTTTTATTTTTTATTATCCTACGCCCGACCTTGGTTTTTCGACCATCAATCTCTGTCGGGCAGCCCAATACAATCTTGAGGTGAATGAAAAGTCATCTTCTGCAGAATTTCTAACTGTGACATCCGAAAGTCCAGGGCAAGTGTAAAAATGGTCACCAGTCATGTCCTCTAGTCCACAAAAAGGGCAAATCGGAGAGTCCTTCAAACCCAAACGGTGAAGGTGTTTTTGCAGATAATCATGCCCAGTTTTAAGGCGAAAATTTGCCACTCCCACAGCTCTGTGTAGGTTACACGGAATAGGCTTTGTTAGTAAGGAAGCCCAGGCTTTTCCCTTTATGCACATCTTGTAAACATTTCTATAATAGGTTATATTTGACTTAATAAGCCTTTTAACAGTATGGTACTCCAAGGTTGGAGAAGGCTGTTGTAGATCTGAGCCAGCCTTTGCCAATTTGTCAGCTGTGTCGTTTCCCGCGATACCACAGTGGCTGGGTATCCATTGCAGCACAATTTGACGTCCTTCATCCAGTAGAGAACTAATTGCCATTTGACAGAGATAAACAGACCCAATACTGCTAGGAGCAATTGAAGAGAGAGACCTGATGGTGGCCTGAGAGTCTATAAAAATACTATGTTGTTCTCATTACCCTTTCTGATCTCTTCAAGTGCTAATTGCACAGTGGCCACTTCTCCATTGTAGCTGTTATAGTTTTCCCAACAGCCTGGCAAAGCCTGAAACTCTTAGAGTATACTCCTACACCAGCATTTCTAATGGCATCCACAGCTGAACCATCTGTATAGACATGGAACCAAACAGTTGATGGATAATGCTCATCAATAGTAGCTAGGGTAGCCATCCTTAGCTTAATCTTAATCTTCTGATTAAGTGAGAACATTCATACATTTTTATCAAATCGTTTTCAAATTTTTTAGCCAATTTCTGCTTTTGCATTTATTTTGCTGTTTTGAAAGGATGTAGTGTCTTTTTTCTGGTTTCCTGCTTCAGTATGTTTCAGCTTACATAAAATATTTTTGAGCTAGATACATTAATCTTGTTTACATTTAATGTAGAGGGAATGAGAGTAGACTTAATGAGTGTTTTTAAGTTTTGTGGCCTTTTCTTACAAGCCAAAAGTTTGTTTTGGATAATAAATTTTTAGCATTGTAGAATTTCATTCATAAAAGTTCAGGCAGTTATCAGAATGGAATAGTTAAATACTTTGATTCTATTCATTGAAGTTTTATGATTTATTTTATGAACTATCTGCTTTGATCCTGTATGATAGGTAAATTTGCTTTTCCAATCACTCCTCTCCCTTCCCAGCTGCCATGTAAAGGGCTAGTTTTTTTTTGTCCTTAATTCTATGTTTTTTATGTTGGGAATAACTTAAAAACTTAATACCCATTGTACTGGATGTAAAATTTTTAAGTTTACTTCCAACTTTTAAAACTGTACATCTAGTTGAGTTAGTATCAGTGCTCAAAACTGAACCATAGACATTGATAATTATAATATATTAATATGATGATGTTTAGAATTTAAGCCTTATAGCATATATTTCTCTATTTAAATTAGAAGAATATTATGTTTATTTTTGTTTAAAAAAATTATTAGTACAAGTTTTTTTTTTGTCATGCTTTAGGTTTTTTTTTAATTATTATTATTATTATTATTATTTTTACATTGAAGTTAATCCTATTTTAAAACAAATAATTTGTTTTACTGTACATTTTTAGTTATTTAACTTTCTAATTTAAAAAGCGTCTATATATGTGTGTGTGTTTTTAATATTTTTCAACTGTAACAGAAATTTTAAGTTGGACATTTTGATATTTATTTCTGTATTTTTAGTAATTCTAAATTTATTGAAAATAATTTTCGAAAAAGTGATATATGTTTAATTTATATTAAAAAGTTAAGAATTGTCATTAAATATTTTTTAATGTTTTTATATTAAATGTTCCCTATTAATTTTACAATCTTAAAATTTGTGACACAAAAAATACCTAAAAACAATCATTAATTCTTCAAGTAAACATACAAATATATTTATTATTATTATTTGGTATATCTACTTTATACATAAAATGATTTTGGTATTAGACTCTATTTGTAAAGTATTACTCTAATTCAGTCTGATTTCATTTTTTCTCCAAAGTTTTATAAGTTTAAAAAATATGAGTGCACTTTTGTATTTTAAACAGTTAATTTTTTTGGTTTTATGAATTTGTATTGAAAATTTTATAATTAAAATGTTTCTGTCAAATATTTTCAGTAAAATTGCTTTAAATCAAATAATGGTACATCTTTAGTTTAAATTTTTTAGGAAAATTACGTATTCCAGCTGCTTTTAATGAATAGACCACTTTTTGTTATAGATAAGTTGAAAGATGCTGTGTTAACCTAATTTTGTCTCCCAATAAGGTTAATGTTATTTAACGTGACAATTTTCTATATTGTTTACTGTTTCTTTTACAAATGTTATACATTTTCACCCTTTATGAGGTGTCTGATTTTTTTAAATTTGTTTTTAGTAATAAAATTTTTAACCTTGTAAATTGAAAATGAATTTATTTTTTCTTGTTATAAATACAAATAAAATACATTTTATCCTAAATTTAGTCACATTATCTAGAGACAAGATTTGTTATGCAAATAAATAATTAATGATTTAATTATTTATTTTGTATTTTATTTGTTCATTTAATTATATTTTCTTATTCCATGTTTCATTTTCAATTTATGCACTTTTTAGGATTGCCCTCATATAAGTAGAACATTAGAAGAATTTTATACTTTACGTTGCCAAGTTGCTGATATGCGAAATCTCTTTGTAAGTAAACAGATTAATTAGACAAAATGAAATTATGATAAGAAATGGTGTTGATTTTATAATAACTGATAATCCTTAAATTTTTTTAGTTTTCTTCAACATTTAAGATGTAGGTTATTATTTACATTCTATATGTAGTTATAAGCAATTCTTATCTGTCTCTTTTAATTCTCTTTTAATAGTTATAAGCAATTACTAATCTCTATAGGCAAAATTAATCTTAATATGATGTACAAATAATATGCATGCACTAAATGTAAACCTCTAAAATTAAACAATATGTTTGTCTATTTTGCACCTCTAAATTATTTTTAAAAATGTTCTGTTTTACTGATGTATGAATATAATATATTCAGGACCTCTTTTTTCCTACAACATTTTGTTATTAAAAATTTATTTTCTATTTTATTTTTTACTTTTTAGAGCTCCTACCAACAGTTGCAATTGACTTTTTTATAACTCTGAAAAAATCTAAATTTTTCTAAATATTTGAGATAAGATTAATTTTTTAAATTGTGTTAGGTAGTGTATTAAAACATTAAGATTACTGCGTATTAGTTATTGTGGTTATGATTAACACATGTTTTAAAATTTATTAATTCATTAAAATGTTTTGAAAGGAAAATTAAAGAAAAGTAAATGTGCATAAAATTCCACAGTTATAATAAGTTATAATAAGCTAATAAATAATAACAATAAGTTAATGAAACAAAAATTGCTAAAATTTTTTATTTCATTAGCTCTATTGGTCCTTAATACTTACAATTTTACTGTTAAACAGCAGTTCAAACTTAAAGGGAAATTAATTTTGAGTTATTGATTCATTTAATATTAGCTATTCCAGGAAATTCAGCAATATTTTTCTTGTGGAACTTATTTTTAAATTATAACTTAATTATTTTTTTGTAAAATTTAATTTTGAGAAAATTGCGCAAGTTTGGTACTACTTACGTATTAATCAACTAACTTTTATGTATTAATCAACTAACACAGCCAAACATGATTAGTTAGGAATTTAATGCTTGAGTTCACACAGCTTACAAAGTTTCCACAAATTTTAAAAATCAGTAAAATTACAAACTGTCAGGAAAAAGAGAAGTTCAGAAACTTTATTTTATATAAAGCAAGCCAGAGAATAATTATCTTTTTGGTATTAAGTCAAGACAACTTAATCTTTTTTGAAAGATTGAGGGTAATGTGTTATCTATAAATGTACTCTTATATTTTGTCTTTATCGTTATTACTCTAGTTCCCCTTTGATGATAGTATTAATTTTGTAAGGCCATAACTTTACTTTTATCTGATATAACCGAGACTTCAGTAGCATTTTCTGTCAAGTATTTTAATAG
Organism: Latrodectus hesperus; assembly: GCA_037975125.1. Classification (NCBI taxonomy): domain Eukaryota; kingdom Metazoa; phylum Arthropoda; class Arachnida; order Araneae; family Theridiidae; genus Latrodectus; species Latrodectus hesperus. The sequence goes on along the minus strand of CM075858.1, from coordinate 77,805,772 downwards.
CATACTTTGTAATTAATCTAATATTTTTTAAAAATTGTAAAACTTTTAATTTAATTTTTAGAAAGAAAAAAGTGAAAATTAATTCATAGTTCATGCATTGAAATAAATATTATATTGAAATAGTGACAAATTAAACATTCATTTACTGTATTTAAAAAGCAAATAATGTATTTATTTCAAGTATAAAATTAAAATATCTGGCACATAATTTAACTTTTGATTATTAAAATTATTGTTAATACAGTAGAGGAAATCGTTTATTGTTTTATATTAAAAATTTATAAATAAGGAATTTTTAGGCTATCAAAGGAATTTTATTTAACCATGTTATAATTTTTATTCATGTAAGTGTATTATTTTCAAAGAAAGCAAATATGTAAACTAAGAAAAAACTTGCTTTTTTGAAATGAAATTCCATATTTTATTCATTACTAAATTACAAGAATTTTTTTGAGGAAAAATTGATAACTGATTATTTCAAAATTAATTATATTCCAAAATTAATTATAAAAAGTAAGTGCTGATTGTGTAATTTCTATTTATAAATTTAGAATTTTGTAATATATTAATTACTGTTTACCTGTATCTATTCTCCAGAACTTGTTAATTTTAATGAATTTAGAATGAAGGATAAACTTTTATTTTATGAGACTATATCTGATGAACTTTTTTACTTATTTATTTTGCTAATTTTTTGTTAGTATTAAGTCATATTACATGGTATAATAATGAAGAGTATTTAAATATAAGTTTTCTTTAGGATTCAATTGATGAGATAACTGTCAAAGATACTCTAGAAGGTGACAATATGTATACTTGTTCTCAGTGTGGTAAAAAAGTGAGAGCAGAGAAAAGGTAAATATCTCATAATTCTTACAACATATTTCTGTGTACAAGTGTGATATGAAATATGTAATGTATATAATGCAATATGTATTATATTATGAGCAGTTGGATTTTTATTCAGCTATAATTGGATAAGTCCTTATTATTAAAATATCTTAAATTTTGGTATGTTCTTTCTCTTTGTAATGAATATTTCATTTATCTCTTTATTTTGTTTTATTTCAATTGGTCAATACTTAATTTATAAACAAGTTCTGCTATTCAGCAGTAAAGTATTTTACATAAAGTAGAGTATTCTTTTTTAATATTAAAGTATTCTTTTTTGTAGCATTGTGTAGTACAGTAGTACAGCATTTTTCCATGGAATGTCATTTATAGTTTTTTATATTTATATTTTCAGATTATTTTCGGTTTATAATTTTAAGTAAAGTTTAAGTAACAAGATTAATGAATTGAATGTTAAATTTTCCTCTTTCAAAAATTTAATAAAATTGAGTAGAGATTCTAATTATAAAATAATGGTTAATGACTGAAATAGTTCTTAAGGAATTATTTATAGTTGTAGTATTTTTATAATTTAAAGTCTTACTTAGTATATTTGTTAAACTTTTACTTAGTATAATTGTTATCACATATTTAAAATAAACATTGCTCCTAAAATGTATTTATTGTTTTATATTTTAATCATCTCTTTTTCATGTATTTTTAGGGCTTGTTTGAAGAAGTTACCCAAAATTTTATGCTTCAATATGATGCGTTATACTTTTAGTTTTGTTACCAATACAAAAGAAAAGGTTAATACTCATTTTTCTTTTCCTTTTCAACTTGATATGTCAAATTATATGGAGAAAAATCTTATTCCTAAACAACATATAGGTAAGTTTTATACATAATTTTTAAAATTTTTACAAATTCAAAGAATGTAATGATTGTAAGAGTTTATATTTTACATTTTCGTATATCATGTAACTTTTTATGAAATACAAAATTATGAATATCAATTTTCATAGTATGTTAAGTGGAATTTCCTTGGATATGCTTTCAATAATCATTAGACCATCAAGATCAAATTTTATATTTTGTAATTGACACAATAATAAATTTTCTATTTTTTAAATGTATGTTACTTTCTAAAAATGTTACATATATATAATAAATGGCATACATATAACCAGGTTTGTATTGTATTTTAAAATTAAAACTGTTTTTGATTAAGTAATGTTTACACTTTCATGTAAAGAATTTATATTTTTTACTTTTTATCCTTGATTCAGTTCTCATGTTTGTATGTATTTTATTTGAAGGTCATATTATATATTACATAAAACAAAATTGTTATAATTGACCATTTTTAGCACCATTCTGTAGCATATGTCAAACTCTAAATTTTCTATATCGTTAAATTTCATTTTTAGATGTTGCTTATTATCATAAATTAACTACCAACCTTGTCTTTATTTTTCTATATATATTTTATTTAAATAGGAAAAAAATCCTGTGTTTTTTATTGGATAATATTTTTAGACATTTACTTCTCAAATATAAACATTACTCAGAATCTAAATTTCCTTAAAATGAAATGTTCTGTTTTTTAGTTCAGTTTTAAATTTTTTGTACAAATTATCATTATTTATGAATTTTCTCTCCAATGTTAAATATATGTACTTTCACACAATTCTTATCTGAATGAATATTTTAATTATATGCTTCCTTCCATGTTGTGTCTAATTATAATCAAATAAATCATGCTATTTTTATTATAATTTATATCTGCTATTCTCTCATGCAATTTTTTCATAAAAAAATCATAACTATAAAAATTAAGTTTTCATTATCATTTTTTCCCAATTGAGAGAAAATATTGTGTTTCTGATACAGATTATTCTATTAGCAAAATATTTTTAATTGTTTCTTGGTTTTTTCTTATTTCTTTACTATATTGAGAAAAAAATATTTAGCTGTCTTGGAATTCAGTTATGAATTACTTTTGTATTAGTAATTTGATAATGTTTTTTAAACTCCTTTTAGATAATGAAGAGAATTCTGAATCTGATCAAGAGGATGATTGCTATGAATATGAACTTATTGGTGTAACAGTGCATACTGGAAATGCTGAAGGTGGACACTATTATTGTTTTATAAAGGAGCAAAACCTTCCTGGAAAAGATAAATGGTATTGCTTCTGATCTTAATCATTTGAAACATAAGTTAAACTTTTATTCTTTATTTATATAAATAAAAGTATAGCTTAACAATATTGTAGGAAATAATAAATTTGCTTTTGTAAGCTGGTACTAGCAGAAAGATTTCTTTCTAATTTTTACATTAATGACATGAATATGTTAATTAAAGTGATTAAGAAATATTCTATAATATGTATTACCAGAAAATTCTATGAGAAAAAATCAAAGCTTACTTTTCTTTAATTATTTCTGTTTAATTAAAAATCAGTTATATTTTAAATTATATATATATATATATATATATATATATATATATATATATATATATCATACATATTTATACCATATTTTTCAGTATATAATCAGCGGATTATGAGTTAAAAAGTTCCGAATTTCGTTGTGCGTATAATACGCCGCCGCGGATAATCTGACAAAAAAATTTTTTTAATCAGTAAAGTTTGGGGGAAAAAACGCCATTTATGTTTCATAAAATAAATAATAAGATGGCGCCAATATTCAGTTGACTTATTTTATCTATAATCAGCATTGTCCAATTAAATTCAAGAACGAATTCAGTTCTTCTGAATGGTTATTAAAATTACAATTCATTAACGTCATTTCGTGTTCTGTTTTGACATGATCTGTTTCGTTCTGAAAACATTCAAATTAATATATTGTCAAAGGGAAGTACAAATTATTAATTTATAGAGTAAATTTTAAATTGAAAGCTATAGAAAAGGCAAATCAAAAAAAATGTCGAGGAACGTGTAATGTAAGGTAAAAACAAAACCTGCGTTGATCCAAAAAAAAATGTATTCCATGTGCAGTAATCCATTTCTTTCATTTAATTATTAACGAAAAAATATAGTTTATTTTAAAAATATTTCTAAACCTCATTTTGAAAGTTATTAAAATCTAAAAATCGATCAAGTTTTACCAGAATTTTCTCGGACATTGATCGATATCGAGCTTTCATCTCAGTTAATCACACCTTGCGTTAAGGTGGATGCAAACCAATTTTTATAAATGTTTTTTCTGTAGAATTTATTATGTTTTTAATTATAATGAATTTTTTTATTTTATTTGGCACCGAATTATCAGCAGTATAAATTTTAGACTATTTCTTTTTAAAAATTGCCACGGATTATGTACAGGAAAATACGGTATATATATATATATATATATATATATATAGATATATATATTGTTATAATGTAAACAAAAAATATCAATTGCAGAAAATGTTTTTCTGGGTATGTAATGGTTATTGTAAAGTTATTATGCACTCGGTTATTTTTGCAAAATTTTATTTTTTGTAAGATTTTTGATTTGATCTTTAAATAATTCATTAAAAATATTGTCTGCTTCAAGAATGGATACCCTAATGCTATTGAAAAAGGATACTTTATTGAATGTTAAATACTTTTAAAGGTAAAATGTTATTTCAATAAATTTAAAATCAGTTGTTGTACACCTGTGATTTATTTTTCTTTGATAATCCTTTACAAATACTTTTAGGAAACAGAATTATAATAATCTAATTTTTACTAATTTGAAAACTGTAACCATCAAATGTTTTTATTTAAACTTAGTCTATACAAAAAAAATTATTGACTTCTGCTGTACAGAAAATCAATTTAATTAATTGGATAAATTTCTCCAATTCATAAAGTCCATATTAATTAAATTTGATCAATACCATCACATTAGTATTTTTAGTCTAAATGGCAAATATCATGAATACTAAAATTATAACTGTAGTAAGACAGCCCTATATGCCCATAACTGTTTTTCTGACCTAGGGCCCTATGGTGCAAGACATATGTCCTAGTAAGTTGATCATCTTAACTCAAAACCCCTGTGTTTAGTTTCCTAGCACATGCTTGGTATTTAATTTATCAACATACTAAAGGGTTGAAAGAGTGATTCAACCTTCCCCAGCCTAAGGATGATACTGTGTGCCTTGGTAGTGCAAAGTACTACCAATACAACACAAGGCTGCAGGTCAGTAAATACACAGTGATTATTTCTCTCAGAAAATATAAAAATTTAACTCCATTTTTTAGTAATATTATCATTTGTTTTATAAGAAAAAAGGACTTTCATTGTGTTTAAAAACTGAGTTATTTTTTAAATTTAATTCTATAACATTTTAAATGTGATTAAAGTTATGTTTTATAGAGACTGTTCCTTATTTAATAATCCTTAAGGAATATTAAAACTTTAACTTTGAAGTGATATGCCCTGTTATTTTAAATAGAATAAAATTGTTGGTTTTATGTTACATAGTAATATATTTGTAAAGCAGTTAATTTTTTTTAAATAAAATCAACAAACTATTGATATAGATTGATATTTTGAATCTGAAAGAAATGTAAAGTTATTTGTTAACCAGTTCTAGAAATCTTCTAAATTACAGAGCAGATTTTAAACTAAATGATATTAAGAAGGAAAATTTAAAAAAATAGCAACCAAAGTGTTGATGTAAAATAAAAACAAAACATGTACAGTACAAAAGAAAAAATATCCAATTCAGATTGAAAAATAATGATAATAAACTTAATTATTAATAAAACAAATTTTATTTTTAAAAAATATAACCTCATTTTGAAAGTTATTAAGAAATAAAAATTGACAAGTGTTACTAGTTTCTTAGAATTATTGCTATTGATTGATCATGTGCTTTCATCTCCAGTTTATCACACTTTACGAAGAGGTGGATTCAAACAAATCTTTTTCATTCTAAGTGTTCTTTTCTGTACAATTTATTATATTTTTAATCACACCGTATATTTTTTATTTTATTTTACGTGACACCCACATATATATTCACCAGTAACTATTTTTGACTATTTGCTGAAAGAATTTTCACGGATTATGTGGCGCTTTGGATTATTCATATATATATATATATATATATATATATATATATATATATATATATATATATATATATATTATATGCGACCTTTTTTTTCTTTTTTATTGAAAAAAAGCTCATGTGGATGATACACCACTGCGGATTATGTACATGAAAATATGGTAATAATTTTTTGTGCAATTTCTGTCATTGATTGATATACTTTATTAATATTTATCTTTCTGTTGTTTTCAACTTTTTTTCCCATTTACTGAATATATCTGTGTTTTTCCATTTTATGTTCATTTTGTTTTTAATTTTATGTATATTAATTTTATAATTTATATCCATTTTTATTGCCAGGTATTTTTTTAATGATTCTGAAGTAAAACTCTTTGATCCTGTACATATTGCTGCAGAATGTTTTGGTGGAGAAGTTACGGTAAATATTTGTTAAAAATTTTATTTAGTATATTTTATCATTAGCTATATATAATATATATATATATAGTATATATATATATATAAAGTGACCTACTTTTAAAGTGTTATTGGAAACATGTTCATTATTTAGGTGTCCCAAATTGATTTGCTCTTAAATGTTTTTAATATTATAAAGAATGCATCCTTTTTTTAAAAATTCCAGCAGCTAATGTTCTCTATATTTAAGCATTCTTCATGATTATACTGTTGAAATATGATTTTATTAATCATTTGAAAATTTTAGAAACTGAGTTTTTTACTTAGAATATTTTGAAAATTTACTTTTGATATGTGTTTCTGCTTTATGAATGTAAAAATAAAAACACAATAAATATCATATTATATCAAACAATAGGTATTTTCCATTAATTTGATCCATTGATTATTTAAACATTAAAATTACTTTTGAATAACCAACGAATAAAATCTAATTGTTTCTCATTTGTACAAAAAAGTTTTGTTTCAAAATTTGTTTATCAGTTATATTCTAAAATGTACTGTTAACTCTGCATGTTGAAAATAAATGAAATATTTGCTTACTTTGACTTTAAATTTTGCTATCAGATTTTGTATACATGATTATTTACTTTTTAAACTTTAAGTTCAACAAATTAAATTTTTATCTAAAAATTATGTTCAAAATTACAGAAATTTTATGATATTGATGCTAGCAATCTCATCAAATTATATTAAGATTCAAATGTCTTGATACATATATAAAAATTTGTATTTTTCCCTTTTAGTCGTATAACAAATTGTGTGCTATTGCAATTAAATTTGGTAGGGTTTTATTTCTTTTTAATTAAAAATCCAATAGGAATATAAACATGATAAATTATAGGTTGTTCATCAATTTATTCCAAATGCAAAAGCTATAAAATTCTGAGTGATTTACTGAACTCTTAAATTTTTCTTTCAGTCTTGAAATTTGGAGCAAAATAAAATACTCTTGGTTATATTTTGCTGCCAATTGGTGTTTATTCATGTTTTATTAAAATTAATTGCATGAAAGTATACATAGCATTTCGAAAACATAGTCTGAGAAGAAATTTTGAATTTGAATATCTTAATGCTAACTTAGCTAAAAATAGTTATTTATTAATTATAGTTTTTTAATATAATTACTGTTATGAGCAATATATATTGTATATGTAAGACTTAATATGTCATTTTTCACACATAATTATGTAATTAAAATTAGAAGCTTGATAAATGGTTTTTCTCATAAAAGTATAAGAACTTTTTTATATAATTTTTCATGAATGAACTGTTCTTGGTATCATTTATGAAACAAATTTTTGTATCAATTTTCTAGTCTAATATTTTGGAAAAGTAAATATTTAAATAAAATTAAATTACTGTACTTCCAAGTAAAAGGAAAAAAGCATCTCATAATCCACTGAATTTTTTCAGTGAATAGAAAAAATATATACTGCCTATAATTTGGGACCACATGAAATTTAAATACACAGTGTGATTAAAAATATTATAAATTGTTCAGAAAAAAACACATTTAAAATGAAAGATTTGTTTGGATCCACCTCAATGCAAAGTGTGATAAATTGAGATGAAATTGTGACATCACTCGAGATCTGAAAAGATTCTCGTAAAACATATCAATTTTTAATCTTTAATAAATTTTAATATGAGGTTTGGCATATTTTGAAAATAAAATTTATTTGTTTTGTTAATAATCAAATGAAAGAAATGGATTTTTTTGAGCTGTGAATTAAACACAAATTTTCTTTTATATCACGCATGCTTTGTTTTCCACTTTACATATATACATTTATCACCATTTTTCATTTGCCTTTTTTACTGCTTTTAGCTTAAAATTTGCTGTGTAACGTAAACTTTTTGGCTTCCTCATGATGATATACAAATTTGAATGATTTCAGAGCAAAACAACTCGATTAAGACAGAATGTGAAATGATGTTAGCCAATTGCAACTGTAATACCATTCCAGAAACCGAATTTCTTCTTGAATGTATATGAACAATTCTGATTATAGTTGAAATAAGTCAGTCACATTGTGTCATCATCTGTTCTTTATTTTATGAAACATAAATGACATTTCTTTCGAAACTTTATTTTAAGCTTTTCTGATGAAATTTTTTATCAGATTATCTGTGTTAGGGTATACACATGAATTTTGTTGTGTGGCTTAAATTTCGGTATTACCTTCGGCATATAATGAGTTTTTTTTAACATAAGATCCTCAGATATATAATGGAAAATACGGTAATTTCAAATAATGTGAGGGGGTTATAAATGCTATGAAAAAGATGAGTTATTTAACTGTTAAACAATTAATAAGTTATGTAAAAAATATATACATATTATTTGAAAGTAAATATAAAAGCAAAATAATGAATTTTTGTGGATGAAAATATTTTATTAGTTACAGTTAACTGAATGAAAATATTCATTCAATAATCTAAAGCTGATAAAAGATAACAATGCTTAAAAAATTTTTAGTATAATACATTAATGTTGTGTTCTTTCCACTTTTATTGTTTTTTTTTTTTTAATTTATTACTCTGCTGCTTCATCTGTAATATGTAGAAACAAAATTAGGATGTGACTAAGTACATTTAATTAGTACTTGTAATGTTTGAAGTTGTTTGAGCTTGAGGTATATTGCTGTATCAATAAAAAATTAGAAGGATGAAACACAAAATTGGTCTTAGCTTGTTTAAGAAAATTTCAACCTATTCTTTATGAGAATAATATTTAGTGAATTTTAAATGGTTAAAATTCCTTTATTATACTTATTAGATAGCCTTTACTAGATTAGATGAAGATTAAGTCAGTCTTTTCCTTACATTTAAATTTGAGAATTCATTAAATGAATTTCTTTCCAGAATTTGTTAAATATGTATTTACATAATTATTTATGTTTTATTTCTTTTCAGAGTAAAACATATGATTCTGTGACAGATAAGTTCATGGATTTTTCTTTTGAAAAAGTAAGTTATTAATTACATATTTTGTTCCTATTTTTACATTAAAATATATGAGTCATAAATTAATATAATTAAAATTTATGCTATAGAAAGTATTTTAGTAATAAATTTTGGCAAATCTACATACTGGTAAAATATTTTTGAATCGTTCTTTTTATTGTTTATTTAATAATTCTGAATAATCTTTACTTCCTTTACCTCTAAATACAATTGGAAGTTTTCAATTGTTTTTAGTCATATGAAAAATCATTCTATTGTAATATTTTCGTATTATGTGTTCATTCTAAATTCTGCATATGTACATCCTAAAACAGAATATTTTTAAGTAAATTTTCAGACTATAATAATTTAATTCTCTTCTCAAGCAAACTTCATATTTTATATTGAACATTTCCCATTTGTTATGCCTATAACTCTTTAAGGTATTTAAATGCAACCTTTGAATATCCTATGGACATTAATGCTGCACAAAATATTTCATAATATATTTAATTAAAATTAAATAGAAAAAAATTTCTAAACTCACAATAAATCAGTGATAATTGGTGTAAAAAATCATGCCATTTATTTAAAAAGCAAAATTTAATTTAAATAATTGTTAGATTTATTTTACTTCATCAATATATTAATGATTTTTCTGGAAGTAAATATACTTTTTCTCCACAAAACCTTTGAAATCTCAAAGAATTTGCTTTTGAAATTATATTTCAGTGACAATATTAAATAAAATGAAATTCATGGAAAGTTTATTTATGGATTTTTATTTGTATTTTCTTTAGACAAATAGTGCTTATATGCTTTTTTATGAAAGAATATCCCCAAAATCTTCTGCAAATGAATCTAATGTAAATGCATCTGAAAATAATCAAGATCAACATGCACAAATTGAACTATCTTCTGAATTGGCTGAGGTTTGTTAATTTTTGTCATTAAGTTTATTATATACTTGGTATATTTTCTGTGTTTTAAACCTTTTCTTTGCTGTTATAATTGATGTCTATGCTATAATATTCCTTTTTATATTTATTACGTTTTAGTCATCAGTTCTTGTGTAACTTCCTTGCGAATTCATGAATGCATTGTTGATTGATATTTCTATGAAGAATCATAGATATATCTAGATTTCTCATAATTTAGAAGAGCTTTGTGTATCAATTTATAAAATGTCATTTTATTAAGCTCTTTTTAAGAATAGACACTGTAATAACTCTTGTATAACTGTGTTCAGATTGAAAAATTATTTTTATAAGAAGAAAAATATCAACTATTTCACCCATCTAAAATTTGTTTTTAAATGCTTTTTAAAAAAAAATTGAAACCAGTTTGTTTTTTGTGTAATGTTGCTGTATGTAATCTTCTGATTTACTTGCATTAAAACAATATAACAAGCATATTTTTCTTTATTTAATTTATTATATAAAATATAATGATATAAATGTTAACATTTATCTCATCTATACAGAGGTGTCACTTTAATTCCTGAAGACAGATTTCTTCTGAAGAATTTTGAAGCTACTATTTCATTGCAAAACTTATTTTTTAAGAGAAACTTAATTAAATCTAAAATTTCATTTCAAACAATATGTTAAAATAATTCAGCTAAAGGAACTATTTGAGACTATTTTTATCCAAAATTTAACTAGTCTTCAGTGTGTGATTTAATATCCTCGTCACAAAATGTAGTTTATTGTGATGAGACTAGTTGCGACATTACCCTTACAAATTTGAAAGCTTCCATGCAATTGATCTACTAAACACAAAGCAAATATTGCACATTTTTTTAGTAAAAGCACTTATATTGATCTGAGTTCTACAAAAGAAAGTTCTAAAACAGAAAGTTTATCCAACTGTAAAAAAATATATATTTTAAAAGAAATGAAAATGCACTTGATATTTGCGAAACATTAAACTGTTAATTTGATCTTCACCCAACCATGCGCAGATTAAAAAATAGTGTCGAAAAACATTCCTGTCTAAACAAAATATCCAAACTTAGGTTTTATCTCTTGAGAGTAACTAAGGATTTGAAGTTAAGAAAATAGTTTATAAATTGCATAGTTATTCCATGCTTTGCTTTTGTCTTTAAATTAAATAACTGGGAAAGTATTTGTGGAACTGCAGGCATAAACTTCAGTTCCTTAAAGCAAATTTTGAACTTTCACTCAAACTTAATTTCTTAGACATGTAGAAAATAGATTATTATTTTTTTGTGTGTGTGTTTGTTTCTGTATTCAAGAAATTTCATAAATTAAATAATATATTGAAAGTTTACATTATTTTCATAAGTAATATTTATGAGAAAATTTCGGTGCTTGAACAGAAATTTCGTATAAATATTACTTGAAAAAGTCTTTAATTTGCTTAAGAAAATTGATGTTATTTGATCATTTTTAAAATTTTATGTAGGTATTTTAACATAATTTAATAAATTTGGTGAGTTTTGCCAGAATGAAAATACTATTCTATAATACATTCTGGATTATAAGATTCCGTTAAGATTTGCTGTGTTTGTAAAATCCATGCCATGAGTAAATATTTACTATTGTTACTTTATGAAATGTGTGTTTTAAATAATATGTTTCTGAAGATTCTGTAAGCAATGTGCAGGTAAACTTATAGTTATTGGTACATCTGCTTATTACATGTCATAAATTTTGCTGCTAAAAATAGCTATATTTATAGGTAAAATTACTGTATGAGTGCTTTTAAACAGCTTATCAGAAAATAGCTGTAAACAAAAAAGTTTTATTTAGGTTAATAACTACTTAATTTTTTGTGTTACATTTAAAATGCAAAAGTAATATACAATTTTAATAAATTTTATGAATTTAATTGAAGTCTTTTCTGCTTTGATCGCTAAAGGAGAATTGGACTATTTTAAAAACCGGAAGTTAATCAGCACAGTAAATGAAAAATAAAAAAGATAATGTTAAATTATACAATGAAAATAAAACAATTAGAATTTATTTAAATTAATGTTATTGTATCTTAAAAATAATTCAATCTGACATTCCAAAATGTAAATTTTTAACTGCTTTAGTGAAAGCTGTTACAGATGCATTTTCAAGAACTTAGGTTGAAATTTCTTTTAATATTATGGTTGTTACTGTTACCAATGACAGAACAATGTTAAATGTGAGAAATTATGAAAGAATATGTTAGCAAAACCAGTGTTATTTACAATGTCAAAACTTAAAATGGAAAACGGTCTTAGTTAATTCAAAAATTACCAAGCTTCTGTTGAAGAGAAAACTAATCAAAATTTTACTGGCAGAGAAGAAACTTGAATAATTTCCCCCTGGTAAATAGTTCTTTAACATCACAATTTCTAATTCTAGTCATTAACAAATTACATGTGGACAGTAAAACATAATGGAAAATGTCATAAAATTTTAAGTATAATTTTAAAATATATATTTGTGCAAAGGAAACTAGATTTCTCAATAAGAACTACAATATTTTTCTAAAAATCACTAATTTATAATGCAAATTAATATTATGAAACTGCATAAAACAATAAATATTTTGAAATTTTCAGTTTAGAAAATTTATTAGATGACACCACTGCATGAATATAACATGGCAATCGATACCTAAAATTGTATAAGTATTTGATTTTAAAATTCAATAAATAGGAATTCACACACACACATAGCAGATTGTGTTATTTTATTTATTTTTCCCCTTTTATTTCTACATTTTTTGTCTCTCGTTTTTCCCATCCTCTTCTTTTTAAATTAAGATTTAAGCATACGACTTTTGAAAAATTAAACTGCTTCTAATATAATAAGTTTAGAAAATTAAATATTCCTACATTTTGATTCTAAAAATTTAATGTAATTTTTTTAGGTACTTTCCTGTTGTATTCCCACTTATAATCCTTATGGGGAAGATAAAATAATCTAATATCGATGTGATAATTCGTCTCAAAATTTTATTTTAAGTCTAATATATTCCAATAGATTTTTTTCCTTCAAAGATTTCTTGAAGAGTGATGAATAAAGTTAAACAAACTTAATATCAAATAAAGCTTTTTAGTGCAAAAGATTGAAGGGAACATTACAATGACAAATCGCCAAGAAGGGAGGAACAGCTAAATTTAATTTTGCTTTGAAAAAATGTACTATTACATTTTACACTTATAAAATCAATCACTGATGTCACTGCTAAATAGTTCCTGCCCGAAATAAACATTGTTATTAAAATACATTTTGTTAATAAGTGATAGTAATTTATTTTATAAACTGTTTGCATTATTTTTTAGTGATTTCTTAAAATGTAATAATTTTTAAACAATATGTGATGCATATAAATAAAATATTTACGACTGTAGTTTTTGATTGTTTGCTTTCTCATTATTGCGATTATCATAAGGGAATATAATGGAAAAGAACCTTTTTTATGTATATAATCAATTACTTTTATGAATTATAATCTCAATATAGTAACAATTATAGGAATATGAACTTCTGTTTTTTTTAAATTATAATTATGTATAATACTAAATAGAAAATACTTTGTTACATTTATATTTTCCATTAATAATCATTAAAGAATTACCAAAGAAAAACTTATTAGTTTTAGTTTATTATAAATTATGGTTAAATTATTAATTATTTCAATTCTATTTCAGTGGATTTGGCAGGACAATATGCAGTTTTTGCAAGACAAAAGTCTGTTTGAACATACATACTTTGAGTAAGATTTTCTATTTCTTCATTCCTTGTGTCGTACCTGCCAGTTTTTTATGATTCTAAATTTTAGGCTTGTTTTCTACAATTTTAATGTACTCTGAATATTAGGAAGTTTTCAAAACTAAAATACAACAACGATGAAATTATTTTAGCTCAATTTTTAATCCTTTTAAATATAGAAATTACTTTTTTTAGTTGTGCTTCATGGATTCTGTCTAAACAATTGCATATGTTTTTAATACAGATATTTAGAATATTTAACTATTTATACATTGGAAATTAAGTTTCTTTACATATGGAATTTAACTTCCAAATTTAATTTTTTTAGGGATAATATTCTTCCAAAATTTGACTCTTTCCCATATAAATTCAGCCGAGCTAGCAGCTAAATAGTAAGCACTTCAGTTCAACAGTTTGTGGGTTTGAAATCAATTTCCGGCATGAATATTTGTAGTGGTTCAAAATCCATCTTAAACCATAGATCTTGGTGTAATTAGTCCTCATGAGCAAAAGATAACCACTAAGCAAGAAACAAAATAAACCAATACAAATTTAAGCTTACACATATTGTTATAGTTATTGTTGAAAGTCAGTAAAATCTAACGAAGATACTATTTAGCTAATATTTAAAATATAAATATGAGTTTGATAGTAAATTAAGCAATACAGTCAAAGCAAATAATTTTAGCAGTGTTTTGATTTCCCCTTATTATCCTTAAATTAATAATTTATTTTTTCTCATAAATATGATAAAACATTTCTTGATCTTAAATTTCAAAATTTTCATTTTAGTAAAAAAAATAACTTAAAATAGCAATTTTAAAATAGAAGTGTAAATTTATTTAAATGTGATCTAAAATGCTTAATTAAAACAATGTAAAATCAAAATTTAAATTACTTGAATCACTCATTTTTAGATTGGTTTTTGCTTTGTTTCCCATGAAAATCTTCTAATTATATTTCTTTTTGGCAAGTATATTGTACAAAATTAAACTTTTAATTTTATATTTTCCCAACAGTTTTATGTGGCAAATTTGCAGCTACATTCCACAAACTTTAGCCGGCCACAGTGATATCATATTACTGTCTGCAAAACTAGGAACATCTTTTGTATTAGAGACTCTAATACATGCTAAAGAAAAGGTAATTTATTTTAATATTTCAATTTATATTCTTTATGGTATTAAAATGTCTGATACTGTTAAATACTCTGTGGATATCTATCTAACATTATTTTTAATCTAAAATATACTTCCCTCATTTTTAATTCTCAAACATTTACAGGTTTGGTGGTTGTTGCATTGTTTGCATTAAAATTGAATGCTTCATTTTAATATTTCTTTAAGTTAAAGTTATTCATGTGCAACTATCTTTGATTGCTATTATACTCATTTCATATTTCTAAGAAAAATGAAATCTGTATTAATGTTGTCCCATATAATTATTCATTGAGTTCAATATTATAAATGTTCTTGATAATTAAAAATCATAATAAAGTTATGAAAATTTAACTAAAAAATTTATATCTAACATTATTTACGACTAATTTACTGTCAATCTTATCAGGGTTCGCACAACTCCTAGAAACTCCTTAAATTTCAAAAAAAAAAAATTTAAGGGCCCTTGAAACTCCTCGAATTTTGACTTAACTCCTTGAAAATCATGAAATACTCCTGGAATTTTTTCTTACCTTGAAGCATTTATTTTTCTACCAAATATTATAATTTTTTGAATTGTTTTGTTTTATATTTTAAAATTTTCAATAAAATTGTCAGAAAACTTAATTCATTATTAGTTTTTAATATTGCCACTTGATGGCGGCACGATCGATATTAATTGTTTTGTATTCTTAACTATTGACTTGTATAAACGTTTTCAAGATCTAGTTCCGCTACAATAATTTCATGGTAATTCTGTTTAGTAGTATTTAGATTTATGTGAAGTGAAGTAATTACGAAACAAAATGTGTTGCACAATTAAGACCGGCGATTTTAATTGATTCTTTTTCTATTTGCTTCTGTTTTCCTTGTATTAATTTCTTTGAATATTAATATAATTTGAAAAAATTTCTTTGAATATTAATATTTAAATATAAAATTTTTGAGTTAAAACATATTTTTGTTTCCTTTGATGAAAATTACGTATAATTCAATTGAATCGGGATAAATTTGTTTATTAATTAAATAAAGAGTGAAATAAAAATTATTTAATATGCCTGGTGGAAAGTGTCTTTTCAATGACCAATAAACTCTGGAAAAGCCATACAAAGATTGCCTTTTGCGTGGCTCAGAAAATACACATCTCTATTGTCTGGTTTTCAAGAAAGACCTCTGTGTTTCAAATATGGGCGAATCGACAATTAAATCATATGAAAGGGAAAAAGCATTTATATTTTTTATAACAAGCTATATCTGCTAAAAAATCTATTAAATTTAAAAGATTTTTTCAATTATGCTGATCCTGTTAAAGAATATGAACCCAAAGTATGCTCTGAAACTTTAGATTCATTTGTTTCTTCAAAAGAAGTTTTAAAGGCTGAAATTCTATGGGCCCTTAAAGTTTTAAACAGTGAATTCAGATACAGCTCTTGTAACAATATAAATTGCCTCTTTCAAGCAATGCTTCCACTCAGTGCTATTGCAAAGCAATTCAGTTGTGCTGAAGAAAGTATGCTTTATTTAATAGTTTTTAGAATTGCACCTTTTTTTCTACTTATTGAAAGAAAAAGTTAAGAATGTTTCTAATTATGTGCTTTTCTTTGATGAAAGCTTAAATAATCATCTGCTGACAAAAAACATTTGGACTGCCATATAAGATTTTGGGATAATAATACATTTAAAACATGGTATTACTCATCCAATTTTTTAGGTCATTCAACTGGAGATATTTTGTTTGAAAAAGTGAATGAGAAGTGTTTAGAAGTGGATTACTTCATGTAGAAGTGGATTACTCCAGTTGTCAATGGAGGGTCCAAATGTGAACTAGTCTGTTTTGAATAAAATGGCTAATTTTTTAAAAAGTGAACATCATTCAAGCATTGTAAATGTCAGAAGCGGCAGCCTACACATTCTACATAACACTTACAACCATGGATGTTCCTCATTTCCAGATGTTGAGGTAACAGCAAGTGTAGTTTACAGACTATTTAAGGACTCATCTGCTTGTAGGGATGACTTTGATAGCCTTGGCCTAAGCGTAAAACTTCCTTTAAAGTTTTGCAAACATCGATGGTTAAAAAATAGAAATGTTTTAAACAGATTGCTTGAAATGTTAAGACACATACGTCATTTATTTAAAACAAAAAATTTCCTAATCCTGTAACCAAAACTTTTGATATTGTCCAGAAGTGTATAAAAGATGTACTTTTTTCTGCTAAATGCAATTTTTTTTATTGTTATTGCTCAGGAAGTAGAACCTTTTTTGACATTTTATCAAACTGATGAACTAATGTTGCCATTTATTGCTGGAGATTTTTATGCGGTGTTGAAAAGTTTGATGCAAAAGTTTTTAAGAGAATCTTTGCTATCTGTTTTGCCATTTAAACTTATTAGTATTGATGTAATAGATAAAAACAATCAAAGCATACTAGGGTATTAGATGTTGGATTTGTTACCAAAAATAAAAAAGTCATCAGGAAATTGTGTATTAGCAAAACTTTGACAGAAAAACAGAAGATGGAATTTTTTATAAATTGCAGATCATTTTTAGAATCAATGACAAAAAATTAATATATAATAGAAAATTGTCCTTTGCTATATTCTGTTGTGCAAAACATATGTTTAGATACTCGGACTCTGATATGTAATGAATCCATTAATTTAAATAAAAAGTAGAAACTTTTTATGTACTTGTCTAATGCATCTAAAATAAATGTGTCAGAATGTGATTTTGCTTTAAAAGAATTTCGTAATTTTGTTGAGTTTAAATCATTATAACCGACTGTAAGATTTCAAAATTGTATTGATGAGAAATTTGATCCTATTAAAGGTAGAATAATTTTTATTTTAACTTACTCTCAAATAGACAAAGCTACTGTCACTTATGGAAAGTAGTTAATTTTCTTTTACTACTCTCTCCTAGTCAAGCATCTGTTGCACGTGGGTTTATGTGAACAAAAATTTAACGATAGAAAATTTAAATAATCAATCAATTGTGCCTAAATGCATCATTGATGATCACATCCAAAATATAGGTGGTGTCAACAATATAATAATTAGCAAAGATCTGCTTAATTTTGATGCTGGTGCCAGGCAAAAGTATAACTTATATTCAGATGAATTAAAACAAGAAAAAAAGCAGCTGATAACGGGCAAAGCGAAAAGCACTTTTTGAAGAAATTGATGAACTAAAAATCAAGAAGCTTTTGGAAGATGACATAAATAAACTTGAAAAGTCTACAATAGGGTATGCTGAGAAAGCTGACAGAACTGGTAAATTAACATTAATTGCAAAATCAAACATGTGTCATTGTGGGTTATCCTTGATACTATATCTAATAGTTATATTTATTTTGAGTAAGTGTATTTATATTTGAAAAGAAATTGTCATACACATCTTGAAATACTCAATAAATTTGTAGACAGGAATCTTTTGGAAATGTCTAAAAACTCTAAAATAACTCATTATTTTATACAATGTATAATCCAGTATTATATAGAATGTTGACTATTTAAATAAAATAATTTGCTGCTATAGCTGTAAATTTATTGAAGGCTTTTCAAATAATCATTAACAATTTTAACTTAAATAAATAATAGTCTCATTAATGTTTGCAGTTATTTATTTTTATTACTTGCAGAAATGAATGAAAAATATTGCATGTACATAATTACATGCATATTTGGTTAAGCACAATTTTTAAAATAAAATAAAAAATTATTTAACGTGAATGTCGATACCTCTTGGAAATATTTGATTTGACTCCTGGAAAACTCCTTGAATTTGATTCTTGGAAAATTTCACGAACCCTGTCTTATGTACTTACTCATAAATAGGTATTACAAACTATTAAGAAGAAAAATATAACATTCAGACAAAGAAATTATAGTACCAAGCAAATGGGATAAGAATGATATTGATTTTTTATTTTACTATTCTTTAAATAATGTAAAATTTGCATTTAAACTTTAGATGAAAATATTAAAATTTTCATCTATTTCTGGAGCTATTTTACCAGTGTTAAATCTACAAATTGTATTTTAGTTACTTTTTCATGTATGACTCTACAGTGTTCAGGTTGTTATGTTTTGCTTCATGTAAAAAAAAGAGTTTGCCTGTTTCTATTTTCATTTTTGCCTATTAGTTTGTATAGTGAGTAGCAAAAGTTCTAATTTTAAATCAAATTTGTATGTGTGTGTTGTGGTGTATATATATATATATATATATATATATATATATATATATATATATATATATATATATATATATATATATATATATATATATATATATATATATAAACTTGTGTAAAATGTATCTCAATGAAACTTGAATATCTGTTTTCTGTTTATTTGCTTGTAAAATGTAAAAGTGTCAGTAACATTACCTATAATTATTTATGGTGAATATTACTATATATTTTCTTCCTTTTTTTATCTATTTCTTATCTTTTTAAAGCAAATATCTATTGAAAAAGGATAATTTTAATCTGGTAATAGGTGTTGCTTCTATTTCTACATTTTCATATCCTAGTTATTAATTTATTTCACATGTTATTTATTTTTTGTTCACATCATTTGGATTTGTGCTCATCCTATTTATTCAGGAAAAGTAATCATTTGGCATAATTTTATTTTTAAGTGACATCAAGAATTTTAATGATGTTTTATGCATCTCCCATTGTTTGGTGTATAGATAAATGTTACATACTATATGCTCTATTTGTGTTTTTTTATTTTCATTTCTACATAATTTGAAGAAAAGTGACATTCCTCCTTGTCACAGAAAGAATCTAAGTATACCCTATTTGTTTAATATTTTATTTGCTGTTTTTCACATTAGATTGCTTATAACAATGACTCCTAATTTTTTTGATAATTTAGTGACATTTTTTCCTGATAACTAAAATTGATTTCTAATTTTGATTCCTTGGAGATTTTCTAGTTTAACTTGTTTTATGACTTTGTTTTTATCTTGTTAATAATTTGATTTTTCTCTTTTACAGCCTACTATTGCACAGTGGATTGAGCTTTTAACTAAACAATTCAATGCTAGCCAACCTGCTTGTGAGGTAAAAGCACAATATTTTTTCGTTACTTAGTATATTATGAATAATTTGCATTAAGTTAGTGCTGTATCAGAAGCATCTTTTCAAAACAATTGCTCTTACACATTAGTAGTAATGAATAATTTAAAAAAAGTTCACTATTTTAAGATAAAATTACATTTTGTATTTTTCTGTGGATGATACATAACTTGTTTTCTTTTCTTGAAAGGCTTATAATTTTAAGATTTTAAATTAGGACAAAATTTTAATAATTTAGGAAAAACTAGTTAAAATGTTGTGCAACAACCTACTGCTTTATGAGCAATATGTATATTTCATTTACTTCATTGCTAAAGGCATTTTTTAATTTTCGACAGCATTTTAAAAATAAGTTTTACCGGAAGAAAGTGTTCTGGGAATTGTGTAGGGATGTAAATATTAATTTAAATATTTACATAATATAATTACAATAAATTAGATTTCAATATTGGGTCCCAAGAAACAATAAATGCATAATGAAAAAGTTAAAATTAAGGATAAATTTCTTGTGTTTGGTATAAATTATTTTTAAAGATTGTTAGAAAAATATTTTTATGATTAAATGCATAATTTGTATGTGAAACTATTTTAAATTTAAGAGCTTATTAGTTTGAATTTAAAAAACAGTAGCAGAATTAATTTTGGGAATTATTATTAGGAAATTTGTTGAGGTTTAAGGAAATACTTGCACACAAAAAATTTTCATTGATTAAAAATAAAAGAATTTTTAATTTGCTTAATTTTTTATATTAAATTATTTCCATTAATGTATACTATTAAAACAATTAGTTTAATAATCTTTTTTCACAAAAATATTTTTACTATTTGTTAGCTAATTAAAATCATACTAAAATACTGGCATAATTTAATAGTAATTCTTAATTTTAAGAATTGTTTGTATAGTATTGTATTTTCTATTTTCACTACAAACTATTTCTGTTTTAATTAATATCTAAAAATGCAAAATTTTATGTGTTTTTTTCCTATATTTGTATTCTTTATTTTTCTGAACTTTTAAATTTTAATGATTTTTAATATTAAAGTATTTAATAAATTTAAAGGTGAAATGTTTAAAAATTTGAATTTTTTTTTTTTTTTTAGTTTTGGCTTTTGTTAATTAAATTTTAGAGAGTTTAAGAATTCATTAACTCTTACCCACACATATTTTAATGTAATTAAATTACCAATCTCTTTTTGCCGAAAGCTGTTGATTTTTTTTTTCCATCAAACAAATATCATAGTCCTTTTAAGGCAGAATTCATTTTGTTTAATTTTCTTTGTTAACTTGTATAAAGTTTTATCATTCTCTAAACCTAACAATGCCTTTCAATCTCTAATGTTTTCATTTCTGTTTGCATGTACTGCTGTTACTTGTAACACATGAAATAAAGCTGTCATAAATTAGTCAAGCATTTAATTATTTTTAGTAATGAATACATATTTGATTAAAAGATATGATTTATAAGTTTTAAAAGGATTAATCCAATGATGAATATTTTATTTAGTATGATTTTTTTATATAGTTTATTTATATTATGAGCTTATAACCCAATTTCATAATCGTTTCTTGGTGGACTTAAATGCATATATTCATTCAAAATTAAATATTTTTATGAATATATGATAACATAGTTATATAATTACACAAATGCATTTCAAAATTTTAATTCGACATGAGAAAAAAAAAGGTAAACAAAGTTTTTTATCTGTTTTGGAATCCTTCAAGGATTTTGCATCAATATAATGTCTTTACTTGTTAGTTATTCCAAATATTTAATCCACAATCAAGCAATGCAACAACATAAGGCAAAATATTTTTTATTTATAAATTAAACTTCTATGTTGGAGCTCTACTAAATAAATAGCTATATATGCTCACAACCATCGCATCTATTTTTTTTTTTTTTTTTTTTTTAAATCACCCTTCTCCTCTATTCCTTAGCTGATCTTTTTCAGTCCTTTTCTTGGCATCTATTTTCTTTTCTGTATTCCATGTAGTATAGTAATGCATCAGTTCTTAAATATTGTGTGCATAAGTACTGTATGTTGCTAGATTTGATAAAAATTAAGGTCTAGGTTTTCAGAGTTTTTAATTGGCAAAAAATTATGTGCTTATTTAATGCCCTTCTGATGTTTTAGAAGTATTATCATTTTTAATTTTCTTCATTTCTAAAATGTTGAGATTTCTTTACAGTGGTTTCTTGATCACATGGCAGAAAATCATTGGTGGCCTGTCCAGATCTTAATTAAATGTCCTAATCAAGTTGTTCGCCAGGTATGTTATTTAAAGTTAGGTGTTTGTGAATATGCTATACTTTTCTTGTTTTCCAATAATAGCTTTGTTTTGTCTGTTATGTATATTCATGTTTATTATGTGATCGCTAAACAAATAGTGAAAAGAGAATACATTAGACATTCCATATAAAGCAAGTATTCTGACACACAAAAATTTAATACTGCACTGTTTCAATATTAAAATTATTTTTTATTTTCTTATTTTTTGTCATCTATATCGGGAACAATTTTTTAGACAAAAATGCAGGCAATAAGTGCAAAAATTATTAAAAACTGACTTGAAATTAATGATTTGAAACATGTGATTTTGAAAAGTTAAATTTATATGAAATAAATGTAATTAGAATTATTTTTATTGTATGAAAGTGTATGCAAATAAAATTGGAGAAAAATATATCTTAATATTATGACTTTAAATTATTTTGTCAAAGTGTACTTCTTCAGGGTCAAATATCTTATTTGAAAAATTTTGCACAAAACACCATTTACATTTTTTATATAAAAATGTTTCTACTACACCAATTCATTAAAAATGTTTCATGTTTGTATTTGTTGTGATTTACTAAATGCATTTAATATGAAATTCAGAAATTCACTTAAACTACTTTTTAATTATGATCTTTATGATTAAGTAAAATTTTATTTTCAGCAAGTCTTTTATTTAAAAGGATGATATTTAATATATTAAGTAGTTTAATTGATTTGAAAATAAATTAAATATAATAAATTCTCTTAATAGAATTTAAAATTTGCATGTTCAATCAGTTTTCAAAAATTCACTTATCAATTTTTTGATAAATAATATAAAGTCAAAAAATTTATCTGAGACAAATATTTGCATTTTAAATTCATTATGTATTCATTCACTTGAAAGATTCTCAATGTCATCAATAATGTAGAAAATATTTTTAAACTTTTCTGTTGGCCATTTGTTGTAGAATTTTTTAATGTTACAGATATTTTCAATTGCACAAGCTTTATTTATCACATAAAAGATGAGTTAATATTAGTTTATAGTTTTCCATGTTTAAAGTGTTTTTAAATATGATTACTAAAGTATTTGTTAAATATGATTGTTTAGTGTGAAAATATTTGAGATGTAACAAAGCTGTTTCTCTAGTTTTATAATTTGAAATTAATATATTGAAGTGGAAAGAACAAATATCAAATCTGATTGAATTTTGTTGTAAAGTAGTTTGCTTGCTAAAAGTGCATTTATAACTGAAATGAATTATGTGTTAATAATTATCATGAATATTTTTTAAATTATGATAAAAAGGCTTAGCTTTATTTTAAATAATTTGACAAATGTTATTTTTTTTTTAGTTATTTCAGAGATTGTGCATTCATGTCATCAGTCAATTAAAACCTGCTCATTCAACTATGTACCTTCAACCTTTTTCAGACAGGTAAATTCAAAATTTGACCTTTTTTTGTCATTAATTAAGACTTTTTCTTGTGTGTGTTTTTTACATCTAAAATTCTGTTTATAAAAGTATATAATGCCTCATTAAATGATTATATTATTTCAAAAGAGTATATCTAGTTAAAATATGTGAGTTTTTTTTATTTAATTTTTTTTAAATTATGTGAAATTCATTGTAAACATCTTTGAGCACTATCAAAATGTATTTGTTAATTCTTATTAAAATTTTTAATGAATAAGCAATCAAAAATTTTAATTTTTGCCTATTTTAACAGCTTATTTGCTTATTATAACTTACATCATTAAAGTGCATGAAGAATAGGCAATGTATGCAACTTTTTCAATATTGTGGAAAAAACATGTATTATTGCCTTAATGATTTCATTTTTCCTAATCATCAAGATTTAGAAAAAAGGATGTTATACGTAACTTCATTTTTCCTCACAATTGAAATATTTAAAAAGTGATTATTTTCGATACTTTAGATAATAGCTCAAGAAAATTCTGAAACAAATTTTCAACTTGCTATGTTTTTTACAGTTGGTGTCATATTTTACATTAGTGTTTTTCTTCCTGCTGCAAAAGTTACTTAATTTGATTAATTTAAATTTATTTAAGTGCAATTCATCAACCTATTCAAATATCATTTTTTACATTGATAATTTTTAAAAAGTTTTATAGGAAACATTCAATACTAAAGTAATCTATTTTATCAAATTGAAATATATTGATAGCTTCAGTTTTTACATTACAATTTTAATAATTTTATATGTTTAATGTATGTTTTTGTTATCAGAGCTTTTATTTATAGCTTTTTTTTAATTTTAAAGCGAGGACTCGTCTGATGGTGACATTTCTCAAATTGGCCAATATTCATGTGTCACAAGATTTATTAAGAAACTTTTAACTTTGGTAATAAATTGTTTATGAATCATTTCTATTTTATTTTGCTAAATGCTTTGGTGAATAATTGTTATGCTTATTTCATTTCCATTGAATATCTTATAATTTTTATATATAAATTTTTATTGCATTTTTCTGCTACCAGCATACTAATGATGTGTTTGCTTATAAATTATTCCTTGTGATTAATCAATTTTCTTTTTAGGCATGTGTTTCAATTATTTTTTGTCCCTTTAAGAAACTATATTCCTATTGATTTGTCTGGATTTTAATAAATTTATGCACAATTATTTAAACAGTGTTCACTTATAGGAAATGTGAATAAATAGGAATTTTGATTATTAAGTTAGAAAGATAAAAAGAATCTTAATTTAGTTAAAAGTTCCTGTTCAAAAAGAAACAACTTTATTTTATCAAAACTGTTAAATGGAAATTGTGTTAAGAGAGTTATTTTTAAAATTTGTTTTAGATATTTTTAAAAGGAAAATTTTGAAACAAACTCCTGAATTCACGTTCCTTATTAAATTATGTAAATTGTAATATTATCATTATTTCATTTCTGTAGAATATTATGCCTTAATCTTCATGTCTTTAATTCAATTTTTCTTCTAACGATAAATTAACATGTATAATATGTATAACTTTGAATTGTGTATATATGATTTACATATAAAGACACATATAATACATAAATAATAAGCTTAAAATAAAATATAGGTTTCAAAATATTTTACTTTAAGAACACTGAATCAATAGGAAGCAAATTTAAATACTATAAGAAACTTAGGGCATCAGCTTGTAAAATTGAATTTCAGAATCAATAAATTATAGAAGGAAACACTCTGATTTTTAAATATTAAGCAATTTTAAATATTATTCATTTAGAAATTTTTCTGCACTCAAAATTTTTTTCGAGAGTATTATTGATTCAGGACTGCATTTATTAATTGGTACATAACTTAAATTTTCTCCAAAACCTGATTTAATCTGATCCACTAAGCCAGTTTTGCTTTGAATAATTATGTAATCATAGTAACATAAGTCATAGAAAATTTCAAATGCATATGTGGAAATTTATTTTTTTATTCTTTCACAATTTTTAATCATTTTTCATTCATTATTATATTTGTATGTATTTAATTTTCTTGTTTAGAAAATTTATGTATGTTGTAAAAACATTCTGAAATTTAACACAAGCGTCACTAAATTTTTAAGATCATGTACATGTATATTCTGTACATAAATACTTTTTATTATAAAAGTATTAGAGAAAATTCTTATGTAAAAAAATTTAGTTTATTTTAAAAATATCTCAGTATAACAATTTCATTTTTATATTTTGTTTAATTATAATTTATTCACAATCCTACAATTTAAAATTAAATATATATAATCAATATTTCAAAAAGGATTTGTTTTAAACAGGTATAAGGTTTTATATTATGAATGATGTACATTTTTTAATTAGTATTACATGCACTTTAAACATATAGATTTAAATATGGTTGTTTTTTAGTGATTTATAATTAACTCAATTTTTGAGGAAAGAAAAAATTAGTCTTTTATTTAAACAAAATGCTTCATTATAGATATTAAACATGATATAAATTTAATTGTGATATTGATTTAATGAGTTACTACCTTATTTAGAGGTTTATGTTTTATAAATTCTTGTTGTATGTTTTTCTTTTTTGTATATTTTGATCTGGTATTTCTAGATTGAACATGGTGCCAAACAGCATTTAAAGCACTTGACAGAGTATTTTGCCTTTTTATTGGAATTTGCAAAAATGGGTGAAGAGGAATGTCAGTTTTTACTTTCTATTGAAGCAATATCTACAATAGTCAACTTTTATCTCGGACAAAAAGCAACTGATTATGTAAGTTACTTTCTGTGGCATTATTTTTATTTAAATGTATTCATAGCTTCTTTTAATGCAGAATTCAAATTTTTTGAAAACTTGCTATTAAATGTTATTTAACGTATATCAATTTTCACAATAAATTTTTCACAAAATAAGTTTTTAATTTTTATTAAAATTCTAACATTTACTGGCTTTGTTTCTTTATTAATTATTTCATTTTATGATTAATATATTTTCGAATATGTTTGGATATATTATTATAAATGTGTCAAAGAATATTGTTTATATATAAGTAGTGCATTTTTATTAAAATTTTTATGCTTTCTTTTGTTAATATTGTTCAGATGTATAGTGTGATTAAAATATTCCTTTTTGTGTATAGTTCAAATATTCACATTTTGCAACACTAATTCAAATATCTCTTAGCTAGCAACAAAAATTTTTTTTAAATTTCATTACAAAATGACTGGATTTGTTACTTGGATCCATTTGGTATCATTCTATGATATTGAAAAAATCCCCTTTCTCTCATATTTATCCCTAATTTGTGGATTTATCAATCCAAATGCATCCACTTTAGATACTACAAAATAATTGTGAGTATTATATAAACTATTTAAATTATATGTTTCACATATTAAATGGTTATGTTATCCAATTATTTCAAATTAATTTGGAAATTCATTTTATTGAAAGTGGTTAAATTTAAAGTATAGCAATAAAATAAACTTATATATATATATATATATATATATATATATATATATATATATATATATATATATATATATATATATATATATATATACCTATTATGAATAATTTACTTTTAGCTAAATACTTAAAAAGATTTGTAGGTTGTTTTATATGTTATAAATTGTTATGTATTTATAATTCAACAGATAAAATTTTGGACAATTTAATATCAAACTTTGTTAAATTAAAGAAAAATTTAGTACAAGTACTTCCAAAAAAAGTACTAAATAATAATAGTATAAAAATGGAATAGAGATAACTCCAAAAACTTTTTAAGCATTCAAATTTGCAAATATATATGTATATTTTTTAAAATAATAATTTAACATAAAAAGGTTTAAGAATTGGAAATATTCCTCTTTCCCCCTTCTTCCTTAGTGTGCTTTTTTCTGTAAACTTAATGAGCTAATTTGACTATTAAGATTTAAAGAAACGTATTATAAAAGGATAATACATGTAATACATTTTTTTAAAATTTAGTACAAGATAAACCTTTAAAATGGAAACTAATGTGTATGATAAAGAAGATGTAAAAATAAATTTAGATAAAAAAAATAGAGAAATCTTGTTTTTGTTATAACTAGCTGCATTTTCTTAATATTTTAAAATAGTTATTCACATATGATACAATTTTTTAATAGCCTATACCTTCCTTAATTTGTACCTCAGGATGCAAATATCATTATTGCTATTTAAATTAAAAATATTAGAATTCAATAAATCAAAATTTATTGCTATAGATTTTGTTATATATTTTTTCATTTTGACTTACCAGGTCTTTTGAAATTTTTAATTATAAATATTTAGTTCTTAGTGTTAGTGCATTTAAATTAATAAGTGATTTTCCTCTTTGGAAATATAATTATATTAATATATACTGCTGTATTTTTAAGCATTCGTGCTTTTTAATGAAATCTGAAATTCTCATTTGTATAAATTTATTATGTTAAGTTTCTTTTAAAAAAATACAAAATTAATAATGTAAAATTTGAATTTTGTTTCCATTTCTTATTATTCATATTTATTGTGTCAAGGCTTGAATTCCACTTTCAATAGTTAATAACATTGTTAATTTTTACTTTGCAATTTCTCATTAATTTTTACCATTCAAAAATAACCTCTAGACAGAATATTACTTCCTTTCAATCTCATATTTATAAATTAGTTGTATATATATTCATGATCCAATTACATTAATGAATTTGCAATTAAATTTCAATGCATGCATTTCTTTTTTAAATGTGTATACATACTTCTAACTTTTTAACTCTAAAATTTACTTAAAACAATATTTTTGTCTCAATTTTGAAACTTTATGTATTTTTCTAAGATTATTTACATTTAATATATGAAAATTTCTTTCCTTTGAGATATTGAGTACTGTTTATGTCTAGGTTGAAGTTCTTTCTGATGATGAAGACGAGGATGATGATGAAGTAGTTGCTGCTGTAGATGATAAATACAAACCTGCTTCTTTAGAGAAAATGATATCTTTAATAGCTCTACTTGTTGAGAAGTCTAGAGATGATAAAGCACTCCAACTTTCTCACAATGATTTCAATGCTGTTGCTGGTGGGAAGGTATATTATTCAAATCTTGCATCACCTGTTCTTATTTATTATGGATTAACAGAAGTTTTTGAATTGCATGTTTTAATAAATATTTTTGCATTTTGAATTTAACCATTTTCTTTCTGCACTGCATTTTTAAAAAATGAATATTCATTAATGTTTTTACTTTAAATTTATGTTTTTACATACATTTGGGGATATGAGTTTAACAAAAAGAAATTTGAATTTCTTAAAAGTTTTTTAAATGTTTTAAAAAATATTGTTTTTAATTTTTATTCTTTTTTATGTTGAGTGGTTGTTTTGACCTTTTGTCACAGGTGATGGATTTCATTCTTCATTTTGAGCATGGATATTTTAAAAGCTTGCTATAAGACCTATTTTATACAAAAATGGATTTTCATAGTTGACTCTATTCACATATCATAAAAGAAAACTAAAGTACTCATCTTAACAGAAATCATTTTGAAATTAGAAAATCAAAAACAGTCTTGATCATCAGTGTCTTGTGTCAAATCCTGATTTTTCCATTGTAAATAAAATGGTCTTCCTACAATCCCATTTAGATATTAATTGGATATTTGAAATTCATTGTAAATTATAGTCCTTGATTAAAATAATCCTCAGACTATTGTCTAACAGATTAGTCTAGTAATTCATGAGTTAAAATGTTTTATTTTACCCAACATAGATACAAAATCTTCAGAGGACTCTGAAACAGATAAAAAAATGTTTGTTTCCTTATGTCATTTGTTATTTTTCTCGGGTCAATTCCTAATTTTGAAATTTAATTTTATAATTATTATAACTCTTTTATGTTAATAAAAATATGTATGTTTTATGATTATTCCATAAATTTTTTAGAATTCCAAACTATTCTAAGTTAGGTACTAAACTTACATTTTTGTGGTTGTTCAGATTTTCAGTTCCTGTGCTTGCTTGTTCAATTTCCACCTATTTGTAGTGACTTCAAATTTACTTTACTGCTTAAACTAGGCAAGATACTCTAGATTTCCTAGCTTTGTAGCACATTTTTTAATATTCTTGGGATCTTTTGTTTTTATATTCTACCTTTTATATTTGTTTTTTTTTATCATTTATCAGATATCTGTAACATTATATTTTAATATATATTTTAAATTCATAAGATATGTAATTATTTCAGTGCACTAATTTAATACAATTTCTTAAATTTTGTGTGTCATTTAAAAACATTTTTTTATAAAACTTTAAAATAAGAAACTTAAATTATAAATGGTAAAAGAGGTGAAGAAATCTTAATTTCTGTTTCATTTAAAAACTGGTAACTTTGTTTTTATAAGTTTTGATAATAGTACCATTTATTCCAAATTCAAATTACTTTCATATGTGTAGGAAAATAACTACAATTAAGATATTTTTTTACTGTTACTCCTAATTCAATGTGTAAAACAGTTAATTTATTTAAGACAATTGTGTTATTAGCTTCTTTAAGACAATCCTAAACATGTCTCTTAAGTACATACATTCTACTCAAGAGAACGGAACCAAACTTTAGAACAGTTAGCGGTTTGAACTTCTGTTCAACTGTTCATGCACTCCAATTCCACCATGGGTTCAAATGTTAGTGATTCAGGATCCACTTAAAACTGTAGGTTCTGGTCTAATTGCCTTTGTGTACTGAGAATGACTGTTGAGCTACAAACTAACCAAACTGAGCTGTCAATCCAATGGTTAGTGCTCATTTCTTAAGTTCAATAATTCTTAGGTTCAAATTCTACATTGGAATTGATGTTTGTAGTCATTCAGAATCCACGTTAAATTGTTGGTCATAGTGTAGTTAGCAGATGTTTTCTAAAAATTGCTGTTAATCTACAAACTAAATCAAATTTTAATAATGGGTTCCTATGGCTGATGTATGTGTGCATTTGAAATTAAAGCACTTTTTAAGACTTCTGTATTACACTTTGTTCCCATTACTTTGAGTGGAGCATAATTTATTGATTATGACCTTCTAATGATTTTGATATTTTATCCAATTGAAAATGCTTAATATTAAGTATCAAATACTTATAACATAAAATTTTTATTGGTATGTTTAAGTTTTTGTTTAATGAATTGTTTGAATTGATTTTTAAACTTAATTTATTACAGGGATTTCCTTTTTTGTATCAGCAAATACGTGATGGAATCAATCTGAGGCAAACATGTAACTTAATATACAGCCTGTGCCGCTATAATGAATCTCTTGCTGTGATGGTATAAAACTTACCTTAATCTTTTTTAATTATTATTTTTAAAATTAATATGGAATCTTATAATTTCTATTAACTGATCTTCTATTTTTAAATGATATTAAATAAATTTTTTCCTGTGTTTGCACGCATCATTGGATTTCTTATTATCATCCTTAATATTAAGAAAAATGATCAAAAACTTACAAGCATAACCTAAATGCTTTCCAATATTTAGTTTCTATCTTGTAAAAATTAATTAATAATGATTGTAAATAATTGTAATCAATTTTTAATATGTAATCAATATTGTTAGATTTTATACATGTTTGAAATTGTCATCTTTTTACCACATCTCTTATAAATAAAGTATTTAAAAAAAGAACTCTATTTACCCTGCATTATAATATATAAAGCATCTAAATGAAATTCATAAATATATGTAATTTGTATTTTCATTGTACTGAGGAAAAGTCAGTTGAAATAATCACTTTCCCCATTTCAAAACTACATTTTTAAAAGCATTTTTTCCCCTCATAAATTACCTGTTAGCCAGTCCATCTACTTATTTTTCAGATAGTCAGAGCATTGAATTGTTTTCTTCATGTTTAAAAGCTCTTTTTCATTCTGATTGATTATGTTCTCAGTCATTTAATCATCTAATAATTCTTATTCAAATAACATCTGAATCCATGTTAAAAAAATCGTTAAGTGAATTTCTGGAGAGCAGTAGTTTATAATATCGATGCTCATTGATGAGTAATTTATCTTCATTAAAGATGTCAAATAGGTTTTTTCTTCCATTATTAGTTACAGTGGCTTATTTAATATTACATGCAGGTAACAAAAGGACTTTGATATCTTTTTTTATTTATTTATTTACTTTTGCAACATCATTCTATACATTCTAAAAACCATTGTGCCCACAAAACTTCATAAGAGGATTCTAAGACATGATCACTCCTTTCAAAGATATCCTACAATATTTTCACTTGAAGCTCTTGAGTACACTCAAATACATGCAAAGTTATAAGTTAGATTTGGCAGAAGAAATTGTACATGAAACCACTTCAATTAATTATGAACTTTAATTAATTGAAAGGATAACTATTTATATACAGTAATTTAAATTTTTGTGTAAGCCAAACTAGATACCTACTAATTTAGTTTGTATTGTAATGTATTGTTGTTCAGTTCTTTATTATTAAAACAGAGTGCTAACTATTTTTGTACATATCATTTTTTCTTATCTTGTAACATATTTTATTACAATAAATTTGGAGCACAAATTAAAAAAAAGTATTTGCATTATTATTTATTATTAGTAGTAAAATGCATTATATATTATAGAAACAATGATTTTGCATTAAAATTGAGAATAATTTCATATATCTATATTTTCAGATTATAAATATGATGTTTTCTTCTATAACAAAACAACATGAGGTAAGTTTCATTTTTTAATTGCTTTTTATGATATTAGAGCTTTTCAAGTATTTAATCATTTGCTATAGTCAGTAATCAACATTTATTACTATAATTACAACTTACAGACATAACAAGTACAGTAACAGTCAGAAGAATTTAACACCAATTACATTTAATTAGGTATGAATATCTAATAATTTGTTAGCTGTTCATAATATTAACTACAATTTGTGAACGAAAAATCTTCAAACTCACAGTAGTATTTACAAATATTAAGTTTCCATTGTTTGCTCAAATAATCAAGTATTGGCTCACTTTGAGTTAGTAACTGTTCTTTTGTTGAATATGAAATCCAGTTTTCAATTCTAGCCACTATTAAACAAATTGAAGTGGATATTCAATTTTTACTCTCAGCATCTGTCGAGATGGGTGTTAGAGAATTTTTTAAATTTCCTATCTTGCAAGTCATGAATGCAAAATAAAGTATTCCCAACAGCAGTAATATACTGTGATTTAAATTAAGCTCATTGGCATAACAACCAATATGGCCAATGTCTACAGTGTACATAATTGTTTTCATGACTGAGGGTCCTGAGATGCAAAACATATATCTCAGTTAGGTGGTCAGCCTAACATGAGAACCCCAGTGTTTAGTTCCCAAGCATGCTTGGTACTCAGTTTATTGATCCACTGAAGGGATGAAAGGCTGTGTCAACCATGCCCAGCTCAAGGATATACTGTGATTTACGAAACCTTATATGGTCTATGGCCATTTGATCTGATGTTGCTTTTAGGCATAGTAGAGAATACTTTTCTAGTAGCAATTCGAATGGTTTTTTGATAAATATACTGATAGAGAATATAGTTAGCTTAGTTCATTTTATGGTCTAATGTTTAAATTAAATAATTAAGGAATGTTCGGCAACCAACGAAAATCGACATTATTTTTATTGCTTCTGAACAGTAAAATGGCATGATTATATTTACTTGTGCACCATTTTACTTGATTGTGAGCTGAATTTCAACTTTCTCCCATTTTTTCAGAGATTTTGTACATTTTTACTGCTGATATTGATTTAAATTTATATTTAGTATCTAAAATTACCATAGTTCTTTTGCCATTTTTTATATTTATAATCAAAATGTAATGTTATTCATTCATGAAAACACAGCAAAAGACAAATTTTATTTTTGCCAATGATGAGAGATTTTTTATTCTTTAAAAGAAACATTGACAGTTGGATATAATTTGTTTTGTGTTCTGAAAACAACCAGAAGTTGCTCCTTTTTTAATGAAACTTTCTCATTTTCTTTGACTTTTTTAAAGAATACTTCACAGAAAAATATGGAATGAGGACAAAAATAAAAATTAAGATTTTCCTGCCTTATTGTCACTTTGTAACTAATGTAAACCAATGATTTTATATCAGTAAATTTTCTACTACTTTAAATATAGATAATGCAAAATAATGAGTATAAAGGGCTTCTCTTATCAGAATTCTAAAGCAAAGTTGGTGAATAGTTAACATTTTAGCCATCAGTTCAATAGCTTCTGGTTTTAATTCTCACCCAGAAATAGATGCTTGTGATGATTCATAATTAATAGCTTTCATTAATTTTGTAAGCAAAATGGCCATAGAGCTATAACCATGTTTGATTAAACAGAATTATAAATTTTAAACTTCATTTAATCAAAATTTATTTTCTTTTTGAAACAGTCTTCATGCGCAAAAAGCGATTATAGAAACCTTTAAAACTGAGCTCTTTGCTGATTAAACTTCTGCAGAATATCAGTCATCAGAACTACAGTTTGTACAAAAAATAAAAATGAACCCTTAAAAAAAACACCTTACTTCCTTACTGTCTTACTTCCTGAGCTGGTAGCAAGCTAGTTACCTCACTGGCTTTGTGTTCAACAGTTTTTGCAGATTTTATTCTGTGTTTGTAATATATTTCACAATCTTCTCTGTATTTAACTGTGGCATGTGCAAAAAATCATTAGGTGCCCAACAAGAAATGATAAGAGGATTAGAATACTTGTGTCAAAGCAATTTGTGTTATCCTTTAACTGATTTATAAATTCTTTAATTCACCATCATTCCTTTTTTCTTAAAATCTTTAATAAATTGTATCTTAAAATTTTACACAATCTAATTACGATTTTTTATGATGCAAAATAATTTTAAATGTCTAAGTGTTTTGTGTAAAATAATTCTTTAAAATTTTGCTGAAAAAAATTAAGTTTCTGAATTGGAAATTGCTTTTTTATTTCACTGAGTGGAAATAGTTTTAAACCAAATATTATTTTTAAAAAATTTAAAAGATGCTATCATAATTTTCTTAAGGTTTGGAATAAAACATTGGTATAGGTTTTCAAAAACTATCAAACGATAAATGAATAGATTCCTTACTATCCTGTTTTGGTGGATGTATTTATTAAATGGAATGAAAGTAGGTTTATCTCTAAAGATTATTGAATGGTAAAAGTATTTTTAATTAAAAATTGCTAAATTTCTGGTATCTTCATAAAGTATTTTTCAAGTAAAACTTTTGTAGCTTCTGAAATTACTGTTCTATCTTTTAAAATGTTTTATCAAATCAGCATCTGATGGACTTATACAGTAAAATGTGAGTAACATATAATTAAAGAGCAAAAACTTGTGTGCCGAAAATTTTGTCAGAATAGAGAACCAAAGTAATTATAAAAGTATCAAATTCATGGTAAATTCAGATACATTACCAAAATTTATTAAAACTATTTATAAAGATGTTTATGATTAAATAATTTGAATTTTAATAATTGACTATTTTATACTAAGAAGTGATAATGTTATGAAAAATTTTGCTTGTAATTATATTAGAAAATACATTTTTGTAGCATGTGTGACAGTGTTTGTAATAAATTGAACCTTTTAAAATATTTATTTCTTCATTGTGAACTATATTGTTACGTAATAGTTTCTGGCATTGACTGAATTATTCATAAAATAATACGATAGCTTAGATTCAGTATGTTTTGAATTTAATGAAACTTCTCTATAATTACAATTCTTTTTTTCTTAGATGAGTACCCCCTTTTTTAAGCTTCTGTCTATGTTAGTAGAAATAAATGGGGGACCACCAGGGCATCCAGCATATATGAACTTAGTGCTGCAAAGGATATGGGAAGTAAGTATTATGAAATATCAAATAGTATGTAACTTGATATATTTTGATGCAGTTAATCTAAAATCTTCCATCTGCTTAGGCAATAACAAGTATTCTTTAAAAATATTAGCAACATTTCCAAATATGTTAATGAAATAAATGACTTAAATAAAAGAATCTAATTAATTTTTATGTAATATATAAAGTAGAACTAATCAAATCTATATTGTAAGTCAATATTACATATCAATAACAGGATTAAAAAATTTAGTTGTTTTACTTTTATCAATACATATTTCAATAAAAAAAAATAAAACTTTTAGTAGAAATATAGTTGAAACATACTTTTAGTTTTAAGTGCACATTAAGTAATTAAAACAGGATTTTCAACTAAACCAACTAGAATATAAATTATAAATAAACTCACATAATTTAAATTTGGTATTTTATCAAGTTGTTGAAAATATTTCCAGAACATTTATAAGGTTTTCTAATGTCATCTTTAAAATAAGAAATAAAACAACTCACTTATAAAATACATATAATATATAAATTATTATTCCTTTTTGTCTCTTAAGTTAGTGATACTAATGAAAATAGAAAAGGAAAAGTATTTTTAATATCTTAATTATACATTTAACTTAATGCAAGATATGAAGAACATGTTATCAGAATTGTAAAATCTTAAGTTATTCTAAAGTTCTTGTTAAAAAAAATTGTTGATTATTAAGGTGCAAATCTCTGTCAATTTTTTCCTCTTGTATGAAATCTCAAAAAATACTTTGTATATTCCATTGTAAAAACAATTCACAAATATACTACAACTATAAAAAAGATTTCCTTTAAACTTTTGTATAAAAAATGTTATTCATTTATTCTAATAATAAATTAAGAATACTTTTTATTAATCACTGAAAACTATCAGACCCTATGGGGATTATTAAAATTTCACATCTAGAACTCTCTGGCTGGATAATTTGAAAGCAGAAAAAAAGTAGTGAGTAGCATAAAATTAGTTAAAAAAGTTGAAAATATGGGACGAATGTTATGCAAGTTACGTAGTGAGTTATGTGTCCCTTGTATACCAATTATTCTGAAAGAATTTGTCAACCTGCATCTGATAAGATTAAATCTGCATTTATCATTCGATTAAATACTAATTCACTAATTTTTATCACAGAACTTAAATAATTCAATTATTTGTCACCATATCTTGTAAATACAATTTTCTCTTTTAAATGGTAATGGTATCATTTTGAATTTTATGTGCTACATTTTAGACTGCAGAATATTGTCCACAACAGTGTATGGAATGGTTGACCCTTCAAGTTCCTAGACATAAATGTGCTCATGCGTGGGTCTTACAGAGTATGGACAGCTGGGTTGAACGATTTCTAATAGCTCATAATGTTCAACGAGTTAGAAATGGTATGTATATTTTGTTACTAATTTATTTAGCAACTCATTTGATTTTCCTAAATGTTAGATAATGGGCAATATTTATCAATTTCTACTGCTTTCTTACTAGTATCATTAATTTTAGTTTTGATTGTTTATGTAATTACTGTCAAAAGTTATTCTTAAAAAATATAGTTCTGTTTACTGTTTCATTTAATTTTGACATTTTCTTTATCTTAGATATCCATCATATATTAGATTTTAAATATTACTGCTGTAAAATCTTACTTTAAACTGAAAGTTTTCTTCAAATTAAGAGATTTTCATTTTGTTTTAGAAATTTTACTTTAATAATAAATATTTGTGGTGTCATCATTGGAACAAAAATAGTACTTAACCAATAAGTTATTTGTTTAAATTTACCTTTGAGTAATCAAAATATTGAAGGCTAAATTTCAAAGTTCACTATATTGTATATTTGTGAGTTTATGACTATCTAATCTTTTACCCAAGATTTCGTCCCTCATTTTTGTTTCCTTTTCCTCTTCAATCTGGAAGCCTAATTTTGCTGTATTTTCAAGTTTTCACAAAGTTTGTTAGAGCTTGATAATCCATAAACACCAATCTTAGATTTGACTTAAGTATTCCATTTTGAATTTTATGCTGAAAAAATGCAATGAGAAAGTCTTTCATGTATGTGAACAAAATGTATGAATAATAAATAGTTACTTTATCATTGAAGTGTAGTTAATATTGAAACTGTTTAAGGGGGTCATTAGAAAGCTTAATTTTTGTAAAAAAAAAAAAAGTTTATATTTTACTTAATTATTTTTGGAAAAAATTAATATATAAAATTTTGTATTTTGTTAAACAATTTCTTATTTTAAATTAATCTCCTTGATTTCCTTTTATATGGTTTTTTTATTTTCCATGGCATAAAATCATTCCTAAGCTTATTTAATATTTTAATGAAATATTTTATGTATTGCAGGGTCTATTTTTAGTATGCTTTAATTTCTTAAAACATTTCTTTCTTTACCATTAGTTGTAGTAAATTCAGTTTAAGTCTATTTTATTAAAAATATAACTTCTTTCTAAAAATTGCTATTGTGAATTTCACTCTTTGCATTGTCCTCAATTTCTGTTGTTCCTTTTGGGTATTCATAAGCATTTGTATCATAAATGTTTAGACATAGTTTTTGGACATTATAAAATCTACTGTGATGAAAAATTCTCAGAATGGAGGCATAAAAAAATATCAATTCATTAATTAAAATCTATTTTGTGTTCAAAATGCTCTTGACTTTGCATTTCCAACATTTTCTCTGATCATCAAAACATGTTTTAAATTCGTTCTTCTTTTGACATTCCCTTCAAAGTTTGTTGCAAATTTTTATCAAATTTATTATTAAATGGTAACTTTTGAAGAGGCAATTTCAACTGTGGGTATATAAACAATACTGCGTCATCATACCAGAAGAATACAGTACTTATGGGGCCATATTTGTTAAATATTTTGCCAAAATCTCCAATATGAGAATGGGCATTTGCATTGTGCTAATCCCATGGATTTTTTTCACATTTCAAATAATTTTTGACAAATTGCTTCACACAGATGCTGCAAGCTTCAATCACCAAATGTCTTCTTAAAATAGTATTTAAAGAGTCACCTTAAAAGCATTTGCACTTTTCAAATATTTTGTAGCAGAAATCTTATTTCAAAATTTAAAGTATTTTATTTAATAATGTTAACTAATTAAGGGAATCAACCAAATGGAAAACCTGACCTAATTAATTAGAAATTTATTTTTTCAAATGAGCTGTCACACAAATGTCTAGTTAGCACTCTAGCTTTCTATTCAACAATTAATGACTTCCAATTTTTATCTCAGACATTTATGTTAGTAATGATTCAGAGTTCACTTTAAATATTAAGTGTCAGTCCGCGATCAATCTTTTTATGTAGAAAGTCACTGTAAAATGAAAGTCGAATCAAAATCTGTGTTTATAAAAATCAGTTGTTTTCGAACTATGTTTTTGACTAATATTAAGTGGAACATTTTGATAGTCTTAATTTCTGTATTATGCCAATTCCTGGAATATGTGAGAGAATTTTTGAAGTGTAATTTTTTAATATAAGCTGCTTAAAAATATATGCTTGCTGCTAAAATGTTTCTAGTTAATACATATTATCTGCAAGCTTGTAACTAATATTTTTGTGATTCATATAGGCATCTAATTATCAAGAATTACAGTCAGGTCTGAAAATAAATTAGCAATTTGATAATAATTTACATTTTATTAATTTGTGAAATAGCAAGTATTATGCATAATTGTAAACTGAAAAGATAAAAACTTAATCTTCTATAATGGAGTGTCTGCATTAAATACATTTTGAAATCTGTTTTAAGGAAGAAATAACATTTAAATATGTCAAAAAAAATTTTTTTTAATTAGC
Source organism: Latrodectus hesperus (assembly GCA_037975125.1). Classification (NCBI taxonomy): domain Eukaryota; kingdom Metazoa; phylum Arthropoda; class Arachnida; order Araneae; family Theridiidae; genus Latrodectus; species Latrodectus hesperus. The sequence continues at coordinate 77,766,038 of CM075858.1, read as the reverse complement.
CAATTCATTGTTTGATTTGTGGTGTAGCGATTCGATTATTGACTCGAAATACAGAATTGACAGCTGAAGGGTTAATACTCTAGCCTTCGGTTTTATCAGTTAATGGGCTTGAATTCATGAATGTTTGTAGTGTTTCAGAATCCTTCTTAAACTGTAGGTCTCAGCCTAATTGCCCTTTGGGGAAAAATATAGCTGTTGAATGACAAACCGTTTAATCAGAATTTTTCAGGATTTATATAACTCCTGGAAATGAAGGAATTATAAATCAACTACTGTAATTATAAATTAAATTTAAAATTTGATAACAGATAAAATATTTGTTAAATAATTTATTGACATTATTTATATAAAATAATCTATAACATTATTATATGTTAATCAAAACTTTCAAACACCAGAGTTGTACAAATATGTCAGAAGGTATATACAACTCCTTAAAACTCCAGGAATTTTGACTTCTTGAAAATCTTGAATTATTCTTTGAATGTTTACTTACCTTGATGCTTTTTTTTTAATTTTCAATGAAATCATTTGAAAACCAAATTGAGTATTGGTTCTTAATGTTACCACTCAATGGTGTATGATCAATGTTAGGTTGTGTTCATGACCGTTGACTAAAATAAAGATCTAGTTCAGCCACAACATTTTCATAGTGATCCAGTTTATTCTGGACCACATGAAATATTTAGTGCTAATTGTTTAGATAAAGCTGCATTGTATATAAGGAGCTTGCAGACCAAATATATATTATTGCAGGTTGACATTATTTTCTTGCATCAGTTATGTTTTTTAGAATTTTTCTGCTCTCATTGGTTCACTCCTCAAACTCATATCACTTTGTTTCTGTTATCCAAACCACCAGCTCCTGTTTCATAATCAGAAAATTCTTCATAATGTCGATTGTTTCTCATTCAAACCATGTTTTGTTAAAATGTTCCCCTCTTTTATCAATGAGGTCTTATCTAATGATTATCACAACTAGAACTCTACAAGTTAAATTTCCATACCATATTGCTTATACCATTTCAGCAACAGCTTAGGGAGTGCTGCTAATCCTATGTATCTGTTGTAATTCTGAAATTTTAATCATTTATGCATAATGCTATAATATGCATTTGCTGAAAATTTTAGATCAAACACATACTTCATAATGTGCATTTTTTTACACATAAAAAAAATTTACTTTTTTGAACAAATGACTATCATTCAGTTCCTGTCAAGTTCTTGTGACACTTCATTTTTCAATTTGTATGCAAACTTTTAATAAAAAGTTTCAATTCCTACAAACTGTCAATAAAGATTATTATTTTAAATGTTCTGTCTTATTCCTAATATCAATTGAGTGGGAAAAAACTAAATTTTGATAAAATAATTTGCATATTTGGTACTAGGTTCTTCAGCACTTTGTAAGTTATTAAAAAGCTCTCAACAAATGATTTCCCATTTCATGTTCTCTAGACTTGACATCCTATGACTTTCTTATTCACTTGAACTCTCCAATTCCAGTTTTGAGTTTGTAATGCAATAAAACTCATTTTCTGGTAATTATTTGGGTCTTTGAAAAAACATTAGCTGAGGTGCGTCATGTAAATATATTACAAATTTTGACCAGCAAAGTGATAATATTTTTTATGCCATCATTCTGGATATCTTTTTTGTAATGTGCAAATAATAACATGAAATTTAATGTTATAATAATTGAATTGTACTGACTTACATACTTTTAGTGTAAATTTTTGTACTTTGTAATTACAGTATTTCCCTCTAAGTTAATCTTTTTTTATAATTTCTAGTGGTAGCTCTGCTTTTGGTGTCTCTGGTTCCCAGCAATCAATTTCGCCAAGCTTATCGAGCAGCACGAAGTGTTTTGATGCCGCACAAAGAAATTGTTGTAAGCCTTCTTTCACATGCTAACTGCAATCTAAAAGTAAATGTCTTGAAAAAGTTTGTATTTTTATGATCCCATTGTGATGAATTCTAGTTGGGTTGAGAAAACAGTTATTCATTAAGCGTATCATCCAAGTAGCTGTTCCAAATGAAGCATTTCACTCATACATATATTTATTCAAATTTGCTATTATGCCAACCAAAAAATAAATCATGGTTAATTTATTTGTTTAATTAAAATTTTGGTTTGCTTGTCTGTACTTTAACTCTTTAATTTCCTGTGCAGGTGTTTTAAATTCACATCTAGGTATTCTGTTGATAACAAAAATTGCTTCACAGTATTTTTTAAATCTGAAAATGATGTCTGATTGGAAATAGTTTGCATAAATTTATAGTTTGGGAAGTGCAATTTTGTAACTTCAGTCACTTGAAAATAAAAATCCTGAAAAAACTATTAGAATTTATAATGCAGCATTTAATCTCTCTGTGATTTGTAACTCTTAATGTTTGCCCTTAACATTTCTGAATAATACAAGTTTGTATACCTTTGCAGAAAATCATTTGCTGGTTTTTCTACACTCTGGAAATTAGTACTTATAAGGAGATTGTTCTAATTTCCTTTATTTGTATTTCTATTCATGTGCATTGGCTAAAATTTCATGAAAATTTCAATTTGTTTTAAGAGTTATGATTTTAAATATTCCATTTATTGACCTCTAATTGATAATTTTTTCATTGTCTTCATGTCATTTATATTATTCTAACGAATTCAATTCAACAGGCATCACATTACATTTTCACCTTTTGCTTCAAAGTTTCATTTCTTGTTCTTTAAAGAAAAATTGGGCTTAAGGTTTCCTAAAAAAATTATTTATTCAGACCTTTTCTTGTTTTAGAAGATTGATTTGTACTGTTATTTTCTTTAGGAATTAACATCTGTGACACAGAAATTTTCATAGTATTGATGATTTTTCAGTTTCATCAGCGAAGAAAAAAATCACTTGAACAATCTCTATGCCTAAATGTTGAAAATACATTGAATTTTTTTTATGTTAAAAACATCTATTCCCTAATGTATTTATTCCCTGTTGATTTTCATCTGTAGCTAATTATGACATCCTATTTTGTAAAAGTGACCTTGATAGATTTACTTGGAATTCAGAACATGTTTCTCATCACTGCAAAGAATAACTTTGCAAGGGTGGTAAGAGGAGAAAAGTAAGTTGCTTGGTATGAAATTTGAGAACTGATTTATATGAAGATCATAATAAATGTCATTAATTATCTTAAGTTTCTTATCTTTCTAAAAAATTACTACATTTATTCCTCCCAAAGATACATGTTCAGAAATTGGTATCCTACTTTATACAAATTTTGTGACACTTATTTTTAAACTGTTGACTTGATTAACTATGCATACAAAACTTTTGCTAGACTCCCAAATATGATCTTAAGTATGATATATCATTTGTGAAAAGTTGAATTGAGAAAGAATCTAAATTGAATTCATTTAATTCAATATACATTAAAACATTAACATTAAATTGTTTTGATCTGTAGAATTAACTCAATAAATAAAATCAAGAAAAATTTGAGATGCATTTTAGTTATGAGCAAAGATAAATTCCTTATACCTTTTAATTTCAAATCTTATTCTGAATGTTAATTTAAGTTATAAGTTTTTATTTAGATTAAAGGGAATATTATTTCCATATACTACTATTTATATTTTATGAGATCAAATTATTAAATTTAATTCTTGTCTCTGGAAAATTAAATCTAAGAAAAAAATCTAGTATATTTATAAAAATTTGAAGTTATAGATGGCCATAAGCAAATATATCTCAAAGAAGAATCTTATTCTTCTGAGTCAAAGAGCCTAGATAAGATTTCAGCTGCCATTGCACAATAGAAGATGGATGCATTTCAACATATGCATCTATCTGAAATGTGCTTAGGAATTTTCTGAATGTTCATCCTTGTGACACATAAATACAGCCCATTATCTGAAAACCTAGACAAAATTAAATTTTTTGCTTTACAGTGTTTAAAAAAGGTCAAAACCTACTTTTATTAATTGAACCTACTTTTATTTATTAATTGAAAATAAAAATTTCTAGTGCTCTCTAAGAACTAATGAGCATTAAGTTCTAAGAATATTTAATGTGTACAAATTAACTGAACTTGACAGTCTAAAAGTTGTGCATCAGGAAAGGTGATCCCCTTCCTAATAATGCACAACTTTTGTATTCTGACTAGCCGGCATCAAGCCACAGTGCTACTCGTATTAGCTCAAAACAATTTTAATGCTTAGGTTCTGACTCTCTAATTACAGAAACAGTGCTATTACTAATTCTTCTAAGTCAGTAATTTTGTGAATCGATGAAAGAACTTTGCTATTTTCCAAAATAATTTGTTGCATTAAAACACAGGAAAACAGTAATTTTATTGACTTATTTTTTCAGGTTTGAAATTTTTTTATAAAAAATTAAATATTTTGAGAAGAGCTATTTCTCAAAAACTTTACTCTTATACCTTTTCAAAGTTTTGCCCATGTTTTTACAATTAGCGTTTTTTTCATGGGGTTATCACTTAATTATATTATCCTTATAACTTTTAACCAAATTGAAATAAATGAAAAGGCTTCATTTACATTTTGGCAATAGTTTTAATTATAAATTGATAGAAATAGAATATTTAACTTTACTGCTCACTCTATTATTAGTTTTGAAACCACTGTAACACATTAATTTTTTTCAGATGAACGCAGAGTCTTTTGAAGTCATGCATAAAGTAAGTTTGTGTGCCTGTTATTAAGAACTTTTATTTCTTTCAAAACACATATGCATTACAGAGTTCGTTTTGATTTTCCTTGATAAATAAAAAGGCTGCTGTAATAATATTTAAAATATATTTTTATCTCAAGCTTTTGGTACAATTCTGAAGATTTTACCGCAATAATTCCTTTTAAACACTTAACAACTTTTATTTTCATCTAAATCCACTGTTGTACATTGCACTTGAAAAGAATAACTTTTATAATGTGTATTCTTGTGACTTTGATCAAAATAATCTCGTTTTCTAAGAATTTTTAAAAATGCAGAGTTTAAATTTTTAAAGCATAATTGCGGAATAAAACAGAAAAATGCACAATACTGGAAAGAAAAACAGTGTATCATTTCAAAAATTAGATAATGTGGGGATTCACGTGTTGCAACTATTTTACGACATACTGTGCTTTGTTGATCATTAAATCTTATATGCAAGAATGTCTAAAGCCAATATGTGATATAGAAAGTAAAATTTGAATGAGGTACAATAGATTGCAGCTTTCATATGTAAAGAATTTTTATGTATGTAGGATCTTCCATCATAACGCAGTTATACATAATGTGTATACTTTATCAATGGGAAATCTATTTGTAACTTGTCTGAACTATCATCTAAATAGTTAGCATTCTATCTATGAGTTTGAATACCATCTCAGGTTTGAATGTTTGTAACAATCTAGAATCCACTTTAAACTGTAAGCACCAGTAATAACCCTTAACACAAAAAATGACCATTGAATAACATGTCAAACCTGTTTATAAACTGCCCACAGCATACTCCTACCTTCAATATTACCAATTAACCATTTCATTCCGTCAGCAATATGCTGATGACTAAACATACTAAATGATTGCTGCCAAAATTTATTAGCATAAGTAAGAATAATTGAAAAGCTTAATTATGTTAAGTTTTCAGGGCTTGGTAGAGATTTTAAACATTTAAAATGACCTTGTTAACTGTAAAACAAAGAAATTGCAGCTAAAGATTTGCATGTTTTCTACAGATTTTTGTTAAAAATATATTTCACAAAGTTCAATGTTTATATGACATGTTAAAACTGATTACTACTTAGATACTAACCTCAAAATAGGATTATTTATTTTCAAGTTATCTTTTCTCTTTTTGCAAATATAGTATTTTTTATTACATTTAATGTTAGATTTACAATTTAAATTTTAAAAATGAGTTTTTTACTTCAATAGAATGATTTATAATGCATGTGAAGTAATAAGTTTTAGATCTGTTAATATAATGCTCATTGCATTTATTAAAATACTGTATAATATTTAAACTTTTCATTCTCAATTTTTTACTTTATTATAAAATCTTAATTTAAAATATATAACTCTTTTAATTTATTTCTTTGATTTATAGATTTATGAGCTACTTTTGCGTTTGCTTAAGAGAGCAAAGATGTATGTTGGTAAGTTCTTATTTCCATTATTTTAAAAATGACAGCTTTTAAAAATTTATTTGACTTTTTTATTTTCTTTCCTCTTTTAATGAATTTGTCAAAAGATAATTAAGATTAAAAATGTCAGCTTTTAGAAAAATAAAAAAAAAATTCGAGACTAAAATTTTGTTAAAAATTTTTATTGAATGACATCTCAATAATTTTACTATTAAGCCTAGAATTTAATAAGAAAGTCAAGTTACACTGATGACCCTAAACAGTATTCTTTCTTCAAAGATAAGTTTATATTGAAGTGTTATATTTTGTGTGGGCACACAACAAATAAGGATTACTATAGTTGAATTATTTTAGAACTCTTTGAAACATCCTATAACTGACTACTTTGTGATTGACCTCTTAATTATTGACAGAAATATATATTTGTGATAAATTAAAAGCACTATATTTTAAAACAGTGCTTTAAACATTTCTACCAAACAACAATTTAGCAGTTTAACCTCATCGAAACATAGCTGAGAAGTATCTAGAATTACATAATTAACTATAAAGCATAAAAAGCTCATTATGTTTTTACAATTGATAACACTTTTCTTTTTAGAAATGAACTGTTGATTTCTAACTAAGAAAAATTTCTGTGCCTTTAGCATTTTGTCATTTTGTACCCACTGGGAATATATTGTTAATAATATTAAAAATGCTACATCATTAAATCTGTTTTGAATTTTAATTTACTCCTCTTTCCTCTTTTCTATTCTTAATTCAATCCGAATAAATTTATGTTTCTAAAAATATCTGTAAAATAAAATTAATAAAGCTCTTGTCTTTTTATTTAAATAATAACTTTTTTGCATCCAAACTGTTATAAACTTTTTCAAAACAATGTGAAAATATTTAATAGGTCAGTTATGTTGTTATATATATATATGTCTGCATATTTTAAAACAAAATTTATCCAATTTACATGTAAGTTGAATATTTTTAACATGTCCTCATTTAATTTGGTTTTGAATATTTGCATTTATTAAAACTTAACAGTGCCTACAATTTTGAAATAGAAATATCGATATAATGAAAATTTACCATTATTCACACTACATTTAGATTGCTGATTTCATAAAGTACTAAGCTATCTTTTTATATTTAAAGGTCATATTTAATTCATTATTTTTTGTAATACTCATTTTCATTTTTTTTTTCCATTTTCAATCTTTGTATTTAATTTAATAAATATAAAATTAAATTTAAAGCCTAAATATTAAAAATTTTATAAGTTTGCCTTTAACATTTGGTAGAAATATGACTAAAATAATTGTTTTGTTGAAATTATATTTCACTGTCTATCCATGTAATAATTTGATATCTATATCATGTAAATGTCTTAGAACTAGTATATTATTTCATTTGCATTCAGTATCAGATTTATAGTATTAGATTGAGAGTAAAATTAGTTATGTATATTTTCAGATCCTGCTGTTCATGGTACGACTAAGCTTACATCATATTTTGCTGTGATGACTTATTGTTTACTTACTAAAACAGAAAAACTTATGGTAATTTTCTAAGCTTGTCATGATTGTTATATATGAACTAAAAATCAAATCTTGCTTATAGTATATGTTTCTAAAGTAACTGTTATGACACCATAGCCCAAATGTGGACCCAGGCCTACCATGTGCATATCTGTTTTCGTGACTGAGGGCCTTGGAATGCAAAGCTTACATCCCGGTTAGGTGGTCATCCTAATATGAAACCCTCAATATTTAGTTTCCATGCATGCTTTCTACTCAGTTTATCAACTCACTGAAGGGATGAAAGGCTAAGTCGACTTTGCCCTACCCTAGGATTGAACCTTGAACTTGTGCCTTGGGAGCATGAAATGCTATCACTTAGCCATTTGAGCTTCCTAAGACAAATTTGAAATCTTTAATTTCATAATAACATATAACTCATATTGTGCTCATATTCCATCATTTGTATTACTTTTACTTATTATATAATTGAAAGTTTTCAAATATGGAATGACAAGAAAAACTAATATCATCCCCCTCCATCTTTAATAATATAATACCATTTAAAAAACGGATAGATTTTAAGGTATTAGATATGAAGCGTGGAGCCCATAATCTTTCGTTGGTCCCTATACCAGGGTTTAAGTATATATGGACAGATGTCCTATTACCAATACCTGCAATTAAGCTAACTACCAAACAGTTATAATTATAAGCAAAACTATAATTATTAAGTGTTTATTCCAGCAAAAAAATACTATTATTTTAAGTATCTACAAAGGTATTTAATTTTATTAATAGAATCGGATTGATTAAGAATTAATAGTATATGAATAATTAAATGTAAATATCAATAAACTAAATTTGTTATTTTTATCAAACATAATAAAATTATTACATTATAAGTTAAGTTTAAAATTTGATAACAGATAAAATAAAAATATTTCTGTTAAATAATTCATTGTCATTATTAACAAAAAAAACTATACTACCAAGATATTACTCATTAACCAAAACTATCTGGCACCAGAGTCGTATTTTTTTTCTCTCTGAACCTGCTGCTTTTAAACAACTATTAGCCTGCATATATAATTAATAGTGGTTAAATGCAATGAATTAATAATTTGATTTGAATACAGAAATGCCAGATGGGCAAAATAATTAAGCTCTAATTGCATTAGCAGTGCAGAAGTTGAATAGCAGTATGCCGGTAATGCACAGAACAAAAGAGAATTTTAAAAAAATAATACAAGTATTTTTAATTAATAAATGTAGTGGTATGAAAAATTGTATAAATTAAAAGCTTAAAAACACTTGATATATAAATTTAGTTTGTACTGGAGTAACATATGTTCACTTCAGTAAATTAAGTATTCTAAGATTAAATTATTTTCTTCCATATTATCTTTATGAATTAAGCCTTTAACTATCAAGAATGCATTGTTTTCATGTTTTAATAAAAAAAAATTTATATCAAAAATTTTTATTAAAACATGAAAACAATGCATTACCTCTTATGCATAGCAACAATGCGTAGTAATACCTCTTGAATGTTTTGCTCATTCTAAATTTCTGCTCTAAACTATTTTAATTTTAAAAGAAATGAAAAAAGATTTTTCCAATTATATGAAATCAAGAACACTTGTTAGTTTTTAATAAGTTAAATACTAATGTTAAGAAAATATCCAGAAAGTCTGTTTTTGTGAAATGTATATTATAACTTAAAAGTAATTTAATCTACAAATATTGGAGAATTGCCATTTAATATTTATGAAGTTCCATTTTTCTTTTGAAATGTATAAATTTTTTCTCCTTCCTAAACACAAAAAATAAAAAATTCTTAATTCCTTTGGATTAACTTTAAGATAATTAAATAGGCTTTTGTTGATTTAATTGTAAACTATACAAGATAATTATTGATTTGGGTCCTTTTTTATTTGCTGTGTTTTTCAAGAAATAACTTTAGAAGCCTAGATATAAAGAAATGTTATATCTTAATCAAAGTATTATACATGTTTCATATCTGAATAATAAGCAGGTATGAAGGTTGTGTAAAATTTTAATTTTTGAATGAATAAAAAATTGAAGATCTGTAAAATAAGAAATATAATTGAATTAAAATCTTCTTTACCTCTGTATTTAATTTTTTTACCATGATGTGCTCTATTATTAATACCATTTGTTTTGGTGTCTGTCAAAAAGCAGGATGTAATGGTACCCTTCAAAATTTATAGGAAATGTAAAGCTGAATTGTTTAATACAACCAAAATAGGTTGTATTGAAAGTTGTAAAATATTTTTCATGCAAAAATAAATATGTATCTGCTTTTCCTACTCCTACAATTTGAAACACCTCATCCATTTTTTTCCCCATTATTTATTGCAATAACTTTACGAAAAACAAATGTTTTTATTTTATTCATCATTTTACACTTTATAAATTTAATATTGTTCATTAATATTATTTATAAAGACTATATTGAGTTGAATATGTAATGAAATGTTTGTGTAATCAATCTCTTTTGTAAACATTTAATATTATGTAAATTTAAACCAATTATAAATTTATTTCCTTTACATTTAATTTTAGTTTAGTCCATATTTTCTTGACTTATGGAATTTGTTTCAACCTAAACTCTCTGAGCCTGCTATACCAGTTCATATGAACAAACAGGTAAAACTAAAATTTTATTGAAAAGTTATATTGTTATTAATTTACGGTTGCTGTTTAATTATGCGTTATTGTATACATATTCTCTTTTCTTCAATATTGTTAATAGTCAATTTCAATATGCAAGATATTTCATCTTTTGTGCATTATCTTTTTCCAAAATTTATACTGCATTGTAAACTAAATTTTATTCCCAAGGAATTTTATTTTTGCAGTTTCTACAATATCCTTATTATTTTTAAATCGTTATCAAATTTTTCTTTCAATAATATTGTCAATTTTTTTTATATTATTATAAGTAAAAAAATTACTGATAAGTAGTTTAGCCGTAATTTGAAATATAAAAGATTTCTTCAAACTATGGCTTAACTACTTATCAGTAAACTATTACCCACTATAATCCACCACAGCCAATCATTTTGAATCTGGATGTATTCAATGCTAAAGAAAATGAAAGTTGATAGGCATGTAAAATGTATCTGTTCAGTCTGCTACTGAATTGCTAATTTTAAGAAATTGCTATAATATATTTTTAAAAAGGATCGCACACATTCTTTTGGTTTTATTTCAATTTTCCTTTTTAAGGTATTTTCTTACATTTTTTAAAAGTAAAGGAATTATGTTAAAGCAAAAAGCAATTATTGAACCTCCTTCAAAACTTTGAGAATACAATTAGATTATTAGAAAGTGAATGTAATAGAATTTAATATTCATTTAACTACCTTCTGAATAAGTAATTATATAGTTCGTTTTAATATAATTGAAACATATGACTTAATAATTTCGATGCCTAGGAAAAAGAATTGAAAATATTGCCCTAGCTACATGTATCTATTGTAAGAAATTTTCATAAATGTCTTACAATATACAGAGGGTATTAACACATTTTTAGAACGATTTCGATTAAGAATTTAAAAAAAAGTAAATGTTTTGAAATAAAAATTTTTGGCAACAGCTTATTATTTGAAATGAGAAATATCATCTGCTAATTTTAAATTTATTGTTCTTTCAAAATGTAGCATGTAAACAAGCTGTGGATTGCGGGATATGTTTTTGCACTTTCCGAAGAAAAATATTCTTATTCCAGGATTCAAAAACGTTGTGAAATGTATGGTATTAAAATTTCTAAGTGCAAAATAAGCAGCATTATTAATCGGACAGGTAAAAACCGTCAATCAATTATTCTACATGGAAAGAAGACTCCAAACGAATATCCAAAAAAAGTATGTACTGTTTCAAATGTTCCTAAAGTGAAATCGCTGATAACAAGAGAAAATCCATCAACACAGAAGTCAACTGCAAAGTCTTTAGATACATCTGTATCAACAATAAATAAAATAATAAATCAAGATTTACAACTTAAAAAAGCTAAAAAACATAATGTTCACCAGCTTTTGCTGAGACATGTGACTCAACGCAAAGCATTTTGTAGAATCCTGTATGAAAACCATTTAGCAGGAGATAAATGGAAATACATTGTGACCCTTGATGAAGCATGGGTTTACCTAAATGACTGCAACAAAAAAGTATTTACTATAGGAAATGGGGAGAAAAAAATGTACAGACCTGGTTCTGTCAATGTAAAGAAAATTTCAGTAAGGGGTTTATGATAGTCGCAGGTTTCTCCTACAATGGGAAATTAAAAATAAAAAGAGTAGAAAAAATGTTAAAATCAACTCATCATACTATTAGGAGAAGGTTTTACATCCAATATTTACAGAAGAACTTCCACTTCTTTATCCCAAAGATTTTCAAAGAGTGAAACATCAACAAGACAAAGCTATAAGTCATACTTCGAAAACTACCACTGCATTCTTTGAAAAAATGAAGTCTAACACAGGTATTGCATATATTCCTTTTCAACTTATTCCTGTGAAGTCCCCTGACGTTTCACCTATGCACTATTGTGTCTTTGGTCTGTTAAAAAGAGCTCTTTTTAAACACAAACCTTCTCTGGATGGACTCTGGAAAGTAGTGGAAGAGGAATGGAAAGCAATTCCCCTGGATATTTTATGAAAAGCTCTTATATCATGGAAATCACGATGCAGACTTATAGTCCAAAAAAAGCTATCAGATCAAACATTTAAAAAAATAGTCTTTACATTTTAAACATTAATTAAACAGCCCCAAAATTGTTCTAAAAATGTGTTAATACCCTCTGTATATTTGCTTTAATGTAATATTAAAAATTAAAAGTATTTTTCTTAATGTTTTGGTTTTAAATCATGTGTTTTTAAAATATCTTTGCAGGCATTATTGTTATTTTGGTATCATGTTTGCATTGATTGTCCGGAAAATGTGAAGTTAATTATTCAAAATCCTCATGTTACGAAAAATATTGCATTTAACTACATATTGTAAGTATTGTATACTCTTTCATTCAAGTGACAGATTTTATTTTTAATGTGTTATTATTTTGAAACTCATCCTTAAATATACAACATTTTGTCTACAGATAGTGTTGTCAGGATAAATGACAAAAAACACTTATTAAAAAAATATGTAACTAAAAATTATGTAACTTGTAATATTAAAAAAAAATTAGGTAGAAAATTAGTTTTATATTAAAAATACAAAGAAGGATTTATTTAATTTTCTTTAAACTGTTAAGTCCCTTGTTATTAATCTTTTTTAAGTTTGCATTTTGCTTGTTTTTAGAGCAGACCATGAAGAACAAGAAGTCATAGTTTTCAACAGATGTATGCTTCCAGCTTATTATGGGCTGCTTCGTCTCTGTTGCCAGCAATCAAGAAATTTTACCAGGCAACTAGCTAGTCATCAGAATATTCAATGGGCTTTCAAAAATATTACTCCTTATACCACTCAATACAATGCGGTTAGTCTATTTTTTATTTTTTTATTATAATTATATTCAACTTAGCGTAGTTCTTACTTATGACACAATTTTATGATAGATACAATTTTCTTTTGATCAAAATTTTTAAGAATTTATAATTCAGAACTGAAAATTTGATGTAGCATAGTGAAAATTTTCATTGGTGAATACAAATTACAACTATGATTTGATAGATAAAAAGTATCAAAATATAACAAGTTAAGAAAAATTATGCTATAAATATTTGGTGGGGGCTCTATTTTAACATTATATTTTGCAAACTCAGAATCAATAAAATATAGTATTCTTACATATTCAGTTATAGAGTTTTTCAGTTTTTAGAACATCGCAAAGTTCCTGTCTTTAACTGTTTAGAATATCAAATTTCTGGCTTGTAGATTTATTTTGAATGCTCCTTTTCTTTTATGTATGTATTTTTAATGTGTTAATAAAATCTTAAGCTGTATTTTCAAAAAGGAAAGTAACATTAAGCATTTGTGGCATGAACAATGCAGTTTACTAAATATTTGCTGATTGGAAACATTGATTATGTGTCTTACATCATTGAGTTAAACATTGAGACTATATAACTATGTGAGATAATATTCTTCAAAAGCTTAATACATTGAAATTATCATTAATGTAAATTTTGAGTGCAATCAAAATTAAAATGTATATAAGTTTATGGACATCCATCATGCTTTCCAGGAAAGTTTCCTACTGCAGATATGGAAACAAAAACATAACGGTCAATATTTTATTTATCAGTAGTGGTTAGTGTTAGAGTTGTAACTTTCTATTATGATCAAAAATATTACATCATGTTGTAGATAGTCTAACTTCAGAAATATTACAATAAAATTAAACTTTATTTTATCTAATAAATTTTATGTATAATGCAGCGCTAGTAAATTTTATCTCTATTGATAACATGCATGTTATGTAATAGAAAAATTTTTGATTTCTTTTATTGAGTAAGCACATATGCTCTTATTATTATTATTCCTTCAATTTACCCTTTATTTTTTTAAATAAATATGAGTTAAATCTTTGAAGTAAAAGAAACAAGTTGTAGATTCATTAAATTAACACATTCAAGTTATGTATTACAATTAGCTTAAAATTTAGTTTTTTTTTCCTGGTTAGCTCATTAAAAAAACTGATTATTTTTTAATTTTAGAATTTACTATTTGTTATTTTTCTCCACACATTACTGTAATATAAAAAAAAATAAAACTTATAATTGAAATATTGAAAGAAAGCCTGTGTTTAATACCATAGTTTAAAAATTGCTCTGCTTAGAAATACTTCTAATATCTTCAGAATAATTTCTTACATCATTAGCTTGTAATATTATTTAAAATATATTCTGAATAAATATGGGCACCTGACAAATATTTGCCTGGCCATAATTATAATTTACAAAACTGCCATTTTGGCAATTATATAAATTATGTTGTGAGACTTCACGTAACAGAAACAGACTTATTTCATTAATTATAATCAGTGCTTAAATGCAAATGTTTTAAATTGCAAAATAACTTCTCATCATTTTCTCATTTAGTTAATGATTTTTCCTGAATAGTCTTCCCCTTGGGAAAGTAATATAGAAGCAAAGCATATTGAAAGTTTCAATTTTTATTTAAATTATTGAGGTTTTTAATTAATATTAATGAATGTAAAATTGAAATTATGATAATGTTTGTGAATGCTAATGATTTACTTTTATAATTAATTTGGTTACTGGTTTAAATTTTAATTAGTGTAATTTTCCTAATCCATTAACGTTCTGTTCAATGTAATAATGAAGAAAAATTATTTCTTTTTATTTTAGGCTATTAATGAATTATTCAAGTTAATGAAATTATTTGTGACAAAATACAGTGATGCCACAGAGACTGAAATTCGTGAAATACACCATTTCAAAAGAACTACTCTTCGGTTGTATCTAGGTGTTTTAGATCCTCGAGCATGTTGGTCTACCCTTATAAATGTTTTGAGGATACTTGTTGAAACAACAGATGATAGGATATTCGTAATTTACAATAATGGATTAACTTTACTTTTTCAAGTAAGTTTACATTTTTACTTTCTTTTGTGTTAAATGTTTCCAGTCTTTAAACAATTTTATTTCACTAAATAAAAAAATGAAAATTCTTATTTATAAACTATTTTAAATTAGCTTTAAAAAACAAATTAAATGAATAATAAAATAAAAAGATTAATCATGTACTTGTCTTAAAATAGGTAAAGTTATAATGAACCATGACTATTTCATATGTACCACGTGACGTAAAAAGTTGTCAAAGAATTTCAAATTGAACATTATATGTTCAACAATTAATGCAAATAGTAAGCTTAGGTAATGAGATACTGCCACCATGATGAACAACATTCAATCCAGGAAAAATTATCTGAATAACTTTGATTGTATTCATGGGAATTTGGAAGACTAGAAGTGCAGCTAACTTTATGGAGGAGTTAGGGTTCACTCATCACGTTAAAAGCTGAGAGAGCATTTAAAATAACAGAAACCACTATTCACGTAACTAGTACAATAAATTACTGATCATGAAATATCACTTCATTGTGGCTAGAAGGTTGCATAAGACTACATATATAACTGATATGTAACAAATTTTATTCATAAATCATTGTAGACAGTTTCTGTGACCACAAGCATTGGCCTGAAATGCCTTTTACAGGTTAAAGGGATTTTACTGTGATAGTCCATATAAATTTTTTTACTAGAATCATTTATTATTTTTTAATTTATAATTCATATTTTGTAGGTATCCTTATATGATTTATTTTATTTTGCAGCATTTCTGCATAATGTTATATTCAATTAGTGTTCTTAATTTTTCACTCCTGCATTTGGTCTATACCTTTATATTCTATTTATATTTAAACCAGAAATAACTATTTTTGTTGATTGTTGAATAATTTAGGTTAGATAGCAATGTATAATTTCCAAGATTTGTTAATTAAATGCAATATTGCAGTAATATATATGCATATATATACATATTCAAAATTCTCCAAGATTAAATTAACATTTTTAATACATGGTAAGATAGTCAACTTGATTAAATGTAATTATTTTCCTTTCAGTAAAGGATTAATCTATTATTTCAAATTTAATACATTTACATTTAGATCATACTGTTTTTAAATGATTACTGTTAATCAAATTAAGAGGAAATATCAACTAAATGTATTATTCTAATAGGCTTTTTATACATTACACATCATGTACCACGAGGCTACGGCTTGTCATGTAACAGCTGATATGGTGGATTTACTAGCTATTGTTCAAGACCTTTTAAAAACTGCTCGTGCCAATCGAGATACAATTGAATTACATAACTGGCTGACGTCTTGGAAAGATCAGCCAGATATCATGAGAAAACTTTTGACATTGCTCAATTCCTTTACTCCTCCAGAATTACGCCAGATATGTATAGGTAAATACAATATTTTTTCAATAACAATTTATGTGGTAATTATATTATAAACAGTTAAAAATAAAATGAACAAATGAATTTTTTAAGAATTTTGCATGATTTATTAATTTATATTGTGTGATGCCACAATATGAATTGATTTTCATTATAGTTTACTACTTTATGTGTTACTCTTGAACATTTTACGTTTTATCTATACTAACCAATTATTCAGTCAAGGTACATATCATGGTAAAAATTTTAAAAAATAAGATGTTCAGTTTAAATCTTACTTAATAAAAAAGAAATTTCAAGTAAATTAAAAAAAATTAGCTTACTTTTTTAGGATGAAATTGAAAGATTATTACATTTCTTTCCGTAAAAGTCATTAATCAATAAATTATCATGTTACTCAAATCTTGTCTCATGTAATGATAATAAACTTCTAACAAATTCATTGGTAAAGCCTTTCCAAATCATTTTATTTCATTAAATATTTGGTTGGCTGTTCATCCTCACATGGGAAATTTTATTAGGGCTGTATATGTGGCTGGTGGGAAATAAACCCCAAAAAGTGAATTTAAAAAATATTAACAATTAAAATTAATCTTAAACATTTCAAAGAGATTTTTCATATGAGCAATGCTTAATTAAATTCCTCTTTTACATAAAATATAGTATTTTTGTGTGATATATGTGTATTGATAGATTCAGGCAACCAATTATTTTCAAAGTGATTGCAAGGATTATCTCAAAAATTAAACAATTTCTGAGTTGCTACAGCTATATGAAAATTGTCATACATTTAAGCAGCTAAATTCCCCAGAAAACCTTTCTTTATCTTCTATTTTGAATGCACTTCCTGTTTTCCTTAAGAATCTCACAATTATACATTCCTCTGTCATGTCTTTTTCATAAAATGCTGTGATTACATTTTTTAAGGGACATCGAAAAATTATAACATGGGAGTTCTAAAGCTTGTGATCAGTAGTTTAAATGTAGGAATGGTTCTGCAAATAAATGCCGGGTAGTTAATGTAGTTTAGGATGTTTTGTTATTCTAATGAATAATGAAGTTATGAAGTTTATTAAGTTTATATTTAAAATTGTGTTCTTTCAAATGGATCCAGAGTGAATTGATAAGTAACATCCAAAATTTATTTTTATGTTCAAGTTTCCTCATAATATTTTTATTTCAAAAATTTTATTGGTGTAACAAATGTTTGATGAAAATGATGTCAATTTTAAAATTATTTATCATTTCATGTATGATAATAGATAAATATGATCCTGTACTGATTATCATAAATGTAATCTTTTTCAAATTTTGTATTTTAGAAGTTTTACAAGAATTTGTATTATTGTATCCTACTGAAAGCTTATCCACATTAGTACCATTTCTTGCCAGTTGTCATTCTAGTTTTCAAGAAAGTAATTCACCAGGTATGAGATTTCTTTAACACTTCATTGACATTTTATTATTTTATCAATCTTTGTTTTTAATAAAAGATATAGTAACAATTTTATATTTTGCTTGAAAGATTATATTTTTGGATAATATATTATTTTATTAATAGGTTGTTCTTTGCTTTTAAAATGTGGAAAATATTATGATTTATTGCTATTAGGTTTTTTGGAGAAATCAATTGTTATACAAATTAGCAAGTTTAAAATTATAAATTTGTAAAATAAAAATGGTAAATAGTTCATTTTCTCCATTTATTAAGGCTGTATCTAATATTATATTTTCTTCATTTATTCAGAATTCCCAAATTTCTGCAATATCATATGTTTTATCCAAAATATTTCTTGTTCAAATTAGTCATCGTATTGAAACAAGACTGTGGAACCATAGCCAAAAAACATATTTTGCTATCATATTTCTGTAAGTTAAAAAGACAACAAAAGCCTAATGAGGAAAGATTTTGGCTCTTGGTCCAAAAGATAATAGGTTTAGTTACTGATTTAATTTAAAGCTATCACATACAGCAAAACGATTCGAACATTCAGAGTTTCATGATATCTAATATCCTACTCAAATAGCAGAAACTATAGAATGCCAATTGAAGTATCAAATTCACAATTTGATCTTTAGAAATAGGCAATTAAAAATGGTTTGCTATTATTAGTGTATTAAACATTTTATGTGTAATTTATAATATTTAATATTTTAAATATATGTGAAATCTAGTAGTTCTTAGATTTTAAAAGTTGTCAAAAATAATTGAAATGTTATGTATTGTAATTTGCATACCATGTTTATAAGATTGATTCATACTTTAGATTTGCTGTCTTGTTCATTCCTTATTGCTTAGATTTCTAACTACATTATTGCATATATTAGGATAATTAATCATCAGAAATATAATCTTGTTTAAAATTACTCATTATCTTATAATTTATAGTACTTTAATTTTAAAACTTATCTTATAATCTAGGTGCTAGTTCACAGGAAAATGTTTCACAGTGTAATGTCTTTTACATTAGTTTTTAAATATTATTGGATCATATTCATTCCTCTATGATACTAAAGGTTTTATCTGAAAACTATGTATTTGTTATTCTTCTAATTGTAGCATTGCACTCTTGCAGGTAATACAGGACCATTCTTTCCTAGGAGAGGACAAAAATTACTTCCCTCAAAAACTAGTATCAGGCCGCCCAGACCTGTTGTTCAAATGTTCCTACATGCCAGTCAGTTGGAATCTGCAAAGGTAAAATTAAATGCATTCAGAAATTGCATTCAAGATAGTGATGGCATTAGGTTTCATAAAATGTACAGGCTAATTTTTTTAATGTTTATTATTATTTAAAAAAAAAAACTTTCTTTTGACATTGTAAACATTCCTGCTTTTACTTATTTCAATGGGTCTTTTGATGATTTTTTTTTTTTTATCATGATGTCTGAAAAAATTTCATCGGTATTTTTTCCTTTATCATGATCATACTTAGCTTTCTTTTTACTGTTGCACAACAATCTTATTTAATAATTACATATTTTGATAGAAAAAGCATTTAAAATATCAAGCCAGTTTTTTTATGTTTAAATAAATGTTACTTGCCTCTAAAAAATCTAACTTGTTCAAATTTGATCTGATTTTTTTATTTATTCGTTAAAAACTTCAATTTTTTTTATCAAGGGTGTAGATGAAGACTATGATCGTCAGCTGATTGATTTCTATTTACCCTATCACCAAATGATAGACATGCTTTGTAGATTGGCCATATCTAACGATTGCATTACTGCTGATCTTGTTAGTCTGAGTAAGTATCACTTTTCTATCAAATGATGAACAATGTAAGATTTATACTAACACTACATTTACCATTTTTGTGTAATAATGCAAATACCATAGCTTATTTATTGCATCATCAGTCACTTATTATATGTACATAATGTTTTCATAGTTAATTATGGCTGATTTTTTAACTTTTATCCATTACTTTGCAAAAATAAGTTTGGTATGATTAGGTGCCAAAATTTATTTTAATTTGTTACATAAAATGGCAGTAAAATTTTTAAAGAATGATATTAATTTTTGAAATTTTACATTATGAAGTATATCATGTTGTTGGATCTTCATACAATTCTCATTTTACAGTAATATAAGCATAATATGAAGGTACATAATATTAATTAGCGATGCCAAGACTGAAATATTTATACTAAGTAAATGATTGACCCTTGGTAAGCAGTAATAGGAAGAGTATGAGAACTAAGAGTAGACAAAAGTGATTAATTTATTTTAAAGGAATAGACTCAAATCCAATATTCTTTATCACCTTTGTTATTTATTTTTTGATCAGAAAAAAGCAATCTGGGGGGCAAATTGTATAAAATCTGCAAAAATTGGTTTTCTTACAATTCTCCCCCCCCCCCAATGCTTGAATAATATTAGTGATTTATAAAGAACTATATAAAAACTATACAAAAATAATTTGTATTTAAAAAGTAGGTTGAAGGTTGAACTGATTCAAGTACCTTTTATAATTTTATCTTCACAGCTATATTTCAAAGTAAGTAAATGGTTTTTATTTATTTTTAAGTTGAATGATTAGCACTCTGGCCTTCAGTTCAACAGCATCAAGGTTTTGATTCCCACCTTGAGCTTGGATGTTTGTAGTGGTTTGGAATCCACACTTTAAATTGTAAATTCTGATCTAATGAGCTCTCATGTGCGTAATATGATCATTGAGCAAGAACAAAGAAACAAATTACCTATTTTAAAAATGAGCTACCTATATCAAAGTGATTGAAGTTGGAAGAGTTCAAAATAGCATTACATTATGCAAGAAAAAAATATATATGAAAATATTTTTTCAATACTCTTTAAAGATATAGAACATGTGAACTATACATAATTTGTAACGTGTAATTTGTAAGAACAGTAAATAAATATTTATTCATTGTTACAAAATACAACCAATATTTTTAGACTGCAAGAAAATATTCTTTATAATCTAAAAATAAATATAAAATATTAGCTTAGAATGTTTAGACAAATTTTTAATTGTGTTTCTCGATTTGTTATTCCATTCGACCATTCTATAATTGCAAAGTAATTAATTTACTAATATAAATTTTATTTTTTTGTTTTTAATTAAAAAATATTATACCAAATAGTTAACTTATATTTACATCATTCTTGATTTTATAAAAAGTTTTTTTTTCTCTGATTTATATATTTCTAAAATGAAATTTTTAGGTGCAATGCTAGCTATAGAAGGTGTACCCCTTCATTTGCCAGTATTCCCAAAGCTTTGGTTGGACGTTATTCATTCTGAGGTTAGTTTTATTCTTATGTATAACTCTTTAATAATATATGGACTCCAATATTATTTAATATTCTATTTAATGTTATATAAAACTCTTACTGTAGGGATTTCAAAAGATTTTTTGCATAAAATGATAAAAAAAAATTTAAACATATTAGTTTTTATATTTCCAAAATGTATCTAGAGGTTTCTACTTTCTTTAGAAAATAATAGATGTGTGTAAAAACATAATAAATTACCACATTTTTGCTACAAATTGAGATTGAGTTAAATATTTTGTTCTTTTTAGAAAAATTCTGTCAAGAAACTGTTTATTCAAACAATATTTTATGTATTTTAAAAATGCAGAATTTTTTTATATTATTCCTTAAAAACATGATGCTGTCATATTGAATATATGGTATTACTATTTTACATAATGTTAAACCTCCATAGTTTTTTAATCATAAAAATTTCCTCTTTTTGGTCAAAATAAATGATATATAGATTGCAGTACAGTTAAGTTATAATTAAATACATTTGTAAAAAATATTTATTGCTAGATCTGTGAATGAAATGTGTTATGGAAAATAATTATAGTGACTCATTATAACTTTCTTCTATAACATATATAAATTTATAACTAAAGTTACATATTTTATTAATTTTAGTATAAGCTACTCCCAAATTCAAAAGTATTCTTCTTGATAGAATCCAAATTTAAACTACCTGTAACACTTGCTGTTTAAACCATAGATTAATTCCAGAACTTCTTTGGGTTCAATCCTGGCCACTGTTTAACAATAGCAAATAGGTGTTAAATATTTGCTTTCTGCATGCACATCTATTGAAATTTATGCTTGCGAATTCACTGCTTTTTCTCTTGTGATATGAATGTAGCCTATTATCTAATAAGGTTATCCCAAAAAGCAATAAGGTTTGGATATTGACAACTTTTAAGCTGCCACTATATAATATAAGCTCTATTGACTAAAATTTCAGGGAAATTGTGCAGTGTTTGGTTATAGTTTTCAAGGTTATAAAGAAAATAATAATGGTTCATTGTTTAGATATAGTTGTTTAAACTATATATATATATATATATATATATATATATATATATATATATATATATATATATATATATATATATATATATTTAGTTTAAACAACTATATCTAAACAATGAATCATATTTCCAGACATATTTTTGGTTATTTGTTAAGAGTAGTTAAAGCTCAACTTCAAAAATACTTGTCAAACAGTATGATAAGTAGTGACATGGCTCCAATTTCTCATTACCTAACTTTAGTAGGTAATAATATGAGTTTCTACAATTTTTCATTATCTGCCTGCACTAGGTAAGATAAAAATGCTCAAATATTTCTTAAATGTACAAATCATTGAAATTTGTGCATGGTCATATCTAGAAATAAAAGAAACTTCAGTTTGTGAAATGTCATTAAGCTAAGTATATATGTATCATACATTATATTTTATTTAAATACACTATTTTTATTAAACATTGTTTTTAGAAGTGTTTACTGAACTTGTTTCTTAATTTTGTTAAATTTTCTAGAACAGTCATGTATGATCACTACAGTGTGACAATTATAAAAAGTTCTTCTGGTTGAGTACATTACTTAAGGAAACTACAATCTTTCATTTCAGAATGATATTGTGAAGAATTAAAACAGATCCAGTAGAAATTGATTATATGTTAAAACTTTAATAGACAGGAACAGTATTCTTTTTACTACAAAATAATGCACATTTTTGTGTTGTACAATCAACAATACTGAAATTTTGAAAATTGTAAATCAGTTCTCATTCTTTAGTTTTTTTACTTGTTACCTATCTATTTTCTTTTGTATTTATCTCCTGAAGCACTTTCTATCTGTAAAAAATGTCACCTATCTATAAGAAAATATACTTTAATAACAATTTAAGTTTTATGTGCAGTTAGACTTCTTTGCGTTTTAATTATTTTCTAATACCAGGATTTCATAAAGCCACATATAAGGAGTGTATTTTTAAAGGATAAATATGTATTTTCGTAACTTATTATAATAGTTTAGGAAGGTTAAATGTAAATCAAATATTGCATTTCTACTACTTTTCTATTGATTTTTTTTTCTTTCAAAAAATGTTTTTAAATGAAATTCTGAAAATTTAATGTATTTGCTTGATATCAGTATATCCCATTTATCTAACAACAACAATGCAAAAACAATGCTTGCTTGCAATCTTCATTAAGGTAATAAATTTACAAAAACTAAACTCTTTCAAAGAAAATATATACTTTGTTTCGTATGTTTCATCGTGATTCTTTAAATGAATAATAAATTATAAAATTGTACTGTGTTAATGTTAGAATTCAATGAAAATAACTATTGTTGTGAGATATCAATAGTATTAAAAATAAATAGATAAGAAATATATTACAGATTGTTCATACAGGAAAAAGTAAATCCTGTAAAGTCTGGAATTGACTTTAAATGTTTAAAAATTCAAATGTCATAATGAAAGAAAACATTTTGCAAAGAGCCTTTTAATTAACTGCCAGAAATAAATCTGCATAATCAGGTTTCAAGTATATGGTTATATAAATTTTAAAAAAAGTTGAAATACATAAGAATATTAAGAGTTAGGAGTAATGCTCAAACATTACTTTTCCATTAATATTGTTATGTTTTGATTAAAATATATTGTAAAATATGCTTTCGAGGAATTTTCATTGATCTAAAGTAAATAATTCTACAATTACTGTATTTCTACTTAAAATGTATATTTGTTGTATGTATAGAATGTGTGGCTATTTGGGCTTTTTAAATTTTAATTCAAAAACATTATAATTTTTAATGAAAGTTTTGCCATTTTTGTTTGAAACAATTTATTTTCCTGTCTCTTATAAATATACAAACAATAATCATAAGTACTTGTTTTGTTTCCAAATTCTGTTAAGCATAACAATATCCATGTTAACAAACATTTTATTTGTTAGGTGAATAAAGAATTTCTTCAAATGTTGTGCAATAGCAGTTACTTCATTGATTATTTAGAATCTGTTCTCTTAGATGAGCGACCTTGCCTGAATCATCCTGTAACGTTTCAATTGTTCTCTGTTTTATTACCAAAAGTAAGCTGTCTAATTTTGTAATATGGTAAAAAGTTTTAGTGTTAAAAATATAAGAATATTTCCTAAAAAAAATAGGCCATATTTCAATGATTGTTTTTCAATAATATGTCTGGTTAAACACGAATGGAAACCTTAGAGGCCATTTTTATTTATTACAGTTTAAATCTTTTTAAAAATATTGAAGGTGTTATTAAAATTGTTATTTTAATTATTATTTCTCTTGTTATTCAGAACTTTTGGATACAACTTATACTTATGTTCCTAAAGTTATTGGCGTTTTCAAACTTATTGTAATTTATTTTTAACTAAGGAATTATAAAAAATGTTTTTGTATTGTATTGGTAAAAAAATTTTAGTACTACATCACTAAAAAGTATCTCTCATATGTGTACATGTGTGTGTGCAAATGCTTTTCTAAATTTTCATTAGTTCTATATAATTATTTATATCTTAATTATGTAAGTAGAAATTTTATGATTAACTAATTTACTATAAAAATAATTGTTTTTTAACTATCATGATTTAGTCAAATACTTTGTCTAAGTTTCATTGATATTATAATACATTCATTTGTATAACCTGTTTAACAAGAGTTTCTCGAAAAAGAACATGAATTGAATTTCTTATGAATAATAGAAGTATTACTGGCAAGTTTTGTCCATTGGTTAGTGGCAATGTTGGTAAAACCATATTTGAGCTATTTCTCTTGAGCTTTCTAACAATTTTAGAGATTGCAGAAAGCTTAATTTAGCTCAGCAAACTATTTCAGACCATATTTAGAAGATAAGATTGGTGGGGAAATATTCAAAATGAGTGGCATATG
This sequence comes from Latrodectus hesperus, assembly GCA_037975125.1. Classification (NCBI taxonomy): domain Eukaryota; kingdom Metazoa; phylum Arthropoda; class Arachnida; order Araneae; family Theridiidae; genus Latrodectus; species Latrodectus hesperus. The sequence goes on along the minus strand of CM075858.1, from coordinate 77,740,729 downwards.
AATTAAGGCTAAAAGAATTTTATTGGTCAAGTCATATGCCTATCTTTGCTTATTTGGAACAAAATCTAGCCTTTCTTGAGCGGGATGATAACTGGAGATAAAAAGTGAATAACCTACAAAAGCATCGTAAGGAAAAGGGTATATTGCACAGAAAACCTAGCTCTTCTAACTCTAAAACAAATATTTCTCTGAATAAGAAATTGTTGTGTATATGGTGACACATTTGAAGACCAATACATTATGACATAGCTGCAAACTCTACTGATTTTATCAGGAAACTCCTGATTTTTCATCTTTCTCCCGAATTCCCGATAATGTTTGAAATTCTACTGATTTTTGGCCATTTTAGTGAAAAACTTAGAAACAGCCAAAAATTTGCCGGAAAAAGTCTATTGAGTTGTTTTAGTAGCTTAAACAGTCAACAAAGAAAGTTAAATTAGTTAATAAGTTTAGAAAGCTTAATCATTGCTAAATATTCTCAAAATGAAAATTGATTTGAACATGACTTCACTAATTCATTTCAAAAAAATGTAAAGTCTGCAACGTATGAAAAAAGTAAATTGCCATCAGTTACTCGAATTTCAAATGTATTAAAATTTTTATGGACAAGGTATTTGATTTATACATTCTTAGAAGTGTTTGTCACTGAATTAAATTTATTTAGTAATGCATTTTATGTTATGTAATTTTATAAGTTTAATATTTATAAATTGCACAAGTGTAGTAAAAGTAGACCTATAAAATAAAAATTATCTTTTTGTGGTACTATAGTTTTAAACATTCTGCTTCAAGCATGTTGCTAGTAGTATCTCCTGATGTTTTCCTTCAAGATTGACAGGTATGTTATGAGCATTAAAAATTGAACGAAAAGCTCAATTCAGAAAAGTATTGTCATCAACAAGATAATTTAAAGGGAGCAGTCCAAGAAAAGAGACTGGCAATGTTCCAAGTAAGAGGCCAAGAAAAAAGAATTCATCAAAAAATTGCAGAACTAGGCTGTTAATTCATATTGCCTACACTTATCACTCTCCAAATATCACTTGCTTCTGCCCTTGCAAAATTTTTTGTATGGCAACTATTTCAGGTTATCCAAATCATTGATGTGAAACAATGAAATGTGTTACTCAGAAAAAGATTTCTTTTATATAACTTAATGAACAAAATATAAGTGATTTTTCGACTATGCAAAAAAAAAAAAAAAATCCAAAGAGAAATTAATGAATAAAGTGACCAAAAAAAGTATCACTGGCCCATAATGTTTGATTTGATTTAAACTTTAGTAATGTCAATGGATCATCACTAATTGTCAAAAAAATTTACTTTTGATAATGTTACTAAATTATGATGGCCCATTATGTATCTTACCATTTGCTAACATTGACTGTTTTTCAACATAAGCTTGTTAATTAGGAAATTTTTAAGGGAATACAGAGCTGTTCTAAATGTAATGTAAATAACTGTTCAGCAACAATGGCCTTAGAAATAATTTGATAGTAGACAGAAAATCATAATGATGCAAGACAGCATATTGTATCTAGAATAAAAATTGGCTGTAAAAATATTAAACAAAAGAGTTTAAAATCCTATGTAAACTAAATTAAACGTGTGCTGAGAAAATAATTTTCTACATCATGTTTAGGTAAAACTCAAATATTTTAGGTATAAAGAATATAGTGATGCAGTTATATGAAATTGTTGCTTCTTTCTCTTTCCTATTTAAATTCTTATATTTAAATTATATGAAAAGTTAATGAAACTTTTTTACAAAAGTATATTAAACAAGTCTTTATTTTATGTATTTTTGCAATGTAACCAAATGATGAATTTGAATTATCAGAATATTTGCAAAATCAAATATGTTTCATTTATCAAAAAGTCCTTAACAAAAAATTTTTTCTACAAAAATTTGCTAAATTTGATACAGTCACCTGGTTTGTACAACTCTTGAAATTTAGATTTAACTCTTTGAAAATTGTAGATTACTCTTAGAATTTTTACTTACCTTGATATATTTATTTTTTGTTGAAGATATTATAATTTTTTGAGTTTTTTTGTTTCAATATTTTAAGATTTTCAATATATTTGTCTGCAAACATAATTAGTATTAGTTCTTAATTTTACCTCTAGATGTCAGCATGTTATATTACATTGTTGTATTCTGAACTGTTTAAACATCCAGTTGAATCACAGTAATTTTATGATGATCCAGTTTTTTAGTATTTATATTTGTGTGTGAAGTGTAAAAATCACTGAACAGGATTGTCATGTTTTGCAATCATTTGGGTGATTTTAATTGATTCCTTTTCTACTTGCTTCTTTTTTTTATTATTATCATTATTATTATTATTATTGTATAAAATTCAGTGAATATTAATATCTAAATATAAAAATTTTGTGTTAAAATTTAATTTCCGTGTCTCATTTGGTAAAAATTGAATATAATTTCAGTAAATCAGGAATTTTTTCATCAAGGAAATAGAGATTGAAATAAATTATTTAATATTTCTCTTGTGGAAAGTAGCTTTTCAATGACCTGTGTGGATTCTGGGGAAACCATACAAAGATTGGCTTTTGCATTGCTCAGAAAAAACATGCCCATTGTCTATTTTGCTAGGAAAACTTCTCTATTTCAAATATGGGCAAATCTGCAATTAAATCCCTTATGAAAGAGAAAAAAACATGTGTATGCATTCTTTTATAAAAAGGTTTTTTCACTGTTACTGTTAAGGAATGTGAATCCTAAACATATGCTGAAAGTTTAGTTTAATTTGTTTCTTAAATAGAAATTTTAAAAGTTTAAATTCTATGGATCTATGTTTTAAACAGTGGATTCAGTTCAACAGTGGAAACAGTTCTTGAAACAATATAAATTCTCTCTTTCAAGCAATGTTTCCAGATAGTGTTATTGCAAAGCAATTCAGTTGTAGTGAAAGAAAATGTTCTTATTTTATGGTTTATATGTAAATAATGAAGAAATGAAAAAATCTATTCACTTTATTAAAGAAATAGGAAAGCCTAGAATATGGGTACGAAATTATAATGTTTTAAAAGTTTGAAAGTGAACAGAAGAAAAATTTAGAATTGATTTTATTAAATAATAATTTAGAAAAGTCTTCCTGAAAATTTAATAGTTATATTTGTTTTGAGTAAGTATATTGATATTTGAAAAGACATCTTGAAATACTTTAATAGATTCATATATATTAATTTATTAAGATTTTTAAAACTCTAAAATTACTCTTTATTTTATACATTGTATAATCCAGTAATATAAAAAAATATTAATTATTTTAATAAATTTCTGCTATAGCTGTAAATTTATTGAAAGCCTTTGAAGTAATCATTAAATATAATTCTAACTTAAATAAAAAAATATTAATTTTTGCAATTATTTACTTATACTGTTTAAAAATATAATTGAATAATGTTGCATATACATAATTATATACATATTTGAGAACAATTTTTAAAATAAAAAATTATTTAATCCTTTTGGTGCACATTTATTCGAATATTTTTTTGCATTTGGAGCACATTTAATTTTTTGGGGTAGAGTAATTTGTAAGAACAGCATATTTTATGCAATTATTAGAATTTATTGGCTCCCACCTTTTTTTTTTCTTTCCCCAAAACCTTTTTCTATCACTTGTTTGGCTTATCTATTTGTCTCTTCATCTATGCTATTCCAAAAATCTTCATTTATGACTTCATTCAAAACATCCAAAGGTTTAGGATTAGCACCTAGCCTTGGCAGACACAAAGGATTTATTCCGGGCACTTCACAAAACCGTTTTACATGAGGTACAATGTCTTTTTCTTCCCAAATCCATTGATCTAATTTCTCAGGAAAAGAATCACTATCACTGCTTGATAAGTATCTTGTACGTCTTTTGCATCTTGGTTTTATCTCACTATCATCACCACTATCATTGTTACTTTGAAATGAACAAGAATGAACGTGTTAAATATTGTCTCATTTTCAACGACGTATCCAAACGTCATGTGCGACTTTGGTCAAATTAATGCATGACGCTCTGATACGTCGAATGCGGTTAAAGGGTTAACATGAATGTTGGTTCTTTCTGGAAATTTTTAATTGGACTTCTTAAAACTCCTGTAATTTGATTCTTGGAAATTTGTAAAAACCCTGTAGTTAGTACAATGAAGTTATAATTATGTATTAAATTAATCAGTGATCAATCTTATGGTGTTATTCAATAAATAAGAGTGAAAAAGCAAATCATTAAACAGTTACCTATCAGCAGCAGCAATGACTTATTTTTTGAAGGGCAATAGTGTCTAATTGCATATAATTAATTTTAGCTGTGTAAAAATTGAAGTGATTAGAAAAAGTTGAATTGTCTTACAAATATCAGTAAAGTAATGTAATTTACTCTAAGTTCTCTTAGTTATTGCAAAATATTATGGTTATGAAGGTTTTTGAAAAATAGAACAATTGTTAGATATAAACTTACTATAAGGAAATAAAATTTGTTAATTTTTTACAATTTTAATTGTTAGATTCCACAAAAAAAATAAAAGCAGTTTGCACCATAGATGGAGAAATTTGTTTTTATAACTTTTATAATAACATAATATTTTTTTCTTCATCAGGTTTCTGGACAAGTTGTGAATGAACAAATGTTAAATCTTGTTTCCTCGCTAATGACATCATTTGCTAAATCATTTGAAGAAACTGACATAGCAAAGCAAGCTTCTAAATTAAATGGAGTAAGAAGTTTATATCTTTACATCTAGCATTTTTTAGATTGTTTTACACTGAAGTATTTAAGTTAGATGGAGAAATACTGTTAATTTTTTTTTAACAAGCTTTTACTGATAAAGTAAAAGCTTGATTCCATTATAATTTCAATGCTATTTGCAAAAAAATTTCTTTTTGACACGTATAGTATCTCACATGCTTAAAAATTTGATCATTCAAATTAAATTTTGTATGGCTCTTCCAATTTCTATCTTGTGTGCTGATAAAAACTAAAATAAAACATTTGTTTAATAAAGTATTTGAGTTATTTAATAAACTTCCAATCTTCATTTTGAGGTCTAGCTTTTATATCCAGCTTCTCTTTATAATCAACAATTTAATGAAGGTAGTGATATTCTGGGATTTATAGTAAACAAAATTTTGGTTAATTATAAAATACATTTAAAGCTTCTATAATATCTTTTCTACATTAATTTGGTTCTCTTAACATGAAGTTCTGAATAATATGTAATATACTTAAAAACTATTTATCTTCACTGAATGGACATGATTAAAATTTATGTGATAGCACTTATCATTATGCTTTTTGAAACTTTTTAAAGGAAATTTAAAATATTAAAAACTTAGTCTCTTTTTATTGAAAATGAGAAGCAATTATAAACAAATGAAAAATCTGGAAAATTTTTACTTTTAGTGTTGATAATTTGATTAATAACAGTTTTTATTAATTATATTTTCATAAAAGTTTTTCTCTTTCCGCTTAATAAAAAATAGCAGATCACTATTTTTAACCATATGTACATATAAAAAAATCAGATGCTTTTAGAATTCCATGTGGAACCAATCTTGATTTCATATGTGTCATATTTTTACCCTAAATTATAATTTCAATTCATTAAACTGCTGTTTACATTTATATTGTGTAGTGGAGAACTATACAATAAGAATGTAAATTAAAAAGATGTGATTGATAACTACATTATCATCAGAAATCTGCATTAGAATACAAAAATCATTATGTATGGTAATTACTATATTTCATTGAAAACCAAGTTATAATTTTAAAGTTGACTTTTTTTTATTCAAATTATCCTTATGCATGAAATTATTAATTTTAGCACAAAGCAAATAAGCCATTTTTTTAGTAACAACATCCTGCCTTAAAGTGTTTGTTACATAATTTAAAAACTCCTTTCTTTTCAAGTCATTTAAAGGTATTTATAAGAATATTTTTATGAATGTGTCAATTCTTATGGTATTTCCTTGGAAATTTGAAGATAAATTAAATTTACTAAAAAATCTGTTAATCAAGTAAAAATATTTGACATGTAATTTTACTCATTATATATTTACCTGTGCATTATATATATATATATATATATATGTATATATATATATATATATATATATATATATATATATATATATATATATATATACATACAAACTTTGTCAAGATAAGTTCATTGAATTTTAAAACTTAATTTATCAATCAAAATATTGTATATAGATATTTTTTTTTAGTATTTATGTGATAGATACACATTAATTTTGTTTTTTAGGATCTACGAGCATTGTGTCTAATATTTTCTGTAGAACAACCACATGAAGTTCCTAATGAATTTATTAAAATGATGAATCGGTTGATTGAACTCTGTAATCAATTCATTCAAAGTAACAACAGAAAAGAAAATAAGAGTGATAGTGACAAACAAAAAGAAGCCGATATCAATAGTAAAGGTAACTTTTTTCCCTTTTTAGAAATTTTTGCATATAATAGATGGTCATGCAATCTTTCTTTCATACTGTACATATTTTAAGTTTCCCAGTTTCTTCTATTATCGATTGCAAAGGGTAAAAATGCAATCTTGCCTATTAAATATTCTGCTGTATACTGGTGTAGCATCTTAATTTGTTTAAGTGTCAAACCAAAATTGCACTATCAATAAAGATGATACAGTTTAGTTGTCACTCTAAGAACAGTTTAGTTTGTAAGAATTATAGAAATTTTAAATCCAGAAATCCATTTCAAAAAAAAAATTTTAAAACTAAGGTTTATTCCAATAGAGGGTGTAACTTATTCAAATAAAGCATCTGCATGAAATCATTGTCAATGAGATGTTTAAGTTCAAATTTTTTTAAGTTCAGTTTACACAAAACAATAACATAATATTCTTTCTCCCCATCAAATTGGCTCACGTATCCAACCACATTTAAACTGCTTGTGACATTGTCTCTACAAAATTTCAAGTTTGCTAGTTGTGTTTGCAGTTCCTCAAAAATATTCTTCTTCTTAGATTTGAGTTTGTATGTCATTGGGCACCTCTGCTTTTATCAGCATTTTGTTCCAATAACTCCAAACCCAATGTATCCTAGTGCCAGTTGCTCGGGTCACTATAAAGTCCGATAACTCTTTAATGGAGTCTAGGTGTAACTCTCTAGTATGGATGATGCCTAAAGAAGTTAATCTAGGGAGGGCAAGAACCTTGCATTTGTAAATAATATGCTTGGCCGTTTCCTCTTGCGTGTGACATTTCCTTCAGATAAGGTCTTGCTGAAACAGTCCTATTTTATGGAGGTGTTTTCTGAAATAGTGGTGCCCAGTTATGAATCCTACGATTAAACATATCTTCTGCCTAGAGCATCTTAGAATTTCAGAGGCAATCCTTGCTGATGATCCACTGATCATACTTTTAGCGTGAATTTGACCAGGAGTGTTTAGCCAAGTTTCATAGATCTTCCGTTTTTCCCATCTAAGAACATTGGTTTTTGCGGTCTTCAAATTGATCCCACAAAAAGGTTCTGCACTGATGGGAGCAAAAGACTATCCTTGTTTAGCAAGTTCATCAGCCCTTTCATTACCTTCGATACCTTTGTGCCCTGGCACTCATACAAGGATCACCTTGTTTCTAGTTGCCAGTTCTGTAAGGTTTCTACATTCCAAAATCACTTTAGATTTGATTTCAAAAGAATTGAGCGCTTTTAAAGCGGCTTGACTGTCACTAAAAATGAGAATCTGCTTACCGTGGTAGCAATTCCTCATATTTAGTCAGACAGTGGATAATGGCCAAAACTTTTGCCTGGAAGACCGTAGCGTATCGCCCAAGGCTTACAGACAGGCTGGTTCTTGGTGGCACGCCACATACTCCCATTCCTGAGAGGCTGTTTTTCAGTGATCCATCTGTGTACCAGATTAGATCTCCTGTTTTAGTTTCAAACATGTTATTGTTCCATTCGTCTATAGTTGGGAAAACTATTTCAAATGTCCTTTCAAACATGTATGACTTTTCCATGATGTCATAGGGCATCAAGAAAGTAGGATCTTGAATTTTTTTGGTAATACCCCTGTGCCCTTTGACAACAGGTTGGTCGTACCATTGGTTTTGTAGCTTCATTCTGTATGCAGTCATTCTGGCAGTGCTGCAGATGAAGATGTCTAAGGGAGTCAAATCCAACATAACTTCCAATGCTTTGGTTGGCACGGTGGACATTGCTCCTGTGATGCAGAGACAGGCCAGTCTTTGTAAACCTTCTTGTCTGTCAGTCACAGTCTTCTGTTCCACCTTACGCCACCAGATCACACAGGCATATGTGAGAATGGGCCTGACAATAGCTGTGTACATCCACAACATCAGTTTCGAATCTAGACCCCAGTTTTTACCAAGCATTCGCCTGTAAACCGTAATGCTTTTCTTTGCTTGGTTAATTTTATCATCAATGTGCTTATTCCAGGTGAGTTTTAAATCTAAATAAATGCCCAGATACTTCACTTCTGAAGCCACATTGATTTCAACACCAAAAAGTCTTGGTATGGAAAAACCTTTCCATTTCTTTTTGCGTGTAAAAGGTACAAGGTAGGTTTTCTGAAGATTAACCATCAGGCCTATCCATGCACCATTGACCTACATAACTTAGAGCATCCTGCATCAGATGACAAGTTATGTCGAAATCTTTGCCAAGGATAAGGATGACAATGTCATTAACATATCCTTGTGTATAATAGCCCCTATCATTTAGATATTTTTAAGGCTATTTACAACTAGGTTCCAAAGTAACGGTGAGAGAACACCTCCTTGAGGACAACCTCTAGTAGTCTTTTTTTCAAATGATTCACCAAAGATGTTCCTTTGTATACGACTATCCGAAATCAAGACCTCAATCCAAGTGCACAGGGTCTGATTAATCCCTGCCCCTCTAAGTGCATTAAGGATGGATAGATGGGAAGTGTTATCAAAGACACCTTGGATGTCAAGGAAAGTTGCCAATGCAATTTCTTTTTGATCCAGAGTGGTTTCAATCCTGGATACTAGCTGATGTAAAGGAGTTTCAGTAGATTTGCCGGGTTGATAGGCAAATTGAAGAGCATGCATGGGACTATTACTATTCAAGTAATCTCTAATATGCCGATCAATGATTTTCTCCATAATTTTAAGAAAGAATGAAGAAAGACTGATTGGTCTGTAGACTTGGCCTGGTCATAGGTGTCCTTGCCAGGTTTAGGAATGAAAACAATCCTAGTCTTCTGCCATATCTTTGGTATGTAACTCAGTTCTAAGCAAGCTAGCTATGTAAATTCTAGTTAGCACTGGTATGATAACCTCCTCTGCCTTCTGGATCATGATGGGCATAATTCGATTAGGCCTGGGCTTTTTAGAGGTTTAATGGCAAAGATTGCCCATTTAACAATGTTGTAGTTTACGATATTTTTAGCGATGGTCCATTGATTACTATTGACTCTTTGCAAAGAGCCAATGCAGTGCTCCTCTTCATTGCTATAAATATCTCTAGCTCCTGGAAAGTGGGTTTTGGTCATAATTTCCATAACCTCTTTCCCCAAAACAGCAAAATTACCCTCCTCGTCCTTTAAGGTGCCAACCAAAATAGGTTCATCCCTTTTGAGGAGTTTTTGAAGTCTAGCTCCTTCAGAGATAGAATCTATCTCTTAACAGAACTTCCTCCAGGAGTTAATTTTGCTTTTCCTTACAAGTTTGCTATAATTAGTGAGTGCCGTTTTATAGTTCTCCCATTCACCATTTTTCTTGGCTTTATTAAAAGTTTCCTAACATTTGCCCTTTCGGCTGCTAGAGAGTCATTCCACCAAGGACCTTGGAGTTTAGCTCTCCTTGTGCAAATAGGGCAATTGTTATGATAAGAATCTAGAATACTACTGTGCAGAAGGTCTGCTGTAACTTCTAGATCTTAGTTGTCTCTAATAGGTCGAGGCTGTTGGGCCTTTTTGAACGCAGGATTTTAAGTATCTTTGGAGGTACGAAGGAAAATGGAAGATACAATACAGAAATCTATTGAATGTACAAGGAGCCAGTCGTTGTACATCACACAAAGCTGTCTCAATTGGGTTGGACATTTTATTAGAATGAAGGACAATAAAACACTAAGGGAAATGTATTTTGCAAAACCCATCAGCGTAAGAAGAAGAGGAAGACAAAAGCTGAGATGGGTGAATGCAGTCGAAGAAGACTGTAGGGTCCTTGGAACAAAAATTGGAGGTTTGGTTTGGTTTGTTTGTCGCTCAACGGTCATCTTTTGCACACAAGGGCTAATTAGACAGGGACTAACGGTTTAAAGTGGATTCCGAACCACTACAAACATCCATGCCCAAGGTGGGATTCGAACCCACGCACTGTTGAACCGAAGGCAAGAGCGCTAACCATTCGGGTCCAGCTCGGCCAAAAAATTGGAGGAGTTTGGCTGCCAGTAGAAGTGGCTGGAAGAAACTTGTTCAGAAGGCCTTGGCCCATCCTGGGCTGGCGCACCATGAATGATGATACTCAAAAACCCAAACCATATATTGTTTAAAAGAAATTTTAGTTGTAAATTGTCTAAGTGTTTTAATAACTAAAATGTAAATTTCCTTTTGAGTGACTGCTTAAAAGCTTCATAATGAGAAAGTAATTTTTTTACACAAATATTAAACATAATTTTAAAAAAATGCATTTGGGAATTTTTTGAACTTTTTAAAAGTTGATAAACAAAAAAATCAGTCGGCATAAAATGATTTACTCAACCAGAATACTTTTTGACAATCCTTTTATATTATTTTATATCTTGGTAACTTAATAAAGTACACCATAAATATAAGTGTGTTTTCTCCTGAAATCTATATATGATAACTAAAACTTAGCATTTATACTAAAAGTATTGTAATAAAAATATAATTTTATTTACATTATCTCATTAGGTTAACCTGCTATTAATGAAAAAATGTAAAAAGTATAATTCCTTTATAAATATTATATACTGAAAATTAAAGACATGAATACTTGTATGTATTTATCATTTTGTACTATTTCCCATTCTTTTTGTGATATTCATGTAGTAATCAGTATGCATTAATTTCAGTTGAAAGTCAGCAGTCAGCTACCACATCTGAAGAGCATCCTACTAAACGCCAACGACTTTCTGCTGATAATTCTTCACCCTCAAGGAGTGGGAGTAACAGTCCTAATAAATCAATGTGTGAAGACAGCAAGACAGAACTATGCGATTCTTTCCCACTGTCATCGTCTCAGTGGGCAGAAGTGCTTAAAAAATCAGCTTCAACATTAGTTTCTATGTTGCAAGGAGGAAACAGCTGAAAGCAGAAAGAATTTAGAATGATTTTTGTGCAAATAAGAAGCGAAGAGTAGCAAGTTGTGTATCTGTGATCTCAAGCTACAACCATTCCAAAATGTACTCAAAAATTTTTGGAAGTAGCTTGACATTCTGTCCTTCATATTAACTAACTTACATATAATTGTGGACCTAATGGGATTATTCCTATGCCAAAGAACTTAAATTTGGATAAATAAGTGAGCAAAAAGTTGTGTCCCAAAGAACTTGAATATGATTGTAATTTCAAGGGATTAAATCACAAAATATTGAATCACTTATAAATCTGGATTTTTTTGTCATTTTACAATCATTGGCTGCAAGAAAAAAATTTTATTGTCTTGATAATTTTAATGGTGAATTTTCAAGACTGCTTTGAAAAAAATGGAGATTATAAAAATTCTATTTCATTTTTAATGTTGAATGTAAAAAAATATATATATATGTATATTGAAATTTCTTCTTTATTGATTTATTTTTGATCTGAAATTAATGAATATAAAACACTGAAACAATTTATTATATGTATAAAAATTGGCCTGAAAAATCCCATTAAAGTATCTTTTTAATTGTTAAAAAATACTCTTATAAATTCTTAAATACAGCTTATTCCAATATTATAAATACTGTTATTAACTCCGTTATTGTTGTGTGTATACTAGATTTTTTTTTAAGTCTTGTTTATAATATGTTTCAATAACACTACATTGTAATAGTGGATTCTATAAAAATATTTGACTATTTTATACAGTTGAAAATAAGTTCTAAGTTCAAATTACCCACTATATGAGATTTTAAATATTCCTTTTAAAAAAGTGAGCTTTAAACTTTTTAAAAATTTCTCTAAAGCACTAGAATATCTAAAAAAAATTGCATAGTATTTTGTTTCATTTTTTAGTTATTTTTCTCATTTCCAATAAAAGGATACTGCCATATCGCTGTCAAGAGCCATAACTTTTTTTTTTGTACATTCATTATGTGTTTTTATCCATTTATTTTTATATCTTATTTATTAAAAACAACTAAATTTATAGTTAATATGATACTTTTTAGTTTTCTCAGATTATTTGGTAAAAGTGGTGATAAAAAAAAATTATGTATTAATAGGTATTGTGATTAAAATTTAATAATTCAGAATCATTTTCCTTTAGTTTTTACTAAACCATATTTTATTTTTGTGTATTTTGTAATTAAAACTATTTTTTATTTCTGTTTTATAATGCAGTTTTTTTAATTACAAAGTACTCAGAAAAGCGATTTTTGTTAAATATTTAAATTTTGTTTTGAGTAAATGTTTCTCTTTTTATCACTGAAATAAGATTTACATTTAATTCTGGTGCACTGATTTATCTGTCAAATTTCAATAATGAGTTATTTTTGTTTGATATTTTTACTCTTATTTTTCTTCCCAAAAGCCATAATGAATGAATTGGTAAAAGAAATATTATTTTAATAAATAATTAATGTTAATCCTTTTTAATAATCTTTTTTATCCATTAAAAACCACCTTTGCTAAAAAAAATAATCTCTTACTATAAAATTGCCTTCATTGGTGCTTAATCATAGGAAATTATTTATAATTTATTATTTTTTAGCATTTATATATTTTTAAATTATAACCTAAGTTTACAATTTAAAAATATGTTACCGTTTCCTCAATTTACTAATAAAAAGCATAGAAACATTTCATTTGATGGTCAAATCTTTATTCAGAATAAGCATACCACAAAGCTATTGAGTTTTTTTCTTACTGAAAAAATTGTGAAAACAATGAGCAAATATTTGAATAAGTTTTATTTTGTTATTGAAATTGTTGAATAATTTTAAACTCATTATTTTATTGTGGAAAGTCACTTTTTAAATCACTTATGAAAATAATTATTGTGCAGTTGATGTTATCAAAATATACAAAAATCTCTTCTAGTAAGTGAGTATTTTAAGACAAGTTTTTTTTTATAAACACTATGCTTAACTAGTTAAAATCTTCTTTGGTGCATTATTTGTCATGAAGATGGGCTTTATATATATATATATATATATATATATATATATATATATATATATATATATATATATATATATATATATATATATATATATATATATATATATATATATATATATATACACACACACACATACATACACACACTCTCACTCATATGTACATGCTTAAAACAGAAAGTCTAAATTAATTAAAATATTAGAATTTTTTCTGGTATTTGCCAAATTTTATGAATTTACGGACATTTATTCGAATTATTTTTAAAAAAACCTCATTAATCACAGTAAAATATAATTGACCTCGAATTATACTGAGTTTATAGAATTCACTTACTTTGGCTATTAATATCCAGGTTCTTCATTTTATGTGTTCTCAATGATTAATTTCAAAAACAATTTTTTTGTTAAGAATGAATTATAAATGAGCTATAGTAAAATATAAAAAATTACCATATTATCTTTAATGCATGCTTTTATTCACACAATATGTACCATTTGGCATCTGTTATTAACGCTTACTGCAAAAAGTTTTAGAATATTTTAAAATGCTTTTTTACCCATTTGAATTTTTTAATGTTTTTCAGCTTATTTTGAAGTTATAAGCATGGGTTTTAACCTTGAATCCCTATTAATTTTTTAGAAGAACTTGAAGTTTATTTTAAAAGTCCTGTTTTAGCTAATGTATGTACAATTTAAACCAATTGGGAATTCAGATTAAAAAATCTTAAAAGTAATAGTTATTTATATTGCTATCATCTAAGATTGGTTGTAAACAAAAAAACATCTAAACTTTTTTTTCCAATTTTCAAAATTTATAAGCACGTTTATTACGGTTGCTTAAAGCAGCAAAAAATTTATAATCCTCTTTGGCAATTCTTCAAATATACATTTCGGCGTCTGACAAGGGTTTCTTATCTTTCTACCATGATATGTATTACATTCAGATATGGCTTAATATTCTGGGTCAATGAAGTCAAGATGGAGGTGAGATGCAGCTTCTGTTGATCCGAGGATTTGAGCACCATGATGGTAGAAGTCTGAAATCCTGATAAAGGAAACACCATGCTAAGCCTTCCTCTTCAACATTCACCTTTTTAGAACATCAGTTTATTGTTAATTTTGAAGAGGTGGAAGAATCCTCCCTGACATCACTGGTACACGAGCACAGAGCCTGACTCTTTATATACCCTCAATTGTGACAGAACTTCTTATACCGTTATTTCCAGATTAACAACCAGCCACATATGGAGTCTCTTGTGTCTCAAAGGCAAGAAAATCTGAGCAGGCTTCTTCTCAATACATCCCGGACTATTTAGGACTCTCCACAGAGAGGACATTTACTCATCCCCCTCTTCTGTTCCTCGATTTCCTCAGGATCAATGGTCTGATGGACCTGTCTTACTTCGTCAGATATTTAGAGGATAAACCACATGGCTTAGTATATACATTGCATTAATCGGTTTCTAATATGACAATATCTCGTTGCTTCAACCAGTTGTTTAATTACATAAGCCATTTAATCACAGTTTATTGACGTCGAACAAATGCCATTCTATATTTGTTTATTGAATCGATGAATTTAGTCGTTTGATTCGAAGTTGTTCAGAGGAATGTCTTTGCAAAACGTCGATTGCTTTACGAAGGTCATGACCACGATTTCGAATGGATTCAAGCCATGAGCATGTTGACAGAAGCCGTTTAACCATTCCTTTTTTCAATTTTATGGTTGAGAAAGTTGGATCTCTCAACATTATTACTGGAGAATCTTTAAATTATGAATTAACTGCCGCATTAAATATTAATGTAAAAAGTAAGTATGTAATAAAAAATAGTTTTGATTCTAAAATCACAATTCAAAAATATTTTCTTCATAAATCCCAGTGTGATTTACGTCAATAGGCCTGAAGCTATTGATAGGAAACTCTCAGCCTCAAATATCCTCCAACCCGCATTTTTTAAGTAATACCTGTGGAATTTTTCCTACCTAAGCTTCCGAGTTCACATTTATTTGTGCGAAATAACTGCTTTAAGTTTCAACATCGCATGATATTTTTGTTCTTGTAACGCCGAACTGGCAGCTGAATGGTTAGCGCTCTTGCCTTCGGTTCAACAGTTCGTGGGTTCGAATCCCACCTTGGGCATGGATGTTTGTAGTGGTTCGGAATCCACTTTAAAACCGTGGGTTCCGGTCTAATTAGCCCTCGTGTGCAAAAAATGACCGTTGAGCGACAAACCAAAACTTGTTCTTGTATCTTGTTTTGGAATCGCCTTAAATTGATATTTAAATCACAATACTGTTGTGAATATATGCTTGGAAGGATAATGCAGAAAAAAATAATCATTTTTACCATTATACGTTATTAAATAAACCACTAACGAAAATTTAGTTTTTCAATCATTTTGCATGGTTTTCATTTAATACATACTAGTTTTTTCTAAAATAGTGTTTCATTTACAAAGGGAAAGTGCTGTAAAAAAAAAATTGCCAATTTTGCACAAGACTCTTAAGTTATCATCTGAGAGATAAGTTGTCTTAATCATATCATTGAAAATGCAACTTCAATTAAATTAGCATGCTACGTCCATAATGTTTCAAAAATTTATTACAAGGTTCTAAACTTTGTGTTGTGAAAAAGAAAAATCCGTTATATCTTATAGAGATAAATTGAATTTATATTTTCAGCCATTTAATTTTATTTTTTCTTGCATTGCCAAATAGGTACCAAATTAATGTAAAAATTGTTTCTAGTTTAGTAAATTTTTAAAACATCTCTCAAATCCGGATTGAAGTGTAATATTTTTTATTTATTTTTCATCAACTGGGAAAATATTAACTTTAAAAAGTTTTTTAAAGTATTTAAAAATTCAAACAAATCTACTGTTGCATATTTTTTTCTTACAATTGTAAATTGATTTTATTAGTAATACATGTTATATTAACAACAAAAGCTAAAGCAATCCACCAAACGTCATCACTGAGTTCACTGTACTCTATCTTTTGATTCTAAACATCATACCGCTTGTAATAGATATGTAACGCATATATGCATGATATAACAATACTCCGTAATCAGATTCGTTTTCCTCTAATTAGGCTCAAATCATTCTTGTTTGAAGACTTCCTCGAATTGAATTCACAATTTTCATGCAGATACCCACAACATAAGGCATGTTACATAAGAATAATTCAACAGTAAGTCATTGTCTTTAATATAAACAGCGAAAGGTCCAAAGACTATGTCATTGATCAGCCAGATCAGAATTCATGATTTCTTTAATTGACGAAATATTTCATTTTTTCCTTGAATGAATCATTGGCTTCCAGAAATGCCTTTTTTATATTATTTCTCTGTTCGTAAAATGTTTCTTATAAACTGCTAGCCCCCCAAATTGAAACACCAAGAACGACAAGTGATATCACATCAAAATTTATTTTGTAGATAACATGTTGACCAAGTATCAAATGAATAAATATAGACTTCTGTGAAGTGTGGTTCTTGCCAAACTCAATAGCCGCCATTGTTGGAGATCACCGTTGTCACACGCCTCGCCATTGATTCAAAAAGACTTTGGATGTGTTCTCAATGAGACTTTCGATGTACAGCATACCAAGCAGCTTCCACACGTTGTCAAACTTGATCTGATGTGGCAGCTGGGAATGTAATCTGGGTCAATCGTTGTGCAACCATAGACCACAAAGTTTCTATAGTTTGGTTTCTATCAATGATGTTTTCTGTTTGTGATTTCTATCGCGGTGAAAGATGCGAAGAGTGAGGAGCAGACTAGGGAAGCAATTCAATCTGTCGATTGACAAAGAACCCTTGGACAATGCGTGCCACGTGTGGTCGCGCATTATTCTGTTAAAATATGGCTTTGGGTAAGCCCTGGAATTAAGGAAGGACAACTGTCTCCTACACCTCAGAGATATTGCGATGGCTGTTTAAAGTACCGGCAATGCGTACTAGAGGAGTGCGAGAGTGATATCCAATATTGCTCCAAACCATAATGCCCGGTGCAGGACCAGTGTGACGCAGCATTCAGCATCTCTCTTCGGTGTCTCTAGACTCGAATGCGATCATCGTGGTGTTGCAGACAGAAGTGTGACCTATCAGTAAAGACAATTTCCTTCCATTCTGCCATCCGAATCCTTCTTTCATCGCACCATTGGTGGCGGAGACGTCTGTGGTTCTGCGTCAAGGGTAGACAACCAATGGATATCTTGCGGACATACCACTCTGCTGTAAACAGAAGTGCACTGGGGTGGATGCGATCGAACTCGTCGGTCCGTCGTACCCTCCTGCATCCAACGATCTTATATCTGCATTACACTTGATTGCTTTCGTCCGATTTCCCTGAAAGATAAACCACGATCTCGGTAGGTCACTATCCTTCCTCTGTCGAACTCAAATACTTGATCAAAAAATGATCGATTTTTCTACAAAACATTGATTTTTTTAATTATAAGAAAAACACAATTGCCGAAATTGAAATCGTCGAAATCTATAAGTCTTAAATAACGCTTTGAAGTGGCGCCATGGGCACGCGTGATGTGGATCTGCGTCGAAATTCTAATCATTTGAATATCTCACCTCCGCTAATGCCATGCTGTAAATTTTATGTGTTATTTGCATGCTTCTTTCAGAATGTTGCATTTACGGTGGCCAGCTGTGTATTTTGCTAACACATGATTCACATGAAATAGAGCATCTATTGAATTATTGCAGCTTTGGATATAGCTATGAATTTAATGAAATGTAATAGTTAATCCGATTAATTGCGATTTAAATTAGTTTAACTTTTACCTATGCAATCTACTTTTTACAGGATGTATCAAGACTTCCGTGCATAAGTGCCTATCAATGCTTTATTTATTTGGAAGTGACACATACATTTTGCATTTACCAGTATAAAGAAAAACTTTTCTTCTCGTTCTCTCTTTATTAAAATTGCAAGGTTTTATTTTTTAACACTTTTTTAGGATATGTTACCACATTTTTAAATATGCAAACTGTTATTCACTACAGAAACATAACATACAATTCTCAAGAGGAAAATGAGTTTGAAAAACTAAGAACAACAGCTGGAACATGTACATTGCTGTAGGAGTGACAGATAAAAAGTGGATGTTGCTAGATGATAACAGCAAGATAAAGGAACATAGACGTGCTCAATGCAGCACGTAGCGAACGTATGTAAACCGCGATAAATTGTTAATCGATATATATATTTAGCATGTTTTCTGTCGAGTCCTGCAATGCAATACGTAATGTCAACACAAGAATCTAAAATTATATAAGCACTAGAAGAACTGATCATAAGTTTTTATTCTCCCATTCAGTAGGAATGTGGAAAATAACTCATTTCTACAGGAAGTATCGTGGTGATCACTATTTTCCCCTTATACGACTTCAAACGTATTAAGCCCTATCGTAGGCTTCCAATAAAGGTAAATGTTTTATCTACCTATACAGTGAATCATATATATGCTTCAGTAAATATATTCCCATAGATTGTGGAAAGTAAATTCTCCATTCTAATTGCCGTCAATATTATGCAAATATGTTTCTTTTAATATGCATGTATCAAGTCGTAATAAAGATGGTCACACTGAAATGTCTTTAAGGTTCACCAGCTATATATATAATTAAGAAATAGCAAAATTCATTTACAATAATTTTTTCCATCATTAACAGATATTCAGCACTTTCACACGTGTATTCATCGACATTTCTTTAATGTCGAGTTGTAGTTGAAAGGTATCAATATAGCTTACGATATTCCATCAAAAATTTTCAAAATTACTCCTAGAAATAGTTTTAATATTCTATATTTATAAATACACCCAAACAAGTTATTCCTTACTCAAATGAAATATTTTAATTCATGAATTATTACTGAAATGTATTTATAGATTTAATTGTGTTCACCTGTAAAAGTGCAATGAAAAGTAGATACTAATATCCTACTGTTGAAAGTAAGAAAATATTTTGTCAATACATTAGGTATTATTTTTGGAAATTTCTTAATAAATATAAGATTAAATAAATCGTTTTAAGTATAAATTGTAGCAATACAAATTTCTTAATATAAAATTAATTTGAATGACTTATTTATGAAAGATTATATAATTTAAATTATTGACATTTTTACATAAAATGTGTTTATACTAATGATATTTTATTGAAAGTAAGATTGAGTATGACAATTAGAGAATATTCTTTTGTCATGTTAAATCATATTAAGCAATTTAAATTATTTTCGCTAAAAAGGATGAAAAACAATCCTATTTTAACAAACTATAATTACATATAAAAGAACTACACTCGTGTCCATAAAATAAGGATAATTCAAGTTTACGCAAAGAAACAGAGGCAAAACAAATGTGACTTATTTATAAAGTCTATTTATTAAATAAAAAGGTAAAGAGCAAAAAAAAAATGCTATATGTTTGACATCATTAATAAAAATTGCGATTTTTACTCCCTGGAGCAAATTTCAAAAAAGAACTTATTTCCAAATACCAGTATAACATGGCTGGTATGATGGTTAATACATAGTATGCCTACCCCAGATGATGCAATACAGGTCGTACAACGCCTAGGCATGCTGAGGATCAAATTATCGATCTGATCTTGGGGAATATTACACCACTCATATCAAGCAATGCTGTCCGAAGTTCTGGTAGACAGAAGGGAAGGGGTTGACGGGCTACAATTCGACGGCCAAGTATGTCCCATACATGCTCTATTGGATTCAAGTCCGGTGAGTATGCTGGCCAGTCCATACGAGTGATATCATCCGATTGAAGGCATTCGTCTACAATGTTTGCACGGTGAGAACGGGTTTTATCATCCATAAACAGAAATTCTACACCCTTGGCGCCCCGAAACAAATGTACATGTTGTTCCAGAATGACATCCAGATAGATGTGGCCTGTCATGGTTACATTCTGAACATGCATGTTAATTCTGAAACCCAGAATAATTCCTCCCCAAACGAGCAATCCTGCACCACCGTAACGGTGTCATTCAATGGTGTTCTCTTGATGGTAACGGCTACCAGGCCCTCTCCATATGAAAGTCCGGTGAGAATCAGACTGAAAGCTAAACCTGGACTCGTCGGAAAACATCACAAAAGACCACCGTTTTGCGGTGTCCACAATGCATGCTCTGTAGTCCAGGCTAACCGCAGGTGACAGTTAGTTGCGGTAAGTAGAACACATTTGACAGGCCTACGAGCATATAGACCAATGTGCACTAAGCATCTGTACACGGTCTGCCTTGAAACTGTCATACCGGTAGCTGAAGAGACAGGTCTGATGCTGTGTTCCGTCTGTTTCTTTTGGCAGTAACTGCCAAATACCGGTGCTCTTTTGGCGTTGTTACTCAGGGGCGACCTGCTCTGTAACGTCTACTCACATTACCATCATGTTGGTACCATTGCCAAAGCCTGAGGATGACACTCTGGGCGATTCCAAGTTCCACGGATACTCCAGCTGGGTACGTCCACATTCCAGACGGCGAATAATTCTACCACGTAAAACATCCAAATGCTTTCTTTGTGCCATAACTATGCGGTTATTGCACTGAAAGGCTCAATTTTATTTCTTTGCAACCATTCCTTATATACCCCTCTTACACTCTTGTCATTGTGATGTACTATCGGCGCTATCTGGTGGTTTCATGTAATTTGCATGTTATTCTTCAAGATGTGTGTGATAATTCTACATGTGAAATTTTAATTTTAGTGTTCAATTTTTTTGTGATTCTGAATTATCCTTAATTTATGAACATGAGTGTAGTAACTAAATAATCTAAATAAAATTTTTTTAATTGACAGTAATTTTGTATTTTTATCACATTCATATATTTACGCTTTCATACATTTTTTATTTTAATAAACAGATTAGTAGTTTTTCAAATTATTATAAAATTATTAAATTATAAAATCATTAAAAATCTATTGAAATAAAATTTTTTTAAAGTATACTTTAAAAAAATTTAGTGTGTTACTTCTACAGTGTTAATTTTAAAGGTAAATATCTATATAAATTTAAATATGAAACTTGATTTATCAACAGTGACAAAAATACAGAACATGGATATATAAAACATTTCTGATTCAAGAAACTCTATATATTTTCGCTTATATTTTTAATTTTATGCATTTTTCAGGAATGTGAAATTAACATTTCAATGTGATAAGGAATAAAAGGAACATCTTATTATTTTTAACGTGCTTAATTTAACATACATTAAGTATACTTTATGGTCCAACTAGATGGTGTTACTTTCTTTCAGATTGGTTACTTCATTTGTATCCTAGGTTATGGATTGGATTTGTCCTCTCCTTTATACTTAGCTCTTAAATTAAGATCTAACTAAAAGATCTAAAACCTTCCCCTTATTCTTGACAGTAAAAATAATCAAATGCTTAATCCGACCAGCAATTTTCATTATGTGAGGAGTAATTTCAATATAAGATAACAAGACAAAAGTTATTTTTGTAGCTATAAATATATTAAAAATATGAATATAAGCCATTGATAAGTAATTTATTAGATTTTTTCTCCTGCAAGCCATCAACCAATCATAATCAAAAATTTTGATTTTCAAGTTCTATTCCTATTTGCGTTTTAAAATTTAAAACTTTCAATTTTAATATGTAAATTAACTAATTAAATTTTGAATAAAATTTTTATTAGTAAAAATTTACAAATTACTTAGTTTATTACTAGTTATAAAAATATTTGAAATCGTAATTTAACTGAATCCGTAACTGTTAGAGATAAGCGGGTTGAAATTGGCAATTCGATATTAATTAGTAATTTGTTTACATCCTTGTTTGATTGCTGGTAATTATTTTAAACTACAAATTACTTTCTGGAATGGAGACTCCTGCCCAGGTGTATCTAGCGTCTGTGGAATTAGAAGTCGGCAATACTCCATGGTGTGTTCGTAGTCAATTTGATCCTGTTGCCCATGGCTTAGATGCTTCTTTCCGATTGACGAAGTTCGCGGAAATGCGAGGATGAGGATGTAAAGTCCCCCAGGAGGCTTTAAATAAACTCCTGGAGGGGCTAGATCAAGATGGATACATGCAAGATGTTGGCGCCCAGTTTATGCAAATACCGATTCCAAGAGTCGGTATTGGTATGGACTGTAGTGTTACACCTTTAAGACATATGGGGCTATCACTTGTTCAGACCACAGATTTTTTCTATCCACTATGTGATGATCCATATCTCATGGGAAGAATTACTTGCGCGAATGTTTTAAGCGATTTGTACGCAATGGGTGTCACTGACTGCGACAACATGTTGATGCTTCTGGCCGTTAGCAACAAGATGAGCAATCTCGAGCGAGATGTCGTCATACCTATCATCATGAGAGGTTTCAAAGATTGTGCAAACGAAGCGGGCACTAATGTAACCGGTGGACAAACCATACTCAATCCATGGTTAACAATCGGTGGCGTCGCTTCAGCAGTGTGCCAGCAGAATGAATTCATAGTTCCTGACAATGCTGTAGTCGGCGATGTGTTAGTTCTTACGAAACCTCTTGGTACACAAATAGCCGTCAGTGCATATCAATGGTTAGATGTGCCAGAGAGGTGGAATAGGATAAAGTTGGTTATAACTAAAAGCGATGTGGAAAAAGCATATCAACGAGCTATTGATGTGATGGCACGACTAAATCGAGTGGCTTCCCGCCTAATGCACAAATATAATGCCCATGGAGCTACAGATATCACTGGATTTGGGTTGCTAGGACATGCTCAAAACCTAGCAAAAGTACAAAAGAATGAAGTATCGTTTGTTATCCATAACCTTCCTGTGATAGCGAAGATGGCAGCTATTGCAAAAGCTTGTGGCAGCACATTTCAGCTTCTTCAAGGTCATTCTGTGGAAACCTCAGGTGGACTTTTAATCTGCTTACCTCGTGAGCAGGCTGCTGCCTATTGTAAAGAAATTGAGAAACAAGAAGGCTTTTCTGCATGGATAATTGGTATTGTTGAGAAAGGTAATCGTACTGCCAGAATTATTGATCGTCCTCGCGTTATTGAAGTACCATCTAAAGAGAAGGATGGAGAGCTTTGGTAACAGCCTTCTTATTTATAATCTAGTTATCATTCCATGAAAGTAACAAAGTGCATTTGTTGAATAAATGATAATGTAAAATGTGATATAGTGTAATGATTCTGCTCTAGTAAATTTGATCTACTCTGGAGCAGAGGATGTCTACTGTATAGCGATGCATTTTCACTTGTTAAATAAATGTTTCTTTGTAGCAACCTGTATTGATTGATTTCTTATTTCATTTCCATTGTTATAGTTACTATGCATTATTGAAGATTAGTGTAAAAACTAACTTAATTTACGTCCTGCCAACTCTTACGCATCGTGCGTAAATTTTACGCCAGATCCCCAGGTTTTATACTTTTACTGATAGCATAAATTATTTTATGTGTTTCGGTTCTTCTGGGCAAAGTTTAAAAAGAAAAAAAAATTATATCTTAGCATATAATGGCGATCTTTTCTCGTTAGCCATGATGAGAAAACAGAAGTTAGCACCCCATTCAACCCACCTGTGGGAAGAGAGAAATAACCTCCCGGAATCTGCTGTGGTCGCAGAGGCTCCGAAAATGCACATGTCAATAGGAAAATATTGGGAGGGGGAGGAGAGGAAGGCTCAAGCTTGAAAAACTATAGATGGGGGAAAAGAAATGGTAGAGGTATAATTTTATCTTTAGTCACATGGATTAAAACTGAAAATTTTTTTACTGAAATACTTTTCTGAAAGTTGGCAGGTATGAATTTATATTGCTATTGCAGGTTTGATTTAAACAGTTTCTAAAATTACTTTTAGATGCAGAGAAAATCTAATAAAATGAACAAATAGGCTATAAGTTGACAATTTTAGTATTTACATTAAAAGGAAAGAAATGTCACTTCTGCATTTAGGCAGACTTTAAAAATAATGAGATACATGCCAAATTCCACAAATGGTGCCATGTAACTCATTCCTAATTGAAAATATAGTATTTAATTTAACATTTTTGTATTAAAAGTAATTTTTTCTTATAAGTTTAATTATATTTCATAATTTATTCTTTTTTTAAATATGAATAAAGTAAAATTTTAAAAGAAGCAAATTCTAAAATTTTAGTTATAGCATAAAGAAATTGACAATTCTAACATTTTTTTTTCAAATTAATAACAATATGTTAGATATGCTAAAAATATATTGAAAAAATTCATTTTTATATTTAAAAAGGAGTAGAAAATTATGAATTAATTAAGATATATTTATTAAAATAATGAAATTTATGATCATGAAATGATTTTTTAAAATGTATCTTAATTTCTAAAAATTTAAAAGTTCTAAGTTCTTTTTAATAAAAATTTTGAATTATTTTACAGTATTTAACAAAAGTAAATAATTAATGATTTAATAATTTTATGTGGGTAGTTATACTTTACTCCAATCATGACAATCTTTTCTAAGAGATTTTAATAAAAGTAACTACTGAATTTATGGCATAGCTGGGAGGTAAATGATAAGTGTTTTGGCTTTTGTTTCAACAGTTTATAGGTTTGAATCCTATCTTGGACATAGATGCTTATTGTGAATCAAAATCCACTTTAAACTAGCCCCTGTTTAATTAGCTCTTGTATGTAAAATATGACCATTGAGTGACAAATAAACCAAACTTATTAAATTTATTGAAGTTTAAATAAAAATTTTATAAATAATATTTTTAGTATTAGTTGTGTGCATAATATTTTATATGTTGTATACAAGTATATTTTTTCATAGAAGTTGAGGCATCCTGAAGTATAAGTGTTGTATATATTTAACTTAAAAGTGATGAGTCTTGATATTTGAAGTATCTTTTTATCTTATTAAAATACATAAAATTGATTTGAAAAAATTTTAAAAGTTGCTCCATTTATATTTATTGTAAAAATTGGTTTTTATCCGTAAAAGAGGGTAATGAAAAACTTTAAAATTTATATTTAATCTAACCAAATATGCAACCGAGGCTGCTTATGAATATTTAATCATAAAATAATGGTCCTCAGATTATTAATTTTATTGAATATTCTCAAATTTTGCACAAAAAGTAAAAAAAATAAAAATGAAAGTTATTTTTAACTAGATTATTATAGTTTTGGTGTGTGTGTGTGTGAAATCATTGAAATATTATGTAGAAGCATTTTTATCCTTTTTGTCACTATATAATATAAGAAAAAAGAATTGATATTTATGTATTTGTTCATGAAATTTCCTTGTAAATAGTTATTACTGATAAAGAGATTTTAATAATAGTAACGACTGAATTTATGGCATAGCTGGTAGGTAAATGATAAGTGTTATGTCCTTTGGTTCAACAGTTAATAGGTTTGAATCCTATCTTGGACAGGGAAGCTTATTGTGATTCAAAATCCACTTTAAACTAGCCCCTGTCTAATTAGCTCTTGTGTGTAAAATATGACCATTGAGCGACAAATAAACCAAACTTATTAGATTTATTAAAGTTTTAATAAAAATTTTACAAATAATATTTTTAGTATTAGTTGCATACTATTTTATATGTTGACTTACTCATTAGTTACAATTTTATGTTAGGAATCTATTTGTATTCTATATTTTTAATATTTTATAAAGGAAAAATTCTATTTTTGTTAGTGTATATTCAAGAAATCAAAATCATTTACATATTTCTCAATTATTTATACATCTTCTAATTAATTTAATGTAGCTAAATTTATTTTTTAAATTATTAGAATTAAATACTACTCAGAAACTAATTTATAAAACACTAATATTTCCTTATAATTTTTTTTTCATTTGTTTCTGCATATATTCAAGATCTGGAAAGTAGTAACATAAAATTATATTTCCATTACATATAAAAGTAACATTTCATTTTTGTGCATAATGGAAAAACTATTAAGAACCCACACACATGACATGATAGCTGTCTGTTGATAAAGGAAATTCAGTTATAGTTACACAAAGAAATATAGGTTCTTATGAGTATTTTGTTGTTTTGTCAAGAATTTTTGAACTTGTTCATCTAGAATAACTTCATGTTCAAAATTTTGAAAAACCTTTGAACTATCAATAAATTTTTGACTGTTTAAATATTTATATCTATAGTGGATTATACTAAAATATTTCAGCAATTTAAAATGTAAGACTTTTTGCTTGCCTACAATGTGGTAAATTATCTTTGAAAACGTTGTTGAAGCTAGATAATGGAAATATAACTCATTATGAAATTATTATTATCCATCATAAAAAAATATACTAATAATTATTTAATATTATTGCTGGGGAAAACTCCCATTTAAAAATTTAATTTTTTCAAGTGTTCACAGTTATGGTATGAAAGTACTTATTTCCAGACAGAAATAATCAAATCATGTTTATTGTGTCTATAAATAAACCTAATCTAAATTAACTATACACTATAGTGTGAAATTCATTCAGCTTTTGCTAGTATGAGAATAAAACTCTTTATTTGAATTAGAAAAAAATTAGGTAGTTTTTCCTAATTCCAAATGATATAAACCATAAAATTAGGATATTGTCATCTGTAAAATTTTAATAGTTGTAGGTTTTCACTCAAATTTTTTCTAAAACTTTATTAATTTCTTAGCAGCTAATAAAAAAATTTAATTGCTGCTGCAATCTAACAACTAACATTATTCTAGCCTTGTCATGAACAGAGTGATATTTAATCTTAGCAAAATAAATCAGTTCTCTTTATAATATATATAAATATTTCATACAATGTATACACCTAAGGAATCATAGTAATTTAATGCTAAGACAACACTCTTCAGGGAAAAAGGCTCTAGATTCAATCACAGCCACTTTTGAATAATGGAAAATGGTGTTATATTTTTGCATGCACATTCTGTTAGAGTTGGGTTCTTGGGAATTTTCCAGGTTTCCTCCTTTGACACTTGAATATGAGCCATTACTTCTGAAAAATTCTTCTGGAAGATAATTGCAAGATGAATAGTAAAAAGTCTCTGGCATTAGACTGTTCATTAAGTTGTGTCAAAGTATAAACCACAATAAAAAGAACGATTTTGAAATGTTTAATGTAACCCTATGGTACAACCTAACAGTCTCACATTTTGGTGGAAAAAGAAAACATCTATCAAGATTTGTTAGTTTGTATGGAAAATTTTCTCTTCAGCAAAGCACCATTATGTCAATATGTTAAGAGGCATGGTCAGTGAAGTTCACTTTGCTGGATAATCCACGTCTAAAACAAATAATTTTGTATGTTATTTAAGGATTGTAACATTTTATATAAACCCGGGAAAAGTGTTTTCTACAAAGTAAAACAGTGACCACATACAAAAAATGAGTTTAACAAAGTGAGATAAAGAAATATTGAAACTGATAGTTACTTAGTAACTATTTTGCTGCAGATAACATCTGAAATGGACATGTATCTCAAGAACTTTATTCAAAACTATTCAACAAGTGCTGCATTGTTTAAAGCAGAATGGCCATCTCTAAGTTAGTGTTGCCAATAAACATTGAAAGCAAATATAATTTTAGTGAAATCCTAAAAATTTCTCACAGCAGTGGAAACTAGTAAATTGTTCTGGCAAATTGTATTTACTTCGTTCATCAGATTTCTAGATACACATTCTGAGGAGTTCTCTTGGCAAACTTTGTTAAAGACATTTATGTTTATTATACAGAGGGTTCTCTGATATAATTTGTATAGTTCAATATTTTTCTCTAACCCTGGACCATTTAGTTTTCAGTAGAAAAATTGCAGATGATCATTGTAATTTTGCTGGTTTTTTTATATCATATATTTAAGAGTGTTTCCTACAGAATGCCTTTTCTTCCATTGTAATTACAATCCTATCTTGTCTTGCTGTATTCAGTTGTGATTAAAGAAACATAATGAAGTGAAATATCTCAGAGTTCTCAATCTCCTGATATCACCATTAATGACCCTTGTGGGTTTGTTTGTTTTTTAATGAACACGAGTTTTTGATTACGTGCAAATTTCATTGAACATTTTGTGCCCAATATTAAAATAAAATATTGCATTCTCAGTTCCTCTTGGTTTTGTTCTTTACCTGTAACATATATCTCATCCTCTTTTTTTAAATGATCTTTATCCAAATAATTGTTAATTGCTTTTGAAAATATTTTCTTTTCTTGAGCAAATGTTATTGATAGTATTTAAATATACAATGGAAATTTTTTAAAATACTACACAAAGTTAATCTTTTTTGTTTTAAAAAAAAATTAATTTTTTTATAATAAGGATAGCTTTCTTTTTTATTTTACATTTCTATTAATATATGTAACATTAAAAATATTTGATTTCAAGTATAACTAATTATAATTTTAAGTTTAATTAACACTACCCCATTTTGGAGTGAATTAAAAAATGTTTCCATTTAAGAAAAAAATTAATGACATCATTTAAAAAATTGTCAGAATTTTAAAGAAATTATTAGAAACATTACATTTATAGTGATATTAATATTATGTAAATATAGGTATTATAGAAAGTTGTTCTAATTATTCACATTTTTATGAAATATATCAAGTAAAGATTTTTGATTGCAATATTTTAATGTATAAGTTTTGCATTTAGATTTTAATAAAGCTTGAAGCAAGTCTATATTTTTCTATAGTAGTCTATAATTTTATTTGCACTCTTAGAAATAGACTTGTTAAATAAAAATATGTTTGCATTTAATTAGTCAAATTTAAAGAGTACAGAAAAAAATTGGAAACTGAATTTTTTTACTTTATTTTGAGTATATAATAATTTTGAAATATTGAATTACATTGTAATGTTGTTTGATTGACTTACAAAATAATAAAATCACATGTCTTAAAAAATTTGTTTTTTTAATAGAAAATTTTATTGTTTGTAGTTTAGCAGTAAGGTTATCCTTCCTTTAAAATTAAGAAGCCATTACAAAAATGTTAACCTAAAGCTTTTTCCGATTTCAAAACACATAATGCATTATATTTATACAAATGAACATTCTTTTTAAATAGAGATACATTATTTCAAATTAAATCCCAAGATTTCAAAGTTTTCTGCATCTTTATAGGATTTAGCTTTAATAATTCTGCTTTTACTCGAGATTGGCAAAGAATTTTACAATTTTAATAAAGCATTTGACAAATTCCAAATTCGTTTTTAGTTTTTAATACATATTTTATGCAAGCATAGAATTCTCTCCTTCATTTCAAGCATAAGGATTTAATTTCTAATTCACATTAATTTTGCTACAAAATGTTATATTTCATGCTATTTAAAATGGCTTTTTCCTTTTTTAATAATGTTAAGTAAATAAATTTTAAAATGTCCTTGAAAATTGCCTTCAACAATTCTGCAATTTACCTAAGCTGTTCAGGTAGATATTGTCATTCTAAGTGATAGTAATATATTTTAAACAATTAATATATCTCTTAACACATCCCATATAATTCGACAACTTAGCTTAATATAAATAATTTAGCAGCCTTAATTAATTATATAAATATTCATTAAAAATTTACGTGATATGTAATAGGTGGAAAACAATCAATTATTTCATGTGCAAAATCCATATTGAAATGTGTATCTTTATGATTAGCATTTAGCCCTATTGTGTGAGAACCAATTATTGGAAATTCTTATATTCCAAATAACTTATTTTCAGTAATATTTAAGCATTATACAGAATCAGTAGTTTTTACTGAATTCTATTAGTACACAAAAATAAGTATTATATTTTTTCATTTAAAAATTGTCAATATTTTCAAACATTTTCTATTCAAAATTCGTATGAAATTCAGACAAGAAACAGGGTAATTAGTTTATCTATATCGGTAGTACCATTTAAAGCATAATTCATCATTTTAGCTTAAATCTTTTTTCATTTATCTATCTATCTATCTATCTATATATATATATATATATATATATATATATATAAAGGAAAACAAGAGATCTAATGTAAATCCTTAGGAAAGTAAAGTGTGAGAATTAACATCACAATTGCCAGTTCCTATTATTTATGGTACATATATGCATTTACTGCATACACAAGAGATTTTAATTAGAAATAAGTTTTCATCATTGAAATCCTAGTAATGTGATGTTTTCTTTCTAATTCCTATAAGTGATAATCAACATTTGCAAATCTAAATTTAACCTCTTTACTGATAACTTTAAGAAGTCTATGTATGGAATCTCTATATACATGTTAAATCAAAGTAAAATATAAATGAGTTTAAAATGTGTATGTAAACAAAATAATACTTAACTCTATTTCAGCATTTATTCAACAATAAAATTTATATTAAAAAAAAAGCACCACAAAACTATTTCACAAGTATATTTCTACCAAGTATACATTTTACATAGAATAAACAATCTACAGCATAATTGTAATTTGTTACTGTTACACACATTCAAACAAAAATATTATGCAATACTTAACATTAGCATCTCCATAAAAATAACTACTTTCTCACATAGTCCTAGTTTTAATATAGTTATAAAGGGATGTATAGTTGACATGTTTATGGAAAAAGTAAAATATACAATACAATTTCATGTTACAGATTTGTGTAAAAGAGAAAAAGAAAAGAAATACTTCAATCAAATGTAAATTTGTTTAAATAATTTTTTACCTTTGATGCTAAGATTCTAGTTTAGTAGTGCAATAACATTTAGTTTTTCTTTCTTGCAAATGATGATCCAATATATTGTCACAAATAAATTGCTTCATTTGTAAATTTTTATACATAGCAAATAAAAATTTTAAATAGTAATATCATTAAAAAAATTTCTATATTTACAATTGAATTGGATATTTATAAACATACTAAAAATTAATACTATCTTCATTAGATAGCAAGATACTTTTAAAAGCAAAAATACTGCAATCAAAAAGTAAACAATCAAAAAATTAATAGAAACACATTTCTTACATTCAATTATACAAATATTAAATTATACATTATCAAGAAATAAAATTGGATATATTGAAATGAAGATATTTATTGAAATTTCAATCATAAAATTTTTCATTTTATCTCAGTAAGCTTAAAAAAAATTAATAAATGGCAGGATTTAAATTTCATTAGCAAAAATGAATTAAGATAAAATTATCAAATTTATTGTTTCTTGGAAAACAAGAGTGTAAACATGTATTTTTGTTAAACAGCAAATTCAAATGTAAATCTTATTTTGCCATTTACTGTACAATTTGTTCAAAAACATACTTAAAAGAAGAATGTTATTCTAAATTATTGTGATTTGTTTACTTTAGGTATAGTTCCCTTATGCAATATTAAATGTACATAAAATTAAAAATTATGTTGTGAAAGAAGTAATGGAAGTATAAAATGCAATTAAAAAAATAAAGTACATCTCGACAATATTTTTAAAAATAAATGAATGCTAATGGACATCACACAACTTAATAAAAGCATTTTTCAAAATGCATTTTAAGAAATAAGCACATTCATGAGGTAGCATTTTTGTGTGTATCAGTGATCCTAGAGTAAAGACATTCACACATAAGACAATACATTACATAAATGCCAATTAAGCATTTGTTTTGATCACAACACTTGAAATTAATGTATAGTTAAAATTTCACACTCACTTAAATGATAAAGTTATCAATGCAAGCAAAAATTAAAAGCAATTTTAAATAATGAATAACTACAGACTTGCTCTCAAAGCCTGAAAAATTGCATTTTAAATCTTGTATAGTTCAATAATAATTCTTCAATTCTTTTGTCATTTTTGTTCCTGCAGCTACATACCTGACACAAACATTCCTTTGGTAGTTTTTCTTTTACAACACATATGGCAGATATTTTTATAAATTACCATTATAAGTGAAAAAAGAACAAATTTTTCATTGAAGAAATTTTTTTCTTGCACTAACTTGTTAACAAATCCATGATATACGAAGTATAATTAATGAAGTACTTTGCTGATTAAAGATCAATTAAAAACTATGTAGAAAAAAATATAATATTAATTCATATCATAGTTTATAATTAATCATTTTCAAAATAATATTAATCAATAAGCATATTTATGAGGTAGCAATTTAGCATGTACCAGTGATGCTCCAGTTAAAATATTTTAATCAAAGGGCAAAACTATACTGAATTATTTTAGTTCATTTGATTTCAATTTCATCTTGGATTTATTTTAATACAATAGGGAGATAAATTTTTGGTGAGCAGCAATTAGTAAAAAAAAGCAATAAATGCTCATTGACTTTATTGCTTTATCTAAAGAATTGATAATAATTTACAGCAGACAAGTTTATAGTAAAAATATATACAGCTCTCAATTATTTAAATGAAGAACCATAAAAAGAGATACATGTTATATTATTTAAAAATACAGCTTAAATAGTTTAAAAAGAATAAAGATCTAAAACCTTATCCTGCTATATTTATTAGAGATGACCATGTCAACCAGCATTTGAAGTTATCAATAATTCATTTTGATATGAATACTCCTGTTATACCAAAGCCCACATGTCTGCATTCTGATATAGACAGTGCTATATAAAACCTCAAAATCATATTCGAAAATGACAATTTTGTTCTCAAGAGAACATCATATCTCCAAAAGTTTACACCAGTCACAAACAAAATATGAAAATACATTGAAATGAAGTAGGACTAAATAAAAAGCTGCAACAACGAAAATAAGATATAAATAAATATTTTATCTTTCTGAAGATAAAGTCTGGGTAATTTCTAAAACATCTCAATTTGCACACTTCATTGAGATAATCCATACATCATCTTAGATTGTGCTGTGATGCAGATTTAATTCTGATTAGTGTTTTTCAATTACGTACAAAGTAACTTGCCTCTAAATATTTAGGAACTTAATATAATTCAGACAATCACATTAATCGCATCAAAGTTATATTTATATTTGATGCTCTTAATACTCAAAGCATTAAATCTAAATATAACTTGATGTGATTTTTAAAAATGATCGATCATCAAAACCCTTTTTCCAAATTCGTGAGTTCCTAACCATTCCAAACTATCTCTTTAGCAGAGTTGAAAGAGATATGAGTGTCTTTCTTTAAACATAAGATGCATGCTCTTTAATAGCTCTGCA
Source organism: Latrodectus hesperus (assembly GCA_037975125.1). Taxonomy (NCBI): domain Eukaryota; kingdom Metazoa; phylum Arthropoda; class Arachnida; order Araneae; family Theridiidae; genus Latrodectus; species Latrodectus hesperus. The sequence goes on along the minus strand of CM075858.1, from coordinate 77,707,227 downwards.
GAATTTTCCAATGAGAGCCAAGACTTCATAACTTCAACATCTAATGCCCTACCTCTGCAAATTCGAGTATAGTATTTATATGAATACTAACTTAATTTTTGGATATTTAAAATAAAAAATTTTCTATTATGAACCATGTCAACACTATTTATCTTTGAGACAAACAGCAAGCAATCTTTTTAAATGCATATTTGCTTATTTATAACATCAGCATTTATTACTGATACTTTAGTTATGTTTTTCTAAAATATAACTTAATGCTAAAATTAATTTAATTATTAACATTATCAGCATTTACAAATGAAAAAAATGAAGAGACTTTTGAAATACATGCAAAATAGTGTATAACAAATTAAAAATTAACACAGTTCGCAGATTTTGCCTGTTGCAGATGATTTCATGATGGATGCTTCTTTGCAGTGCTTCTTGATAATGGCTGCAAAAGGTTATCACAATGAGCTTAAACAAAATTGTTGTTTTAGCACAGGGGTGGTCAGACTTTTTTGGATCTTGAGCTACTTATATTTGTCTTCTGATCACTTTTCATGAGTCATCTTCCATAATCAGAAGTTAAACATGTATATTCTGATCACTTTCCATGCTCAGAAGTTAAACAAGTATATTTTTAGGTACATGGATTATAAAAATTAGAATCAGCGATCACTTCAAAATGTTTTGGTGATTCATGAGTCGATTGCAGCCTTCTTAATGCCCACCTGTTTGTTAGAATAGAATGATTGAATTGCATGTCAAAATTGGAAACTTTGTACCAGACCTAATAAAATTGTATTTTTCTAAATCAGGAAAAATTATTATTTATTTAAGGAGGATAAAATTAGAAATGGGAATTGATTTCAGAAATCTCCAGCAAAGTTATTTGTGTGAATTTATTTATAGAAAAAGGATATATTTATAAATAACTTAATTTTTATGAGCAGATGATGAAATTCATTCTATACAAATAAAGAATTCAATAAAACTAATTTATAATTATATTGAACAGACTTATGTGTTAAGTAATATGTTCATATCAGGATTAAATAACTTTGGTGTAAGAAAATTTTCATTTCATAAATAAAATTTTACATTAAAGCACAAGTTGTAAAATACAAGTGTTTGAAAACTTTTTTGAACATTTTGTGTATGTACACAAAATATTTAAAAGTTTTCATACATATGTATGCACATGAACATTAATATATATTCATAATCTTTCAAATGCATTTATTAATGCAATATAACAAAAATTTTCATGTTTGTTTTCATACTTATACTAAACTCATTTTAAATATTTCATTTAAAATTAAACACTAATAACCTTTACAATTATAAAAAATAAGCTATTCAAATAATTCAAAGTTAACTGTAAACTTACAGCACAGATAAATGTTTGGATATTTATAGCCATTCACAATTTATTGACATTATTCTGTAGCATCACTGATACATTATTATTGATAGGTAAAATAAACATTTAAAACACAGGAGATTTCAAGTCCCCACAGTTGTTCCACAATGATAAACAAGTTTTAATATAAACAATCTTTTTACTTTTAGGATCAGGATCAAATCCTTTTCTTCTCAAGTATTTCAAGAGAAGTTCTTTGGATACTTTTTGTCGGTGCAAGACTTCTGATGCATTAGAAGCACTTTTAATGATTTCATTGACTAATTCAGGGGCTTGAGCACCATTATAATGGTCATCCATCATATGACTTGTAGTGATCATTGCAATTTCTTTCAAATGATCCATACTCAAGCAGCTAAGTATCTCGTGGAGTCCTTCCACTTCACGTGGGTTCATCCTTCCTTTTATATAACAGAATTATGAACACACCTGAAATATTTCAGGAGAGATTAAACATTTTTTGGCACTTAAATGTAAATCAATAAGTAATATTTTAAAATAAATATACAACCATACAAAACATTTTGAAAACAATTTATAAGCAAATGTGGCAGCTTTTCATTGACTTCTTGGAAAAACAGATTCAAAATAAATTGTTTTATGTTAATTTATTAGAACTTAGATTTGCTGATGTAAATCTAAGTCTTATATTAAAAAAAAATGTATCCTTACAAATCTAATAATTTTCATGATATCCGAGTTATGTGAACGGGAACAATATATTAATTAAAATCAAAGCACAGGGTGATTCTTTACTTAGCCAACACATAAAAACTTAAAATAGGGTTTTGAAAATGAATTATTAAGTTATCAGTAAAATATTTTATCAATGATATTAAAAGTTTAATCAAGCAAGAATAAATTTTTAGTTTAAAATTTGCAAACTGTTTTGACAAAAGTTCATATATAATTTTTTCTATTTAAAAATTATTAATTGGAGCAAGAACTGAAAAATTATTATAATCAACATTTTCCAAATCCACTATAGATTCATGTATAAAAATAGTTAACACATTTCATGTAAGGTGGTCTTTTAGATGGTAGATAATTAGTACATATTTTTATGATCTGGTGTAATAAATCATGAAACAAAATAACTAAAGAGAAAGTGACACCTCTTGTTGAATCGACAATTGTGATCCATACGTCCTACATAAAGATTTAGGAAATCCAGGAATTAGTGAAATAGGCAAGGGGAAGGTTTACAATCGGATACCCTTTGATTTTTTGATGCCAAGATAGGCACCATGATGTGACTAACAAGGTGGCTGCTGCTGCAACACCAAATCTTAACTAAGTGCTAGGGTTACCAGAAATTAAATTTTATAGCTAAAATTTATCACCAAACCAAGGGGTACCTAATTCTACTCCAACCCATAACAAGTAATGGTAGCTAACTCATCAAAGCTTAGTTGGAGATCTATGTTCTTTGGATAATCATCCAAAGAACATGGTTGGTTTGTCACTCAATAGTCATTTTTTGTACATGAGGACTAATTAGACTGGGACCTATAGTTTAAAGTGGATTCTGAACCACTACAAACATCCATACTCAAGGTAGGATTCAAACCCACAAACTGTTGAACTGAAGGCAAGAGAGCTAACCATTCAGCTAACAGCTGGGCTCATGCTCTTTGGAAAAGATTATGTCACCATAATTAACACCATAATTAAAACCATCAGAATCATAGTAACTGCAAATTGTAAAAGAAAATAAACGTTTTAAATCTATGCTAACACATCAAGAATCTTCAGTTTGTTATATAAATGGAAATTGTAAAAACAAGCTTAGAAATAATCTCTGTCATATATATTGAATATGTATGCTCCATCCTCCTTATTAGCATAAAAATATGACATTTTTTACATCACTGTAGACTAGAGTTGATATTTTTCTGGGTCTGAATTATTTTTAAATTTTTACTTGTGATCACCTTTAGCAATGGTTTGACTTGTTTATTGCTCAATGATCATTTTTTTACACAGAAAAGCTGATTAGACCCTGAGACTTATAGTTTAAAGTGGATTCTAAACCACAACAAACATTCAAACTCATGGTGGGATTCGAGACACAAACTGTTGAATAAAAGGCAAGAACGCTAATTATTCAGCTATCAGATGGGCGCCTTTAGTGATGACTAGGGATTAAACAAATATTTTTAGTTACGTAGATTATAAAAAATTGGTGTTGATAATCGCCCCAAAATGTCTTGGCCATTCATCGGTCAATTGTGGCCTCCTTAAACTTTACCATTGATATAGATATTAAAAATATCCAATTTATGATCAAAAAGAAGAAATTGTTGGGAAAAATCATTTACTTCCTTTCAGTTATAAATTATGACTTCCTAAACATATAGACCATACCAGATTTATAAAGCCTTAATTAATATTCATACAGATCCAAAAATAAAAGCATTGTCTTCGTCAAAATTAATTTCTTTATTCGAGTTCTTAAATTGCAAAGTTACAGGTTGGGTTCATTTATCATTTTATAGTCAAACTTTTTGCATAGAGATAGTTAATTTGTTCAATACCTACTGTTTGAAATATACTCCTTATCGTTGCAAGCATCTACACTCAAGATAAGTTAAATTTCAGCGCTATAGAATTAAAGACCACAGAAAGCTAAATATTCAGCTGACAAGTTGGCACAAATACTGATTATGTATGATTCCTTAAAACCTTGTTTTTTTAATTACTTTTATTATTGATCAGTATGAATGTGAATTAAAGCTCTAAAAATGATATCTAAAATCATAAGTTTCATTATATCTTATTCTATAGAAATTTTAGAATAATTTCTGTTGAAATAAGTGTTATTTTAGGATGGTGGTAATTTTTCAATAAGTTTATATTTTTATTAACTAAAGAATTTCTTTAATGGCAGTAAAATTTGTACTATTTTGACAGAAACAATGATGTTGGAAGCGAATGGTATAGAATATTAAACAAATGAACCTAGATCGTTTTTTTTTATTATTTTCTTGGATCGTTTGCTATCAAGTACAAATATAGAATTGATCTGATTTTGTTTCATAAGTAGGATGGTCCATTGATAAGTCTGGTATATTTATAAACATGCAGAAACAGTGGAAAAAATTTAATGTTTTGCAAAATCTAAGAATTAGTATAACTTGATGATTAATGCATATAATAAGACATGGATTTTAAAGAAAATTTGGATTTAACCAATCATAGAAGCTAATGAAATTCTATAAGAAAAGACACAAGAATTTATGTTTGATATTACACTGTTATAGAAGTTAAAATTAATTTGGGGAAAAAATGAAGCTAACTAAAGACAAACATTAGGTTAACTTGAAAAAATTAGAATAGTTTTTATATGGCTGAAAATATTATAAGAAGTCAAAATATCTGCCAAACATTATACACGATTTTATTTTGATATCAAACTTAACATCAAATTAATATAAAACGTTGACCATACATAGATTGGTTTACAGCAAGCAGTTGTTTATCCATGGCATTTAAACATTTGTTGCACAATATTTTGTCAATAATTTTTATTCCTTGATTTAATTTGGAGTATCTGTCATAGATAGTGATGTAAATTAAGTACCATAATGATAGAAACTGAAAAAAATCCCAAACATGTATCTCAATAGAGTGGTAAAGAAAACATATTCATTCTCCATTATTCAACACTGGACAGGAATGAACCTAGGACTGGATTTTGAAGTGCTCTTTTCTCCTACTAGGTAACAATGAGCCAGTGATAAGAAATTTAGGGCTATTTTTCAGATGAAGGCATTCAGTTTTGAAGGTAAATCCTAATAACGTACACTTTTATTCTACCAAGGCCATTAAGTAATTACATAATGGAAATAATATTCAAAGACAATATATTTTCATTTTACAAAGTACAAGTGGTTATTAAAATAATGAAAACACTTAATGCCATTTTAATACACTTAGTAAGCATTAAAATATAATAGCCACCAATTTTTTTATAAATGGAGTGTATATATTTCAGTAGTTGTGGTAGCTTAATCAAAGTTCAGGAAGTCTTGGATTTTTTCTTAAAGCTTACATCTATTTAGCTTTCTTTGAAAATCTGTAAGACCTCTCAGATTTTTCAAAATAAGCTAAATAGTAGTAACCCAACTAAAAGAAGCAAATGTGACAGAAATATAACAAATTTTAGGCATTTTTAGCGATATGAAGTCTAAAGTCCTGACATCATACGCACGGTGCGACAAGGCAAAATAGTGAATGCAGTTGGAAGTTCAATGAAAGAGACCAACAGATACTATAGTGGATTGTAATGTCTAAAAAGCAAACACTGCAGAAAAAATAAATGCAAAACTCAATCAGCATCTGGATCATCTAGGGTCAATGATTACTTAGAAGGCACCTTCAAAAACAGAACATTTATGGCAGAGTAGGAATTTTTAAGCCACTTGTTGTTTTTACTACTGCCAAAAGCCTACAATATTGCTACTCCCAAAATTTAATATTGATAAATGGAAGAAAGTAATATAATCTGAAAAATTCTCTTCCCATTTTCCCCTACAATAAGACAAGTGGACATTTGGAGAACACTATGATTATGATTGTCTTCTAACTGTCAGGAATGGAGGTAGATCTATCATGATATGAGTTATGATTTTCTGCTGGTCCAATTGACCCCTGAAAAGAAGGATCACCAGGGAGAAGTACAGAAATTTTTAGGATAACAATGCTCCTATCCATGCAGGACTTATCTAATCATGGTTTGATAAACATGAGGATGAAGTTTTACCTTGGACAGCAGCCACCTAACAATGCCAATTTTAGAAAATTCAATATGGAATCAATATCCTCTATTTGGCATCCCTCCCAAAAACTTCACAATATCTCCACGGTGAATGGTACCATATTTTTATAAGCACTATCCAGCACATGCATGAATATTTTGATTTCTTGATCTATCCAAACTGTATTACATGCCAAATGTAACCCTACATCATACTAATAAAGAATTCTTTATAAATCTAAGCTGTTTTCATTATTTTTATAGCCACCAGCATATTCAGAGATTAATCATATACTATATCTATTTGCTGATAAAATCAATATAATAAAAATTATTTATATTAATCATGACATGAAAACTAACTAAAAATAAGAATTTTTATAGGTTTTTTTGAACTCATTAAAAAGAAATTGCCAAAAAATAATTATATTAATTTGAATAATCTAATGTCAGTGTTTGCATTTGACCCATGTCTGGTTAACATTATGATATGCTCTTCTCACACCAATACAGCTGTCAAGTTTATTAAAATCAAATTATTTAGAAGTAATATTTTTCCCATTATTGATACATTACAATTACCCCATGGTTGTGATACTTTTGTAGACCAGAGATACTTCTTGAAATAATCACAAATGAAAAGAAAATTTTCTAAATTAAGTAAATTCAAAATGCAATTTCAGTACTTAATGAAAAAACTGCACATGGTACTAAGACTTACAAACAATTAGGATTTTATCTAAGCTCAAAAAATATAAGGCATAAGAAAATTATACAATAAATGTTTAATTTCTGATTGAACAGTCACTGTAAACTGTTGTGAGTTATTTGGAGTCCTCAAGTGAATAATCTTTTAAATGAAACTTGACAACATTTGGTATGCATACACAGTTAGAAATGAGATCTTTATTGTTAAAAAATGATTCTGAAAATCACTCCAACATACAATTTTACACAATTTACCAAGTAAAATGCACTAATTTGTGTAATAAGCAATTATGTAGTTAAAGAAAAAGCTGAGAAGATTCTAATTATTCTGTGATAAAACATCTAGTGCCTGTAGATGGCTCTAACTTGATGTGATTGCTTTTTATTAGTCTTGTTTCATTAAGAATAAGAGTAGAATGCAAATGTTATCCTTCATAGGTTTTAGTAAATAATAAAACATAAATGTGATTTTAAAAATTAAAAATCTAACATTGCATTCCATAGAAAGTTGAAAAAGTCAGAGAATAAGATGAAGTAAGTGCAACTATTATCTGGAACAAAAAGAGGAGAAATATGGAAGGTATCAGCAATTCATATCCCATATCCAACATTTAAAATAAAAAAGATAAATATTATATTCAATTATGAGATTTTTTACTTCTATAAAATTAAACCTGCTCATGAATTATGAAATGATTATTTGAGTTTTCTTTGAGATTTTTATCTTATACAAATTTATTTCCCAACAGTCATTTTTTGCACGCAAGGGCTGATTACACGATGGTCTAGTTTAAAGTAGATTTAGAACCATATAACCAAGCGATTTTTCAATTTTGCTAAAGCCACTAACAGATAATTTTTTTTAACAAAACAAAAACCATCATATCATATGTTTAATTTTGAATTTGATTAGACAGTTTCAAATGAGGCAATCTATTTTCATTGCACATAGAGCTGATTTACTGTCAAATTATGTATAAATTTCTTCCACAAAGTTTTTCTTTATTTATTATAATCAACATGATCCAACTTTATTGATAAAAAATACTAGTTTAACATTTGCAATTATTGGGCAAAAACAATATAATTTCATTTTATGTAATGATAATTTATACTCCTTATGTAGTTATATATATATATATATATATATATATATATATATATATATATATATATATAATATATAATTTTTAAGGTTGTTTTTTTAAATTACAATAAATTTTTTATTGTTAATTTTAAAACATCCTATTAAAATGTGAAGTATTTTTTTTGTCATATCTATTATTTGTATCAAATAAAGCCACAAGTGTTTATAACGGCTGGTGCGATTTCTTCAATGCTTTTGGCATATAGGTCTACTAATGATGACAGAACTCCAATTCTCCTCAAATCAGCAGATATAGCTGGGTAGTCAAAAACGAGGTTTGGTGTCAGCAGTGATAACATTATGCTCAAGATCCAATATGTGATGTATTTAAAATCACATTCCTCATGTATATACATATAGCTGTAGAAGGGGTATCAATTATCACAATACAACAGAACAACTATATAGAAGGAATTATGGTTTCATTCAGTCCAATATTTAAAAAATAAAATGCAGGTAGTAAAAACAAATTTTGCTATTTAGATTTCTTCAAAGTAAACATATTCTCAGCTGATAAAAGATATTTCAAACAATAGTTAGAGTACACTTTTTATAGAACTCTTTAGAATTAAACTAGGGCATAATTGCTCTCCTCATCATAACAATAGGTCTCTTTACACTGTCTTTGTGTTGTTGTGAATGGCTAAATGTAGTTATATTGTAAATATATTGGTCTAAATATATTTTATTTATTTCTTAATAAAATAAGGAAACAGATATAAACAACCAAACTATATTTGGTATTTCATACTTTTCCACATGGCTAACTTAAAAATTCATTTAAGGAAAGACAATAAAATTAAAAGAAAAAAGAATCTGTACCATTTTTTTTCGTTTTTTCCCACTGCTTTTCTACACACTTATGCTTTTTAATAATTTCCTTCATCATAATCCAGATTTGTACATGAAATTTTGTATTTTCATTATACTTACTTTATAAGTAAGTATAATCCCAATCTTAGTACTGAATAAAAAATTGACACAAAACTTAAAAATATTCTTATAGCTATGGGAATATACTAGTAATATTTTTTTAAATATGTATTTACTAGAAATACACATAAATACAAATTTTCATCCCATTTTAACAGAAGTGAAAATATAAATTTTAAAATATTTATTTAAGAAGTAATTAATTTTACATAATTTCAGAGCATTTAAGAAGAAACTTCCAATTTGAATATTTTATAAATGTCTCTAAAAAATTTTTATACAACATAACCTTTTCTTTCTTTCAGTTTTCTATAAATGTTATATTATTAATAAACTTTCTTTAGAAACAACTTATTAAATTATATATATTACAACTTGTTAAATATTAATAAAATTTTTTTAAATAATGCAGGTTATATTAAGCATGTATTTTTAGTATCATGTAGTAGATAGCTGTAGTAATGTATTTAATATAATTCTAAGGAGCATTTATGGATAATGGGCCATGTTTACAGATTACAAGAAAGAAATTTTATAAACTCCAAAGTACTCCGGCAGATTCTCAAACAGAAAGTAATAAAATTATATATATACTTTCCATTGAACTCAAGAGTAATAAAGTTTAAATTTTTCACATATCATTTTTTGAACTCTACCACACAAATGAGATCCCACGGATAGATATATAAATATGGCAAGGTTGGACTGTAGAATATAATTTTAAATATTAAGTTCACACATAAAAATGTAATTCATGGAAATTCACATGAACTTATGAAATTATATTTACAAGAACATATTTTTTGGAATTAAATGCACAACAATATAATTGATAGAATTAAATGTACAGTAAAATTAACAGAATTAAATTTACAAAAATATAATTTATGGACTTCAATTCACAAGAATATAATTATTGGTTTAAATTCAAAAGAATATAATTTATAGAATTAAATTTGCAATAATATAACTATGGAATTAAATTCAAAAAATATAAATGAATAAAGGTTATTGAACCAAATTTAAAAGAACATAATTTATAGAATTAAAATCAGAAGTATTTAATGTATGGAGTTAACACATGAGAGTTAATTGGACTGCAATTTACAGTTTAAAGCAGGTTCCAAACCACTACAAGCATCCATTCCCTTGGTGGGACTTGAATCCACAAGCTGTTAAATTGAAGGCAAGAGTGCTAACTATTCAATTGTCAGCTTGGTCGACAGGTAATTAGACTAGAACCTCAAGTTTAAAGTGAAACACTACAAGTATTTTAAAAGAAAGAGAGAACTGAACCCAGGAAATGTTGAACTGACAACTAGAGGGATAACCATTCAGATATCAGGTAATCTAATAAAATTACTCAAATAGTATGTGGTTTGAATGTATGATTTGGAAAGAATTTTAATAAGTTTAAATGTATATACAACACACTTTACATGTCAAATATTGGACTTATAAATTTCTTTACTAACTAAACACACATTACTTTTTCAATTAAAATGTCCTCTCTCTTAAATTAAAAAATAAATTTTATAAATATAGATACTAAATTACTTTTACAAAATAGTAATAAAAATAATAGCTTTCACACAATATAAATTATAAAAAAATACTAAAATAAAATATTTTTTAAGTAAAGTGACATTTACAAGATACTTTGGTAACTTATTCTTTGTAGATGTCAACTTTCATAAATGTTTTGAATATTAAATTTACATCATCCAATAATACTTTTAATAGTTACAGTTTGAATTAGTTAAATCACTTTACATATAAACTTAAATAATTCAATTACTAAATAATTTTTAATTTAATTTAAAAATCAAATGAAGTTTTCAAGTTTGCAGAGATAATTAGAAAAATATTATTTCAAATAATAATAAAAAATATCATAGACAATAGAAATACATCCGAATGATTAATAAAAACACTTTTAGAGTCACATACAGCCCCATATTAGTAATTTGACACCTCTGATTAGTCGTACAAAATAAAAAATTCTTCATATAAAACTACTCACTGTTGAAAAAAATCTTTTACAAATACATAAAATTATATTTTCAAGTAATTGTAATATTAATAACAATCGAAAATTGTTATTAATAAATTAGTATCAAAATGCAACACTATATAATAAAGTCACTATTCGAACAGAAAATATTTTACAATATCACAAAAAAACGAAGCGTTTCGTGAAAATGAAACAACTTTCTGGGTGAAAAAAATGGGAAGTTAAATTTATCAAAGAAGAATTCGTCGCCAAATGTAGACAACCTTCACTATCTCAAAATATACTTTTAAAATTTTGAAGAAACTCTGTGAATATATTTTCATTTTCTGGATCTTTATGATAAAAGAATTAAATTAAAAAATTTTCATAGCAATTTAAGTAAACAAAACATTTTAGTAAAAGTTAAGATTATAATGTAAAAAGAAGCAACCCATTAACTGGAACCGTCGTGAAAGATTTTGGCGAGGAATTCATAAAATTTTTTTTTAATTTTCTGCCTTGAATAACATTTATAAAAAACCCGCGTCTCATATGACGTCAGATTTCACTCAACATGTGAACCAATGAAATTTAGAAATAATACATTTTTTTATATAGTATTTTCAAACCATATCAAATCAGTTTCACATTTGTACACATTCTTTTGAATTCGCTTTTTAAATATTAAAGACAAAGCAAAATTCTAACATAATATAAATTATATTTATTACAATTTACGAAAGGACAGATAGCTCTTATATGACGTCATATTTAGTTTACTGAAGGGTTGTTGGACATATTGAAAAATGATTTGAAATTTAATTAATTTTAATAAACAATATTATTTTCTTCTAAGTTAGATACTAAGATTTTATTAAAGTTATGTTAATAATATATTAGGAATAAGCTTAAAATATTCTGATTCTTTATGATAAATAAAAGTTTTAACAAAAATGATTATCACCTTAAAAATAGTCATGTATTGAATTGCAAGATATATCTTGCTATAGATAATCTCATATGAGAATTCATGAAATGTAAAATTATAAATTTATGAATATTTGTAGTCCCTTTCATATGTTATATAAAGTACCTTGTGAAAATAACCTCTTATACAATGAAATGTTTCAAAGCACTTTAGTTTTGGCTGATATGGTGTCCGAAATAACTCGGTAAGCTTAAGGTAGTTTCCTGATTAGTAACGTTTCGTTAGATAACAGAAACTGAAAACAGACGTGCTGAGATGGTCTATGCATGTTAATCTTTTGTAGTGTAGAGTTTAATATCCATCAGTTGATTTAATATGGAAGAATGAAAAAGAGGCTACCATATGACATAGTTTCGATATTGACAATGCTCAATTATTCGTTACTCAAAATTACGAAATAACTTATTACATTTAATAATTCGATTGGTAGAAAAAGACATCCTCAATTACAAATTTAATTTAATGCTCTACGTTGATAATACTGGTATAAAAAATTAGAGAAAATTGTTAAAGATAGAAATTGATCCATACATTTCGTGGTTAACTCACATATATCGTGAAAGTCAAGCATTCTTTCTTTTAAAAAATGACTTAATTTCTTTCTATCAAAAGAATGATTTAATTCTCGGTATATTTCGTTCCTCCTGATTTTAATACACTTTTTGTTTTATGGTTTTTTTTGCAAAATGTCATTCATTATTTTTAAGAATTTTCGATAAAATTTGGCGATTTTTCAATTTTAAGATCTGCTTGGAAAGCAAATTAAAAAAGTTTGAAAAGTTTTAAAAATTTCTGGTTGTCATTATCTTGTTTTAATTCCTTCCGGCTATACTTCCTTTTCACCGAGGGACCAAGCTAGTCATTCTTGCTGTTGCACTGCACTAGACTTCAGATTTGCAACAATCAATCTATCAATTGAAAATGTAAAAGTCTAAAATTTAAAATTCTTTATAAAAATTAGATGTAATATCCGTATTATATGCATCATATACGTTTCATTCATATTTACAGTATTATAACCGAACCTGAAAAAGGAAATAATATACTTGAAAGGAAATATTGAAGTAAAATAATCTGTAAACTTATCCGTGTTATGTATTGTAAAATTGCTAGATAGTCAAACTATTGTGCAAATTATTTATTATTTTTAAAATGAAAATCATTCAAAATAATTAAGTTAGTCACTTCTTGGTGAAATATTTTTGGAGGATGACTGAATTTAAACATAGTATAGTGCTCTTCACAGGAGATGATGGCTTACCACTAGAATTCAATGTACGAAATACGAAGGATAAAATACATTTGAAAGAACTAATTGAGCATGGAGGGGGATTTTGTTCTCAGAGTGATAATGCTGTTCATTTGATAAGTCCTGGAACTAAAGTATTAAATGCCGATTTAGGAAAAAAACTTGTCAGTTCAAGTTATATTTATGACTGTGTAAAGGAGAATTATTTGTTGGATGTAAATGATTATGTTTTTACCATTTCTGAAGTTCAAACTAGTGACATAAGTGATGAAGACAGTGAACGATTATTAGCAATGCGTCAGTCAACTGGTAAATCACCAAGTAAATGTCCTGTTGGAGTTTTAAAATTGAGTGATGATATTAGTCCTATTAAAGCTCCTAGCCACAATGACACTGGTAGCACCACTAACTCAAATATCACTATTCCTTCAAGTAATAATGCCATACCTCAAATATCAAATTCCTCAAGTACACACTCTGAAAGCTTTGTTGAAGGAAGCCAAGATGTTACTTCAAATTTTAAAATTACTTCGCATGTTTATTTTGGAAATGCACCAAACGTTTTACCTAAATCTTCAGAGGTTATGAATTCTCCTTCTAAATTGAAAACTCTATGTAATACAACATCTGAAGTGAAATCTCCTAATGCTCTTAAAAATAATGTACATATTTCTAATGAAATTAATGAGCCAACAGATATATCTAAAAAAGTAAAATCAGATTACATTAATAAAGATTTGATGTCTCCTGATATTAATTGTAAGTTAATGTCTCCCACAAAATCTTCAGGTGGTTGTAAGAAGCTTATTTTGGATTCAGATAATCAACATCAACCAGTTGATCATCTGTGTAATATGCCATCTGAGGAACTCTTGAAAATGGTGAATGTGAAAGATCCTGAATCTCCACTTGTCACTAAAACTCTTATGAGCAGCCCTGTTCAAGCAACACCATCAAAGAAAACATTAGAGGTCCACGTGGAAAATATTTTATCTCCTAATAGACTTGGTGAAGATGAACAAGATAAAATTCAATCTTCTGCAGCTGCAGTTTCTCCTTTAATTTTAACTAAAGAAAATGCAGTTACATCTTTAGTCATTAAAGTAAATGAAGATGCTCAGGAAATGCATGTGCAGACAGAAGTAACCAGTTCTCAACCAGAGGATGACAATCTTGATCAATTTGATAATATGCTATTAAGTAAAATTCAAAAGCCCCAATTAGAGGTAATTTAAATTAAATTTGTATACATATTTTCGGTATTTTTTTAATTGGTTATAGTAATTTCCTTTCTTATTTGTTACCAGCATGATAATTGGTGATATTTATCAATATAGAGTAAGTTCACTGCAAAGTGAGGAAATTTTAAGTTTGCTATATTTTTCTGGAAAATACAATTAATCAATCTCTTATTAAGGATAAAATATGCAAAATTTGTTGTAATTACTACAATAAATAACTTTAAATTCAAATAGCTATTATTAATATGTTATCAACATTAAATTAAAAGAACTGCTGCTAATAAATTATTAATATTATAAAAAATAATCCCATCTATTTGTAATAGCAAATGACATAAGTTGATTTTGACTTCAATGTCCTTAAATCTGGTATGTGCCTTTTTGTTTATGAATATAATTCAGCTTTAAAGTTAAATTATGTTTATTTCAACTTATACTGTGAAATATCTTTTTCATCATTGATATAATTTCCAAGCTAGAGTTTAATATTCAAATTTTAACCCTTTTTCATTTGACCGTTTGACAATATTATCAATGATAAAATAAATGAATATTAAATTTTTCAGTTTTAATAAGTACAATGTTTTTTATAACTTTCATTGTTGAAATTTGATTAGTAAAAGCCTACGACTTCTCACACGTTTGGTACAATTTCTAATATTCATGCCAAATACTTGACAATTTTCTTACTATCTAAATTGCACAAATTTGTACTATCTCTGACTTTTTAAATTGTGATCTTACTCAGTTGCCCACTTTGAATATTTCTTCCTGACTAAATACCTAACTTTAAAAATATTCCAGTCTCAAGCAATTTTCAATTTTGAATATATCACTTTATTTACCTTTTTTATGACTAATGCTGGAAATATAATCTCACATGTTTTATGAAAGTACATATTATAAAATGAATGTAAAAAATTCTGAAAATGAATACACTATTTGTACTTATGTCGGACCATTTGCTCACTGTCTTGTTTTACCTGCTACCCTAAAATGCATTAACACCAATGAAAGTTTTGCTTGCAAACTAGACAACCACATTTAATAAAGCATTTGTTTAATTTTTATAATTAGATTTTAGCAATCATTACTTTAAATTTTAAAAAATATATAATATTAACTTAATTAAATTTCATTTAGAAATTAACTATTTTTATTTTAGAGTTAAAATAATGTTAATATTTGTCATTTTAAAAACTCAATTCTGGTTTATGAATTTATGTTGTTACTATATTTCTTTTTGTTCTACTTTTGTTTATTAATCATCAATGATTTGGTAATAAAAATGGACATAAAAGAAAATATATTAACCAAATTATTAGTCAAATTTTCATTTTTATTTAATTTTGTGCTATAATTATTTAAAAATTTTTAAAAGAAGTTATCAAATTTTTTGGATACATTTGGTTATAGATATGGTATGCATTGTGTTTAAACAGAATAAAATATAAGTTTAAATAAAAATATTTATTATATGAAGCATATACAAACAGTTTTTTATAGTGACTCGTTAATATATCTAGATATCATAGTTAGTGATTTTAAGTAAATTTGAATTTTTGAAAGGATAGCTTAACATAAGGCTGATTAATTATAAATCAATTTTCTATACAAATTTTTATTATTTTATGTACGTAATTTATTGCAAAAAGTAGAATTAAAAGTTATTTTATAATTTATAAAAATGTTTAGTTATAATATTTCAGCAGATTTAATTTTATTTTCAGGATGAAGATAGTTTGTCCCAAAGTTATACTGTGAGTAGTTCAGCTGATGCTCAAATCACTTCAAAACCTTGCTCAGCAGAAAAGGAACCTCAAAAAGATTCTGCAGCTCTTCCTGATTCTCCAAGTCTAATTGCCAGTTAGTTTTTCACATTCTAAAAATGTTACAAATCATTTTACAAATCATTGAATGATCTTTCTATCCTTTAATATTGTCACTTTTACTTTTTTTAAAACGCTATTGTTATTAATTTTTATGGTTTTATTTTTTCTTATAATATTTTTTTTTACTTTCTACGTAAGCTTTGTCATAATTCAATTATTTACAACAGTTAAAAATGTGAAATTTTTTTGAAATTCATGAAAAAATAAGTATAATTTTATCAAAATGATACACAAAGTATGCTTATTAGTAAAGTTAATTATTTGTCATAAGAATAAAAAGAATACTGATTTCTTCAGTGCTTCACTCTTTTCATTATACAAATATAATTTTTACATAAATTTTTTTTAATGATTTTTATTCTCATCACACATAAATTAATTTTTTCTTGAATTCATAAAATAACAATATATTGATGTAGATTACACACAATTTTCAACTAAAAAAATTGTTAAACATTGAAACTATTGGAACAAAGTAATACAAAAACAGATTGCTAACCTTTGATTTTTGTCATATTAGTAATTGATTTGTTCCCAAGACAAACAAAACTAACTATGGTAATAAAATATGTCATGATAACTTACTTTATTCTTATATTTTTTTAACATTGAAATTTTACAATGGTTAGTATATGAGTACATGATATCAGAAACATTTTAGTAACTAATTTAGAAAATGTTAAACATTTATTTTTCTAATAATTAGAAATTTTTTTCATACCTTGACTAAAATAATTATTTTAATAAAAATATAAGAAGAAATGTTATGTTTTATGCCTAAGTTTTGAGGATTGGCTGCACAGTAAAATAATTATATGGAGAAAATAACCAGTCACTCAATCATCTTTTTTATGGTTAATTTTTTAACTCCTAAACTGGCAGGATCTAGCAAATTTTGCTAACATTGTATATGCTGTCACATGTCATCTCATAGAACTATAAAAAAATGAAGGAAATTTACTATAATAATTTAGCTGTATTTACTATGATAAATAAATTGAGTTCAAAGCAAAAGATATTTTCCTTTTCTATTTTAATGAGTTTTTGTGATAGTATACAATGCTTATTTTGACCCTCATAGATGAAAAAATGATTTTTCACAAGAGAGGCACTACATTTACTAGATTTAATACACACAATGAGTAATTCCAAGAAATCAAGTTTATATACACTAATGTGGGAATTGAGACAAACACATATTTTTTTAAGAAAATTGTTCTTTCTCAGGAATTTTCTGCTTCAAAATAGTTTTAACTGCATGCATTTAATACATGCAATTGCCCTTGACTAGTCTAAGCACGTGATCATGACACTAAAAAAAATTTTTTTTTCCTTCAGTTGCATTTCATTTGCTGTGAGAAGTGGGTGATTGTGTGAATTATCTGCTTCTGACATCTATTTAAAAATGGATATCACTCCCAGCAAAAAGACTAGAATTGTCATTTTTAATCAGTATACTTCCATAATTGTGAGAGATGTTGCTACAGCAGTTGTGGAGTTGGAAAATCCAGTGTTTCTAAGATTATTAATCAGCAAAAGAATTTTTGGACAAGGTTTCCAAAATGATAGACTAAATGTGGATGCAAATGCAAGACCACACCTGACTAGACAAATTTCTTATATGAAATAATAAAATGCATCCTCTCAAAACAAGTACAGATCTACAGAGAGAATTCTTACTACTGATGTGAATGTGGATTTATCTTATATTCAGTGAGAAAACATATTTTTTCATGCAAAGGTTTTGTCCAAATTTGTCAGGCGAAATTATGTAGAACCCATCAGAGAACAGCATCTTATACAGTTAAACACTCTCAGAAAGAGGTGTTTTGGGATTATTTTATTTCTAGAGGTCTTTATGTGGCAACTTAGTACCAGTTAAAGGGATTATGAACTATGCAAAATACATTTCTATAATTAATAGAAAAATTATGCCTATGATGCAAACATTTGCTAGTGGTGTTGTATCTTTCAAAAAGACCTGTTCCCATGCCATACTTCTAAACTAGCAAAGAAATTTTTTCAAAACAGAATTTTTTGTATTGGCCTGGTAATAAATCCTGATATAAATCCTATTGAAAATTTGTGGAGCATTGTAAAGAGACATGTGAGTAAAATGAACTGCTCAACAAAGAAATCAATCATTGAAAATGTTATAAACGTTAAGTTTTGTGATGATGAGATCAAAAATTTATGTTCTAATTTAGCGGAATCCATGTCAAACTGTATGCAGGATCTCACTCAAGCTAGAAACATATTTCATATTAGATTGCTATTCTGTGCATGTAAGTTAAACTTAAACTAATTTAACAACATTTGTGAAAAAAAATTTTTGTTTGTTTCAATTAATTCGCAAATTGTATATATGAAATTTTTTACTATCTACAAATTAAGATTCTGATTGAGAATATATTATTTCACCAATTTTGAGCTAGAGAATTACTGATAGAAACAGTGAATAATTTTTGGACCTAAAAGCAAAATTATTGGATCAATTAATAAAGAGACATAAATATGACTTAAATACTATTTCCACACTCATATTATAAAAAGAATCTTATTTGTTTACCCTATAAACAGTTGAAAATGCCAAAATTAAAGCTACTATAGATGAATATTTTTGGATGTGTGAGCTATTAGAACTGAAATTGAAAATCTTTAATACGGTTGTTTATTGCAGGAAAACATTTATCTTCAATCATTATTATGTTCAAAGTACAAAATACATTTTGGATGAATAAACAAAAGAATTACTATAAAAAAATTATTGAAGACAAATGCTTCCTTGAAAATTTTAATTTTATTATTCATGAAATAATTCTTTTTTCAGTTCTCCAATCTTAATTGTTTTAAAACTTTTATTTCTAAAATAATTTCCTATAAAATAAGCATCATTTTCATTTTTTGTTTATGCTAATTTTTGAAAATGATCTTTTATTTTATTAATGAAACTACTTCTTTTATTGTTTCTTTTGATTTATTGTAATTTTAATAATTCCCTGTAATTATAATATTTAAAATTATTTTTATTACTAATTTATCTGTAATCTTCACTATAATTAATATATTTCTCAATAAACTTATTCTTAAAAATTATCACTGAGCTGATAGCCAAATGATTATCACTCTGATTTTCAGTTCATTCATGTATATAAAATGAATGTACATGAATGAACTGAAAATCATGTAGCAAAAAATGAATATTGAACAACAAGCAAAATTAATCCTTAAAATTATCACTTCTCTTATCCTATTAATGAAAACTTCTATTTTGTTGTATCTTTTGATTTATTTTAATTATTCTAATCTCTGATGTAAAACTATTGAATTTAAAATATTTTATTGTAAATTTATCTACAATTTATTTGAAACAATAATTTATAAATATTGTAATTTATAAATTATTCCTAGGAACTTGATATTTGTACAACAGACATTATATTGTGTAAATTAGTTATGATCTTTAAATTTTTTTAAAATGAAGATAGAAGGAACTTATTAAGAAATTAAGTACGGTTTTTATTGTAAATACATTATACATATTTTAGGCTTACATCATGTACCATCAGAATTTGGATTTTTGGGAGTCTTATGAACTTTTGTTCGATATTTTTCAACTAATGTCTCTGTAATGTAGAATTTATGCATGAAAAATTTGAAATATATTTGATTATACTTATGAATTATTGACTTATTATGATTGACTTACATTTTACTTATAACTTGACAAATTACTGTCTATCATAAGATTTATGAAGTTATATTTAGATATAGTATGCATTCATATTGAAAACTTTTTTAGTGGTTAGTGAACAATAGTTGCATCTAAATGTAATTTCCAAAAATTTTATTATCAATCTTATATTTAATGCATGAATATAGTTTTTTCAAATTTTTATTTATTTATAGATTGATAATATATATATATACACACACAGAGAATGTAATGTGGAAGAATATTAACATAATATTTTTGTGTAATTGATGATATATTTAAATGATTCACATGTTACTGATACATGATATTGAAATTTTTGTAAGTTGCACAAAAATTTTTTTATTAGGATACAAAAGATTACTTTTCTGAGAAAATTGATTTCTAACATTTAACTGCTTTCTTCAGCTAGTTTTTATTTGTTACCTTTCATTTTATGTACAAAAATATGTAACATTTTTTAGTTAGAAAAATAATTAACCTATCAATATTTAAAAGAAAAATAGTGGAATTGTTTATCTTTTAAAATGTTTTAAATATATTGATTTATTTTATCAATTTTATCAGTACAAATTATTTATGTGTAATTGATATTATTTTGTTATAAATTTTCAGTCACATAATTTATACATTTTTAATAATACATTTTCTTCATTTTAGGTCCAATTAATGAAATTGATTACATGAAAAATCTAGAAGCTGAAGTAAAAGAAATCCTCTTGAAGCCATCTCCTAAATCTATTCAGGATAAAATTGCTCTAGTGAAATACATTTGCTGTGCAAAAAGACTTCCTCCGGCTACTGTTCTTGAGTCATTATTGAAAAACTCATTAGAATAATAGTTGATCAATAAATGTTTCATGATTTTTAATATTCCATATTTTTTATTATAAATTATGTTTAATATTGCTTAAAATTTAAATAAAAATATGTATACTTTATTATAGTGTGTAATAACACTTTCAGCTTTCTAAAATTGTGTGTGGGAGTATTGATAATTTGAATTAATATCTGTTTTCATATGATAATTTACTGAAAGGTGATAAATCAAATAATTTTTTTATTAGTATTTGATATTTAATTTCAACTGAGATTCTATTTTAACTGACTTCCAGTTATTAACCGATGTGAAGTAACCACTGGTTTCAGAGTCAGCAGTTACTTCGCATAAATGGCTTCAAAATAAAATGGTTGAAAATTAAATTCATGGAAACTTTATTAAAATTATATGAGAATCTTATTACATGTTGAAAATTCAAAGATATCTTTTCTATTCAACGATACCATCTTGACATTTTTTCCTTAACATTTTCCTCAATTCATTTTCAAAAATTCATTGATACTGCCAAACATTTTTTAAATTTACCAAAAGTATAAAAATTTACTACTTATAAAAATTTATTTTTTAATTTGTGCGTCTAATTTGTAAGTGTACTGTTTTGTATTGTGTACTTTTTACGAATGTTTTTTGACTTAAAACATTTATTTGTAGGCAGAAAATATAATGATTGGTTTTTAAAAATAAAATAAATTCACCATTTAATTAATTTTTTTATTGAATGCATGGAAATTCTTCATTAACTTTAGCTTAGATTTTTAGCAATATAAATTAATTGCGTTCAGTAAAAAATTAAAGCATTATAATACCCCAATATTTCCCCTAATATTGTTGAAATGATGTCAAATTAGATTTCTTTACAGTGGTTGTAATAGAGGAGTAGTGACATTATCTAATTTTGCTTGAAATGCAGCCTTACATAGTTTTTATATATCAAGTTAAACTTTTTAATTTTGTTTATTAAAGTTTTTGATTAAGTCCCTAAAAAATTATTTAAACAGTTACACTGATAGGTGGTGGATATATTTATGCAAATATATTTCAGTGGCCTTGTGAAATGAGTTTCACTGGAAATGCTTTTCTTGTTAACATAGGTAAGGTAAAATTCATTTATAAAGATATATATGTTATATAATATTATTAATCATATAGTTTGAATTTTATTATTTTAGGTTTTTTAACCTAAAATAATAAAATTATATAATATATAATATTATTAATCATATATTTTGAATTTTATTATTTTAGGTTTTTTTAACCATAAATATGCATCAATACTATCTTATAAATGTAATATTTTTATTTCAAAGAAAGTAAAATATTGACATGAACAATTTGATAGTATACTTTTTTAATATTGTGTGTGTGATATTAATAAACAACAAAAATAAATTAAACAATGATTAAAATTCATCAGTCTTTTTATTCATATGAAAATTTTGGTGTATTATTTTAAGGATGTGTGCAAGATATGTTTCTTTTAAAAAATAAAAAATAACATCAAATATGTATGTTACAAATTACAAAGGAATCATATGAAAAATAAAAATAGATTCTGTTTCTATATAATATTACTGCTAAAAAAAATCATTTTCCAATGAAATATTTTTAGTTAAAAGAATAAGGTCTTGTGTGTGGATATAGGTGCTCAATAACCCTTTATAAATTCTAGATATGATTGAGTATGTATACCAAGTTTTTCACGATACCTTTATTTTTTTGTTTAATTTATCTTTCTAAATGATTTGTATTAATTGTTTAAACAGGAATTTTCTAACAAATTTCATAATTTTACATTCAACATCACACTTATAATAGCGTTATAATAATTATTATTTTTGCATTTTTCATATCAATTTATACATGTTACAAGAGTAGACAAATCTAAATTAATTGGTGTAAAAATGCTTTAAACTACTTCATTGCATCAACTAATATTATTTAATCCTAGAATTTTAAAAGTATAACAAACCAAAATGCTATTTTAGCAAAACATTTTCAATGTTTTAATGTAAAAAAATTGAGTGTGTATGTATTCTGCCACAACAATTAAAACATCACCTCTTTTCTGCCACATTTCCTTTATGAATATTTAAACTCAATGTGAGTCCTATTGTATCTTTTAATAAAATTTTTTTTAAATTTTTAAGTGCATTGAAAATTTTTCAAATATTGAAGTTCAATTAATGAAATGAGCAATATTTTACGCATCTTCTGTTATTAGATTTCTGGAAAATCTGGTTCTCTTTAGGGCCATCATCTATACCCTACTTCAAAAAATATACCACAAATACAAAAATTATGATAAAATGAAAACAGTTTATGGAAACGCAGTGAAATTTTCTCAGGTTGTTGTGAACAGAGAAAAAGCAATGCTGGTCAAAAAGGAAACAATCATTTCTCAAATAAGCAGTTAAACAATATCCCTAATTTGTGCTACAAAATCGTTAGTTGCAAACCTTCTTCACTTGGACATGTGATCACCTCATTTGAAGATGCAGACTCGACAGCTGTGATTCATACCTACAAATCGGTCGTCAATATCACTTTTACAGTATCTACCCACTCTCAAGAATACATGTTTTCAAATCATTAAGATTTCGCAAAGCGGTTAGTCTTCCAAGCATATCCTAAGTATGCTCTGTTGGAAGAATGTACTGGCGATTCAATTAAAAGCAATATTTCCTGTTCCACATATTAATTGAAGACGCGAGCTCTACGTACTTATGCTTTATCATCCATAAAAATGGCATCACTTGAACCTATGGCTGCCTAGTATGAACGAGAATATCGGTCGAGGATTGCATCCTGATAAATAATCGCTGTCACTAAACGTGGATGAAAGATGAGATGAGTTTGGTAGCCGTTTGATATCCCTGCCAAAACCATGATACCAGTATGATTGCAGCTGTGTCTTTCAGTGATATCGTGATCTTGAGTTCAAGATCCTGGAATTCTGATGTATATCTGACGGGAATCTTTGTTTATACAAAGTTGGGACTCATCGGTGATAATACTTTGGTCCATTGATGTGTCGTCCAATGATTGATTAATGTGTCGTCTAATGGATGGATTTTTTGTGAGACGACGTTCATGACACACAAACTCGTGGTCGTCTGGAATACGATCATTTTTATGAAACTGTCTGCAAACAGTTTGTTGGGGGATATCCCAGTTCTTGAGAACGCAATGCTTGAAACAAGTTCATGGGTTGAACTCGTCCGATGCTTGTAGACACAGATAATAGTCCTCGCGGATGATTGCAACACTAGGACGTTTGCTACCAAGTCTACCCGCACTATCTTTATTTTGATAGTATTTCCACAAGCGGCTGGTGGTCGAACAGTTGACATTTAAGACACGGGCAGCCTCCGACAGTCGTTTTTTTCAAAATGAACTCATCTGATTGCATACTTGGGAAAGTTTCCACTCAAATACCGTCGACGACTCGTTTTCAGAAATTTTGAAGAAAGTAATGAAATGAGCAACAAACAAGTGTAATATCCCACGCAGCGAAAGATAGTAACTGCTGAAATGAACCGGTTTTTATATAATATCGTCCTGAGCAAATATTTTGGTCCAAAACTGTTTTTTTTTTTTCACTAATTTACATATGCAAAATAAAAATTTCGTGGCTGTAACTTCTCGAGCTATGCTAATTTTACTGTTTGTTGCTTATTTTTTAAGACTGTATCTTTCCTTCAAGTAGTTCAATAAATTGTGACCATATCCTTATAGTAAATGGCTCCAAATTCGAATCTAGCCATTTTTAAACAAGATAAATTTCAGTTGAGTGGGTATGAGTTACCTTATATTAGTTTTTACACTCGCGACATCTCAAAATAGCCCTCTATCAAATTTCTCTGGAAAATTAATGCGCAATGGACACTAAAAAATGCTTTACAATAGATTTCAATTGCTACACTATCCGTACAAAATATCAAGTAGAATGACTCACAATATGATTCCATTTCAGATCAACGAAGCTTTTGGAATTTTACATTTTAATTCGGAAACATTTGTTTATAATTTGTATACATTTAGAAAAAAAATATGGAATTGATTCACAATAATTAATTATTACACAATATTTCATATCTTGAAAAAGGCATTTTTATCACGTTTAAAAAGACATACATGATTCCATACTTAATTAAAGTTTGTCAGTTCAAATTATGTTTCAAAATAATTTATATGAATTTCGATTTTATGTTTTGGATTAGTATAATTTATTTTTAATAATTTTTTATATTTAAATATTTCAGAATTAAACTTATTTGTAACTATTTATTATTTGTACGTGTGCGAAATTTCAAAGTGGAGAAATTGTTAAGCCTGAAGGCATAAGGGCCCCAATACTTGACACCCCCGAAGGTATTATTTTACTCACGACCATGACTTATCTAATGTGTTCCATCCTCCTGAGAAACACGATGGCTCTTCGATTAAGCTGGGATTCGAACTCACGACCTTCTGATTATACGAATGACATCCTTCCCAATCTTGGCACAGAGATCTTTTCCGAATTTAATGTCAATTATTGTATTTTGGCCTTTTGTATAATTTTGTAACTGTTCGTAACGCTCTGCTATTAGGTTCATTGTAATTAAAAATTTTCAGAGTTTCTATTACAAGAATGGTTATACAATATAATAAAAACTAATTCAGTGGCATGACAGCTAATACGTAGGCTAAGGCATACAGTGCCCGTATCTGTTTTCTTGGCCAAGAGCCCCTAAGGTACGAAGCCTATGTCCCGGTTAGATGTCAGTCTAACACGAAACCTCCAGTGCTTAGTTCGCAAACATAATTGGTAAGAAGTCTATCGACCTACTGAAGGGATGAAAGGTTGAGTCGATACATAATAAATAATTCAAATTTTTATATATTTGGTTGGTAAAAATAACTTCCAAATTTTAATCGTTATTAAATATTCTAAACAAAAGACAAATTTTCTATCGTCATCTAAATTATTTAACATCCTTTAATTCAAAATAATAATTTTAAAGAAGTACAAGTTAAAATGGAAGGACGTACGCGGTAACTATACCGAAATAGAATTCCATAGTAAAAATTATTTTGATATTGGATCTGCATAAAAATATTTTGTAAACGATCTGCGGAAAAAAATTTTTAAGATAAAAATATTTATGAAATAATTAGGCAGCGTGTAGTTAAACGTTAAAAATAAATAGTGTGCGTTGTTTACCAGAAAATGACGTGTAATTTTCTTAAAAACGCCTCTGAAAAAAAAAAAAAAAACTGACGCCAAACGTGCCAAGAGAATCGAAATGCCTGCAGCTAAGTGAAATCGAAAATCAGTCCTTTGTTCAAAAACCGAAGATTATTTTGAGTAATAACTTCCCGGATATAAACATAATAATTAGTTAAAACTCTCCCATTCTTCGAATAAAGAGGAGAAAAAAAATTGGGTCAAAAAATTAATCTATCATTCATTTAAGCACAAATTACAAGAATTTTAAAAATAACCATATGTGATTTCATTTTTGTGTACGACAGTAAAGTAAAAATAATACAAAAGAAAGCAATCAGGAAGAAGTTAACAATTCACATTTGATGAAAGCACATTCCAGCTATTTATAACGCTGAAGGAGCATCAGGAACTGCAAAATGAATAAATAGCTGCTAAGCTATTTATCGTGGCTGAGCTATTTCCGAGACAGAGAAGCATAAAAATTACAGTTCAAAATACTTAACTGTTTATTGCGATTTATTTCGCGGCCATCAAAAAGAATGGCTAAGAGAGACGTAAAGGGAAGTAAAAATGTTTTTCAATCAATTTGTAATTATATACCAGCAGAAAAATCTAACCAGTTTTCACAGACCCTGGCTTTCAGTGGAAAACGCATACTAGTTTTTGTAGAAAAATTCCAATTTGGAAAAGAGACTGAATAAGACAAGTTTACTCAGCTTTAGTTCAAAACTGTTTCGCACACAAAACGATGTCTCTCGTGTAGATCTTGAATAACGCAAAATCCTAAAAACAAATTGAATGAAGTGCTGAGAATGCTTGAAAATTTTCTTTAATTTCGAGATTAAATATTGAAATTTCAGATTTTTTAGCTGATTGGTGACGTATTAGAGGAAAACCAAAAGCACATTGCTAAAAGTAGGAAAAAAACTATACCTTTTTCAGAAATTAACAAGAAATTGTTTTTATAACTACATAGTGGAAATGTTACAAGAAAGAAAGATCCAATGCAGTATATAATTTTTCCTGCACCCCTCCCCCCAGAGGAGTTGCTTACCACAGTTTTAAAAGGGAGTAAAATCCACATGCCTCCATTATTGGAGTAAACAGAGATGGTGTACAAATCCAGATTTCTGTCTGCGACAATATTATAATATTTTTATATACAGAAATGCATAAAAACTCAAATATTTATTTATGACTATGTCGTGAAACATGATATATTACAATTTAATACATGAAAGTGTTTATATTACAAAATAATCTCACTAATATCTTCTCAAAACGATATTTTGCATCGGGAAATTCTGTCTTGTGTTTAAAGTACACAAAAACGAATTGAATGAAATTGAAAATTGTCTTTCGTTACGGAGTTTTTACATATTAAAGTCGGGACTGTTGATTTTGTGTTCGAATGCAATTTTGCTCATGGACGTATTTAAAAAAGATGAAACACGTTCATGCACTGAAGAGGACACAAGCAGTACTTTTTGAAAAATCGAAAATAAATAAATATCGCTATTTTTATTTATTTTTTAGTAAGCATAATTGAAAAGTAAAAAAGAGGGGAATAACTTCTAAATATTTTTCTTTACGCCCAGCATTAAAGCAAAGATGATGATTTTAAGAAGAATATAATCATGCATTTCTTTCTTGAAGCGAGAAAAGTTCCGAAGCCGAATGTTACATCACTTAAATGAATTATATCGCGGCATAAGCAACTTTACAGTGAGTTTAAATAATTGTTAATACTGGCTTAACCTATTTACAAACGGTGTGATTAAAAAATTTGAAATCAATCTATTTTTATTTTAAATTACCCAACAATTTATATAAGTTACATTTTATTATGTGTTGCAGACTCACAGACTAAGGAATTTTGTTTATATAGAATGTTGTTGTTGTGGCTTATCCTCTAAATGTCTGACTAAGTCAGACAAGATCCATCAGACCGTTGACCTTAAGGAAATCGAGGACTAGAAGGGGGATGAGTATATATCCTCTATGGAAGGTCCCAAACAGTCCAGGATGTGATTAGGAGAAGCCTGCTCAGTTTTACGTTCAGAGCAGACCTCAAAGATTTTCCTGCCTTCAAAATACGAGACACCCCTGGTGTGGCCGCTTGCTAATCTGGAAATTGCGGTTCTAGAGGCTCTGTCACGATTGAGGGCGAATGAAGATCCAGGCTCTTTGCCCGCGTACCAGTGATGGCAGGGAGGAATCCTCCACTCTTTCGAAATTTCAGAATTAACTATAGACTGATGTTCTAAAAAGGTAAGTGTTGAAGAGTAAGAATTATCGTGGTAACAGCCTTCCTTGGCCAGTCTACCCACCGGCTCATTGCAGTATATGTCTACATGAGAAGGAATCCATTGAAAATAAACTTCATGGGACTCCGAAATGAGCTTGAGGAGGATAGTAACTGCTAGTTTGACATCCAATTGCAATCCAGTTGTGGAGGTGCTGAAGAGAGCTTCTACTGTCCGAAAGGATCCATAGGTCCCCCAAATCACTTTCATTAAGAATAGCTTCAAGACCTTGTTCAATTGCTATTAATTCACATTTGAAGACCGAGAGTGAATCAGGGTTGCGAAGGCTGATAAATAGTTTTTATCCTAGTTTCTCAATGTAGATGCCACTACGAGCGTGATCATTCAGTTTACTTCCGTCTGTATACATTTTTATGGCATCGTCGGGGATCTTGTTAATGATCTCTAAGCAAATAATGCTGTATCGTCCGTCGCGCAGACTAATCAGTGACACGCTTGTGGTTTAGGCAGAGGGCTACAAGTGTTGAGTAATTTACGGTCTCCACAATCCTCGAAGATTCTAGAAGGCTGTGAGTCCATGAACAAGACGAAAGGGGTTCGCAAGACGATGTTGATCAAATAATCAGTTATTTAAAAAATAACCAAAACATTAATTTTAAATAAGCGCTTTTTTGTATCATTATATAATGTTGTTTTCATTATATTTCTGCTGAACATCGCTACAAAAATCTTAGCAATGTTAAAACACAAACTCAATTAAAAATTGGTTTTTGTTGTTATGCAATGTCCGGATATTAAGATTTCCATTTTTCAGCCCAACAAGTGTGAAATGATTGCACCTTATATAGTGGGTGTGCTATCACGAATACCCACCACCTTAAAGTGGGTAGGTCTTGAAGTACTGTTAAAGTTATTGTTGAAGTTGTTCTATATGATCTGGTTATTTAAAACGTGAAGGATCTTTGGAGACTTTGAAATTGTTTTGTTTTTCTTGTTGTTATTGATAATGTCTATAAGGATGCACTATATAAGATAATTCTCTCCGTAGTTGATTGGTAAATTATTTTTAGTAAATTGCTTTTTAGTCCCTAATCTAGCCTTAGGCCTCTTTCACAGTAGACGACTTTTATCGGACGATAAAAAGTCGTCCGATATTTATTGTGAGAAGTTATTAAAAAACCACACAATAGACTGCTCTGTTTCACACTGAGAAACGATATTTTATCATTGACCAGTCTATTGTGTGGTTTTTTAATAACTTCTCACAATAAATATCGTACGACTTTTTATCGTACGATAAAAGTCGTCTAGTGTGAAAGAGGCCTTACCATATGTTTTGGTCTTTGAGGTGGGAATTAATTTTGTTTCTAGATAACGAATACGTTGTAAAAAATGAAAGTTTATTATCTATTTGAATACACAGGTAACTAAGAGATCTTTTGTGTCGTTTACTTGAACCGTTTAATGTTATTTTGGGATTGGATTTGAGAGTTTTCTTTCTCTTGCTTAGGAACATTGCTCTTGATTTGGATGGTGATATTTCTAGTTGAAAGGAGAAGAGAATAGTGCTAGGGTTTATTTACTGTTAATTTGTAGTTGTTTTCTTGATTTCCCATTTATTAGGAATAGGGTGTCATCGGCGAAGCAAATTATTTCAGTATGGAATGGCCAATTGAAAGGAAATTACTTTGTTGTAGAAGATATTCCAAAGTATCAGGCCACCCACCTAACCTTGTGGGCAGCCTTTTGTATGTTGTTTCTTTGTTACTTCACTATCGTGAAGAGCCAAAAATTTCTGAGCCTTCTAGGAAGTGAAATAAAATTTGGAGAATATTTTCTGAGCTGAGTTGTTCATTTTTGAGAGTCAGCCAGTGAATTGAGTCGAATGCTTTTTTAATGCCGATGCTGATGAGTATTGTATGCAAATCGTTTTGTTCATTTACAGCTATTGTTTTAGTTATGGATTGAAATGCATAATCTGCGGAGCTGTTTAGCGAAAGCTGAATTGTCGTGGGTGTAGATATTTTGTTTTGTAGACATAGTATTTTAAACAATCGATTATCAACCTCTCTAGTACATTTCCTAATGCTGATAGAAGATATATTGATCTGTAAAAGAAGGGTGATGTTAGGTCTTTATTCTTTTTAAGAAAAAAATTACTTGGCCTATTATGCAATTTTTTGGGAAGTATTTTAATGTTAGACAGTAGTTGAAGAAATCCAGGAGAAATTTAAGATTTGCTATGTAAATTAGTTTTATTATTTTGTTGTCAAGTCCATCTGGACCTGGAGCTTTGGAGTTATTTAGTCTTTTTATAGTTGATTTTAATTCTGTTTAGGTGAAAGGCGAATCTTTCTGATTTTGTATTGTCGTTGGGTTATTGGCCGCTGGGAAAGCATGGTTGAGCAGGTCTTGGAAAAATCAATTTACAACAGAAATCCATAAGAAATTGCAAAAGCTGTTTGTTAAACTCATTGAATAAGAATTTTTAGATTTTATATTATTAATTGCAGTGCCACACGGTGGCCTAGTTGGGAAAGGTGTCGATCGTTCTTGGGACTGGTAGAAAGGGAACTTTATAGCCAACCAGTTGAATATTCTTCATGCCTGCTCATGGGAGCTGCGGCGCGTGAAACAACTCATAATCGTAACGTCTTCCGAATGAGATGATACTTCTATGCATGCAGGAAAAATCTGAGCTTTTCTGCTTGGTACATGCTTCTAAATTATGAGAACTAATTCAATCTCGTGATTACCTTGGCGCATCCACTATGCGGCTACTATATAAATCATTTCTATTCCTTGTGCCAAGCATTTGGACTTAATTGCCCTAGCCGATTGTTCGGGCATTTGAAATAATAATTTTTTGTTTTACAAATATTAAACTACCACCAAAATTTAAGGGAAATTCTTGATGTTCTTTACCGAGATTATAGAATGAGGACATTGATTTTTGTACTATTTGATGCTTTTATTAATGTAAGACAAAAATCCGTTTGAAGTTGTTAAAATCATCGAATAAGGTTTCTTAACTCATATCACACGCATTATTCAGCTATAAATATCAATGGTGAATTATAAAAGTTCTCAGCCGAGATCGTAAAATGAAGATTCTGATCTTTTGTACTACTTGATGCTTTATTAATCTATTAAAAAAGAGTCCATGAGAAATTCTGGAAGTTCTTTGTCAAAACCATTAAATAATGGTTTTTAATTTTTATAGTATATATTGCTTTATTAACATTAAATAATTACCAATATCTATGAAAAATTCTAGAAACTCATGCTTGTATCGTAGAATGAAGACTTTGATGTTTTGTAGTATTTAAGGCTTTTCTAATCTTCTACAAAAATCAATTAAACATTTCAGAAACTCTTCGTCGAAATAATTGAATAAGGTTTATTACCGTTTTCGTATTATTTACTACTTTACAAGAACATTAATTTACTGCGAATATTTTGAGAAATTCTAGAAAGAACATTATAGAAAGGGCATTTTTTATGAAGGTCAAATAAGGAGAATCTCTGATCTATACTATTTAATGTTTTACTGCGAAAAAAAACCCATTAGAAATTTCCGAAGATTTTTATTGAAATCATTTAATAAAATTTCTTACCTTTTGTATTATTTATTGCTTTACAAGAGCATTAATTTTCTACGAATAATATGAGAATTTCTAGAAAGAATATTATAAAAGGTGACCGAATTCTAGAAAGAGACGGAAAGAGCATTCTTTGTGGAAATCAAATAAGGAGAATCTCTAATATATGCTATTTAATGTTTTACGGCGCAAAAATATAATTTCTGAAGATCTTGAAAATTAAATTGAAATCATTGAATAAGGTTTCTTGCATTTTATATTTTTCATGTTATATAAATTTGTAACTACAAAAATTTATTAACAATTCTAAAAGTTCTTTGCTGAGATCATGTTGAACTTTGATCTTCTGTAGTATTTAATATTTTACTTATTTATTACAAAAGTTCGTTAAAGGAGTTCCAGAAGCTCTTGTTCAGAATAATTGAATAAGGTTTCTTAGCTCTTGTATAATTTATGACTTTACAAGTAATAAACTACAACTAAAATTCTTTAGAAACTATAGAAGCTCTTTGCCAAAATCATAGAATAAGAACATTAACGCTTTATACAATTTAATATATAAATATATTAGAAAATTCTTCAAAATATTTATAGAAGTTCCTTGTGAAAATCATGGAATAAAATCCTTAATTTTTTATGAATTAAAATTTTATAAATATTTAAGAATTAAGTAATAATATATATCTCTGATAAGATATGCATAATGGGCTACATTTTTAAACGAATTTAAGATCATTCCATTCGAATATTCTAGAATAAGAATACATGGAAAAAATGAGAAAAAGCGTTTTTTTTTTTCCCTCATTTTTCGATCTGTTTGTTGAAGTAACCACATATTACATAATCGATTTTCCAACTACTTATGTGTTTCTTCTTTTTCCCCTTGGATTTAATAAACAATTACAGCAGAGATAATCAATTTTGTGTCAGGTGTGTTTGTTGTGAAGTTTTCAAAATGTCTCCTTTCAAGAAACATCTATATGCATCAACCGATGAGTTCTGCTTGGAAACAATGGAAATCTTACAAGATAATCGATCTTCGCACTATGATGGATAGAAAAAAATAACATCTGTGCCCTTCAAGATTGTGTATAAAAGAAACTAATTTGAGGATATTTGGAGTAAACTAAGCTTTCTCAATATATCTTACGATACGATTTACTTCGAGAGATAAAAGGTATCAAATTAGTGTATAATCAATTTGCTATCGACAGTATTAGAATCGAAATCATGTTAAATGTATCAAATTAATATTTAATCAATTTGCACAATTTAAAACATGAAAAACGAAATGAAGTTAAGGATACAAAATTAAAGATTAATTTATTTGAAATCGAAAATTGAAGTAAATAACTCTGAAAACTATTGTGATACGATTTACTCTGAGAAATGAAAGCATTCAAATTAAATTTTAATCAATTAGCAATTGATAATAAGAGAATCGAAATCAAAATAAATGTATTAAATCAATGATTAACTAATTTTTCATTTGAAAATATATGAGTATCTAAGCCAAATTAAATATATCAAATTCGTAATCATGATTAATTTTAATCAATTTGAAATAAAAAATTGGGGTAAATATGATTTGACAATTCTTACGATAAGATTTACTTTGAGAAATGAAATTAAAAATTACTTTTAATCAATTTACAATTGATAATAAAAGAAACGAAATCAAATTAAATTTATCAAACTAATATGTAACCAATTTACAATTGAAAATATGAATATTGAAATTAAATTAAAGATACAAAATTAATGTTTCATCAATTTGAAATGGAAAATTGGAGAAAACAAAACTCTGACAATTCTTATGATACCATTTACTTTGAGAAATGAAAGCATCAAATTATGAATTTTAATCAATTTACAATTGATAATATAAAAATCCAAATCAAATTAAATTTATCAAACCATGTTTAACTGATTTGCAACTGAAAACATGACTACTAAAATCAAATTAAAGATATTGTTCAATCATGTGCGCAATCACTTGAAATTAGAAGAAATGGAATAGAGAAGAAAGTTTGTGGACTGAGGAGACTGGCTACAATTCTCGACCAGGAAATTTTTCCTCATACTTTTTTATATGTATATTTGTATCTGTAATAAAATAATTTAAGACACATTCATCCGTCATATTAATAATTATTATATAACCATTACATCTATCCATGGCAAACCTATAACACAGATATTTTATCAACGTTTAATCGAAATTGGAGTTAACATAACTCTGACAATTCTTGAGATACGATTTATTTTTAAAAATGAAAGATATCAAATCGATGTTTTGTCAGCTTACAGTTGACAGTATGAGATTCGAAATCAAATTAATACTTAGTTAATTTGCATTTGAAAATATGAGAATCTAAATCTATTTAATTCAGAATTTCCTTTCTCTCACAATATCTCTGTGAATAAAATAACTCACTTT
This sequence comes from Latrodectus hesperus, assembly GCA_037975125.1. NCBI lineage: Eukaryota > Metazoa > Arthropoda > Arachnida > Araneae > Theridiidae > Latrodectus > Latrodectus hesperus. Next base: position 77,672,832 of record CM075858.1, on the reverse strand, counting down.
CAATTAGCTGCTAAGTAAAGCTTCGTATGAAGAGCTGCTTGACAAAAAAATGAGCTGTGACCTGAATGTTACATAACAGCGCACAAGAGGAAATTAACCTTCAGTCTGTTTTGTTACTGAATGGATCTCCTGAAAATTGTTCTTTTCTTTTCTTTTCAGACTCTTCTCTTCAGACTCGCTCCTGATAGTTTTGGCAGTATTTAATTTTATAAACTAGCAGAAAAAGTTTCAGATATAAATGTGTTAGTGCACTGGGCCTGTTTATCAACAGGCAGCTGGGCTCATAACAGCCGGGCCTGAAGATAATTTTGAAAGCATATTAATAACAAATTAATATAAAAGAAAAAGAGTATCAATTTTAATATTCTTTATTTTAACAGTATCACTAGAATATGATAACTATTCCGCAAATTTTATGTTTAAAATTCCTTATTTTCTGGACCTGAAAGATTCAACTTTTCCCACAATATATATATATATATATATATATATATATATATATATATATATATATATATATATATATATATATATATATATATATATATATATATATATATATATATATATATATATATAACTAAATTCTGTGGGAGCCCATGTAAGCCAAGGCCTACAGTGTCCATCTCTGTTTTTCTTGATAGGGAGGCCCTGGGGTGCAAAGCATATGTCCCGATTACGTGGTCAGCCTAACGTGAAACCCTCAATGTTTAGTTCCCAGGCATGCTTGGTACTCAGTTTAACGTTTCACTGAGGGAATGAAAGGCTGAGTCGACCTTGCCCAGCTCGAGGATAGAACTTCGGACTTCTGCCTTGGTATTATTATTATTATTATTATTATATATATATATATATATATATATATATATATATATATATATATATATATATATATATATATATGTGGGACGGGGAGTGGCCAAGGCGAGATTAACTAATTAACAATTCTTATACAAAGCCTAATATTTAATTAACATGTATTTACAAATATAAATATATACAAGTTTGAGATATTTACAATTAATCATCTTAATAGATTGAAATTTAAAGTTCAAGTTTAAAGTTATGGGGGACAGGAGCAGTCGTCTTGCTGCTATCAAAAAGGAACGTCTTCGCGTCTTTAGTATTATTTCTCTTCTGCCCCGCTCACTGGGGAAGCTGTTGCGCCTCTCGAGCTCCATCTCAAGTGGGCACTTGAAATAGTGACGTCGGCTATTAAGTGGTTCACCCACCACAGTTCGGCCGTCCTGAAATCGGCTGGCCCTCCAGACGACACTGCAAATACATAAAAAAAGAAAAACAGCAAAACAGGGAAAGAAACAAGCAGAACAGAATAATTCTCTGAAAAGAAACAAATTTTATATTCATCTTCTTAGATCTGAAATAAAGAAATGAGTCAGTATATCTTTTAGCTTCATTATAGTCAGTTGGACTTCCGACTATCCTTCAGCACAATTCAACTTTAATTTAACTCCAACTTGCATAACATCCTCGTCTTTTGGCATACTGTACCAGGGTTTTAGAAATTCAGCACAAGTCGTGGTACCGTTAGGTCCTTCATGACTTCCTTCTTTGATTACATCATAGGTGTTGCCTCCTTTAACTTTAGTAACTCTGTATGGTCCTAAATATTTTGGTTTCAGTTTTAAGTGGGGTCCAAACTGAGTTCTCTTAATAGCGACCAAATCGTTAACTCCATAAGATTGATGCTCTTTTCTTCTTAAATTATACGTTTTCCTGTTTTCTTCTTGGATCTTGAAAATTTGTTGTTTAGCATGTTTTCTGAGTTCATCTCTTTGAGCTTCAAAATTAGCTTGAAATTCCTTTTCAATCATTTCTTGGAGCTTACCAATACCTCCAACGTTCATCTTCGTACCAAAAAGTAACTCAAAAGGTGTGGTATCTATGCTTCGTTGATATGTTGAATTAATCGTCTGCTGCAGTTCGTTCGTAAGTTTATACCACTGAGCTGGATTCTCTAAAGATAGCTTTGAAAGAACTGATGTGATTGTTTGGTTGATCCTCTCAACTTGTCCGTTAGCTCTTGGCAAACCAGTGGTTATTAAATGGTGTTTAATATTCTCTTTAGAGCAATAATCTCTGAATTCACCAGAGCTAAAAGCTGTACCTCTATCAGAAATAATTTGGTAGGGATTTCCAAAGACTGATTTTAGAGTTTCTAATTTCGAAATGACTTCAGCAGATGTTGTGGTCTTCGTAGGAAAAATCCAAACGAACTTAGTAAAAGCGTCTATAATTGTTAAAATATACTTATAATTTTTATGTGTGCTTTCTAAAGGTCCTAAATGATCAATATGGTATGTGTATAGTGGTACGTCATTTTTATGCAATGGGTGTAATAAGCCTTCTTTCTTTCCTCTTTTGTGATTTACAAGAATACAGTGAACGCAATTAGATATGATATTTTCTACTTTCTGTTTAAGTTTGGGAATGAAATAATGGTCCTCTATGCTTTTCTCTGTATATTTGATTCCGGTATGTCCCTTTTCATGCGCACTTCTAATAATTTCCATCTGCATACTTCTTGGCACAACCACTAACTCCTTACCATCAACAAATTTATAAAGAACTCCGTTTCTCTCAAAATAATCTTCATAACTAGAGATTTTTAATAATTCTTTTATCGTTTTTATTTCATCATCATTATCTTGGGCTGATTTTAATTTCGGTATGATATTATCGCTTGAGATGCAAAATATGTTTACAGGGGATCTGCTTAGTGCGTCAACATGAGTCATTCTTGTACCGGAGCGATGCTCAATACTATAATTAAATTCTTGGAGCAATAAAGCCCAACGAGCAACACGAGTTGACAAATCTCTTTTTTGCATAGTCTTTTCGAATGCGGAACAGTCAGTGACAATTTTAAATGGAATTCCTAATAAGTAAACGCGGAATCTTTTTAACGCTTCAATAATTGCAAGAGCTTCAAGCTCGTAACTGGAATACTTCTTTTCGGCATCTGTTGTCTTTTTACTCATAAAATAGATGGGATGAAAATTTTTATCATTTGGGGATTTCTGTAATAAAATAGCTCCATATCCTTCTATGCTGGCGTCACAATGCAGTTCAGTTTCGTAATTTGGGTTGTATATACCTAACACAGGTTTTTGAGCTAAAATTAACTTTAATTGATTAAAAGAGTTTCTTTCCTCTTCACCAAATTTAAATTTCCTATCTTTCTTCAAAAGATCACTCAATGGCCTAGCAATAATGGAATATTTTGGGATAAATTTCCTGAAATATCCAGTCAATCCTAAAAAACTATGGACCTGTTTCAAATTAAGTGGCTCAGGGAAATGAAGCACAGCTTTAGTTTTCAAAGTAGATGGAAATATTTTCCCTTCTTCGATGATATGGCCTAAAAATTCAATGCGCTTCTTCAAAAAATGGGATTTTCTAAAATTTATTTCTAATCCATATTCGCTCGCAAGATTTAAGACTTTTTCAAGCCGTTCGACTCCTTCTTCAGTTGAGGAAGACAAAATAATTATATCGTCCATATAAGGTAAAACAATACCATCATTAATCAGTGGTCGGAAAATAGTATTAATAAATCTTTGAAACACGGCTGGGGAATTACACAGTCCAAAAGGAACCTTAAGAAATTGGTACTGTCCTTCATGAGTTACAAATGAAGTGTATTTTCTACTATCCTTCTTTACATCTACATGGAAAAATCCATTCTTGAGATCAATTGTACTAAACACACACGATTCCTGCAATCTATCTAATATATCTTCAATCAATGGGAGGGGAAATCTATCTTTTACAATTACTTTATTTAATCTCCGATAATCTATGCACAAACGAGGTGTTCCGTCTTTTTTCTTTACGATTACTACTGGGCTACAATATTCTGAAGAACTGGGCTCTATTATACCTTGTTCTAACCATTCATCTATTTGGGTTTCAACTATCTTTTTCTCTGAAAATGGTAATCTACGGGGTTGATTAGATATAGGCTCATTACTTTTTAACAAAATATCTAATTGAACATTAGTTGATTTTGTTTTATGTGGTACATAACTCGAAACTAATTGTTGCAACTTATATTTAAATTTTTTTGGAATACTAGGTTCAATGTTCAGTTCAACTTCATTAAAAGTTAAATCAACAGGTAGAATTGATAAAGTATTAATGTCTTTTACACATTGATATTTATTTTTAATCTTAATTCCGTTTTCATTAATTAAGGTTTCACCCTGCATTAGTACATTCATTCCTATGATGGCATCATATGACATAACATTATTTTCAACCACATAAATATCTTCTTCACACTTAAAATCATCTATTTTAATATTTCCCTTAAAATAGCCCAACGGCTTTACAACACATTTACCAAAACCACTTAGAGAAGAATTTAATGAAAATAACTCTACAACATTTAATTTATCAAAGACAGATTTACGAATCAAAGTTACTTGGCTTCCAGTATCTATTAATGCATTAACATTCAAATTATTAATAATTACATCATTCAGTATTGTTTTAACATTAACATTCATTGTTGCTACTTCAGGTTTAGAATTAGTTACTGGACACAATGAAGCTTTATGTCCAAAATTATTACATCGAAAACATTTAATACCCTTCTCTTTATGTTCACAAAATTTAGAAATATGATTTTTTTCACCACAATTAAAACAAATTTTATCTTTACAATCATCAAAATCACTGTATTTCATTTTTCCAAAACCATCATTGTATCTTATTTTATTTACATTTTCATTCTTAGAATTAACTCTATTACTATATTCATATTTTGATTTCGTTTTATCAAAATTATTATATTTATCATGAGAATTATATTTTGTTTTCGTTTTATCGAAATTATCATATTTAAAATGAGAATTATATTTTGTTTTCGTTTTATCGAAAGCATTTTTACTTTTAACAGAATCACTTTTTATTACTTCATAAACTTTGAGTTTTTCTTTAAATTCACTTAAATTCTTACATCCATACAAAACAATTTTGTATTCTTGTTTATCATTTATTCCATTAATAACATAATGCATTAAGGCAGATTCTTCAATTTTACCGCAATTGCACAACTCCTTCATTTTTAAAAAATACTCCTGAACAGATTCATAATCATGCATTTTCCTTTTACGCAAAAGCTCATGTAAGTTAGCTGAGTTTATTTCAAACGAAAATTCATCGATCAAGGCTCGTCTCAATTTTTTCCAAGAATTTATTTGTGGTTCTGTTCGAACGAATAATAGAGCATTTCCTCCTAACGATCTTTTAGCCATAACAAATTTTTGTAAGTCTGATAAATTAAATAATTTCGACATATCCTCAAAATGATCAATCCAATTAATTACATTTTCATGTGATTCTGCATTAAATTTAGTAATAGTGCTTTCGATATCTTCATAATTAATATTAACACTTGGAATAACAGTATGTGCATAAAAATCATTTTCACAAACATTTTCATTCTTCTTAAAATAGTCAGATGCACTTTTCTTTTTACTTATATTGCATTGCATTGAAAAATCATTTCTACTTATTTCTTCTTCCACTTCACTTTCCGAGTCAGCAGTTTCCGAATCCTCTTTAGTGTTTTGAGCTAAGAGTTCAAGGTCACATAACAGAGACAAAATTCTTTCTGCGAGCTCTGCTTTGGATCCTTGAAAAGAAATATTCAAAATGTTCGATGCAGTAATAAGTTCGCCAAGCGAAAACTCATTGTTTATATTTTTTAATTTGTCTCGATACTCATTACTTTCGATATCAAAATCAAAACCATCAAAATTTCTAATTCTTTTACGATTTAATCTATCTCCATCATGATCAAAAATCAATCTATGCAAAATTGTGATTTTATCTGCTTTAAAATTTTTCAATGCAACGCTTATTTCTTTTATATCGTTTAATATCATCATGTACTTTGAAAAATGTTCACGTACCTCTCAAAGATGTTCGATGAGGATCCACGTCTTTCTCTCGTTCCAAACCGATGCTTAACGTAACGTCTTCTTCTAATGAAAATCCTTCTAACTATCTGATGCGATAATTATTCCAATCACTACAAAATTTTTGTAATCCAGCTAATCATTTCAATCTCACTCAATCCCGCTTCTGAGTTTTGTGGGACGGGGAGTGGCCAAGGCGAGATTAACTAATTAACAATTCTTATACAAAGCCTAATATTTAATTAACATGTATTTACAAATATAAATATATACAAGTTTGAGATATTTACAATTAATCATCTTAATAGATTGAAATTTAAAGTTCAAGTTTAAAGTTATGGGGGACAGGAGCAGTCGTCTTGCTGCTATCAAAAAGGAACGTCTTCGCGTCTTTAGTATTATTTCTCTTCTGCCCCGCTCACTGGGGAAGCTGTTGCGCCTCTCGAGCTCCATCTCAAGTGGGCACTTGAAATAGTGACGTCGGCTATTAAGTGGTTCACCCACCACATATATATTCAATTTCCAATATACACTTTAATGGTCCAGAAATTAATGTTTTTATAATTATTACAGTTTTTGTAATGAAGAATGGTGTCTCTCACGTGTCCTGATAATAGCGATTTCGATATTTAATTAAGCTAAAGAACTTATTGAAAGGGTTTATGCATATTAGAAGTTAGTATGGTTATACATCTCTACGCTGTAGTTGTTGACATAGAGAAAAGAATGTTAAATCCATTGCTCATTGACAATGGTTCAGAAGCACATGGTGATGAGTTTTATTGGGAGCGGCTTCATTCGTTAGAAATAGGCAGACAATAGCAACTTAAATTCTATTTGCTGATAACAATATTCGGTTGTATAGGCCTCATCATGCTTATTGTTGGTGCCTGAGAGCGCAGCGCTCCCTTTGAGTCATGAAAGAGAAACCGGCAGTAGCCATTGTGAGTCGGAGAAATAAAGTTTGTGTTTTTATACAGTCCTTGAGTGAGTGTTTATTGAGTTAAAACTGAGCTATTAACATTGGTCATAGTCTCACCGGAGAAAATAAGCAACCTATGGATCTATATAATGGCTATGAGTGATAATTTACGCCTCTGCTGAGTATCGTCAACGTAATTGAGGTATGTGACTGAGTAATTTTCTTGTTCTGAGAATAGATCTTTATATATATATTGAAGTATTAATAACTATCCAAAATGTTTAAAGGTGTAAAAAAGAGGATTTGATATTTATTGCTATTGAGTTAGGAGAAGATGTCAATGAGAAAATGACTGTTTTAAAACTAAGCAGGATTATAAAACAAAACCAAAAGTACGTGACAGAGAAAGATTCCGTTGTAGAATTAGCAAATACGATAATTGAAGAGCGAAAGTCCGATGAGTTGCGGCAACTAGAGTTAGAGAAAATAAAGCTCGAACAGAAAAAATCTGAAGAGCTTCAACAATTAGAACTAGCAAAACTTAAACTCGAAAGAACGAAAATGGAATTAGAAATTGCTCGCGTGAAAGCGGAATCTAAATCAAATTCAAAAGGTGAAAATGTTGAAAATAATCAGACTGAATCTTTAGACTCTCTCATAAAAAGTGTCCGTACTTTAACTATTAAAACTCCTAGTAGACCTGAGGGTTGGAGTTATTTTTTTGCATCTTTGGAAAGGACCTTTATTTAAAAAAACGTCCCGGATAAATACAAAGTGGAGATTTTGTTAAATTTGCTAGGGGAAAGGGCGACTAATGTGATAACTTATATAAAGGATGACGAGTTAAATGAGTACTCTAAAGTAAAAACTATAGTACTTCGAGAATTTGAGCCTACCCCTCAATCATGTTTAGAACATTTTAGGAACCAAATGAAACATACGTACAATTTGCATCGCGATTAACGACGAGCTGGGAATATTATTTACAATTGAGGAAGGTAACAGATTTCGAAACACTCAAAGATTTAATTGTGTCGGATAAAATATGCCAGACCTTAGATAGAGAAACTACGTGTCATATTAATATGAGACAGGCTGACACATGGTTTTAACCTTCTGAATTGGGGAAAGAAATTGATTTATATTTTACTTCCCGTGGTAAGACTTTGGTGGAAAACTCAAAGTTTAATAAATTGTCCGAGTCAAAATACAACGTCAAGAGTTTTCCTTTCGGAAGTCAAAAATAATAAGTGTGTTTTATCATGTAATGAGAATCAACCCATATATAAATGCCCTAATTATAAAAATATGTCAGTAAATGAGCGTATTGAGTTTGTAAAATCAAATAACTTCTGTTTTAATTGCTTGCGGAATAATCATAGAGTAACGACTTGTAAATCAAAACATTCGTGCAATATCTGTAGGCGGCGTCATCATGCCACACTTCACTTTCAGTCAGAGCAAAAACAAGAACGTTTATCGGCGCCTATTGAGAATGAGAATGTAAATACTCTCAATGCGAAAGTGAGTTCCTTCCCCTCCCCCACAGCTTTAGAATTCGTTCCTACTGGCAATAAACAAGAGTCACGTGGTCAGGATCAAAATTGCTTAGCGGCGACTAGTTATACTTCGTCAGCAAATTCGAAGTCTGTACTACTTAGCACTTTTATTTGTTTTTTAACCGATGACTTGGGAAATGTTTTACGCGTTCGTGGTTTATTAGACGTTGGAGCCAGCGCTAATTTTTTGAGTAAGAGTTGCGCTGACAAGCTTAATTTAAGAAAGGAAAAAATAAATATTGGAGTTTCAGGTTTAAATGGAATGTCTCTGACAATTAAATCTAGAAGTTAATGCTACGATTGTTAATGATATAAGAAATTTCAAATTAGATTTAGAATTTTTAGTTGTTCCCAGTGTTACAAATTTGACCCCTTTAAGGCAAATTGATATTTGCGTTCCGGAATTAAAAAACATTAAGTTAGCGGATTCGGGATTTAATGTTCCAGGTCCAATCGATTTAATTCTGGGAGCAGAGAATTTTTATGGACTATTAAAACCTGACAGAATTTACCCTACTAATACTAGTTTAATTTTACAAAACACAGTATTCGGATTTGTAGTGAGTGGTAGTGTACCAATAGTAACTGAGACTAAAGTACACTGTGGGCTTATAAACGAGGGTGCCGACTTAAACAAAATTATGCGGAATTTTTGGGAAATAGAACAAATTGAAGAAACACAGAAATTTGAAACTGCTGAGAGAATTGAAGCTAATAATCATTTTATAAAAACTCATAAAAGGGATAAATTAGGAAAATTTGTGGTACAGATGCCATTTAAAAAAGATCCGAAATTATTGGGAGAGTCTAGAGAGATTGCAGTCAAAAGATTAAATTCCTTATGGAATAAGTTAGAAAGAATCAGAACTTCTGGCATTATATCGTCAATTTATGAGTGAATATGAGTGCTTGAATCATATGCAAGAAATTTCTGTGACGCAAGAACCAGAAGTGGTCTACTGTTTACCTCATCATGCAGTTTATAGACCACTGAAAACGAGTACGAAATGTAGAGTTGTGTTCAACGCTTCACAAATTACTTCAACTGGTGAGTCATTAAATTCCATACAGCTAAATGGTGGTGTAATTCAAGATGATTTATTTGCTATAATATTGAGGTTTAGAAACCATCTTTTTGCTTTTACTACCGACATTCAAAAAATGTATAGAATGATGTGGATTGATCCTGCACAAAGAGACTTGCAAAGAATTGTATGGAAAGATAGTAAGGAAGCGAATATTAAAACGTATCAATTATGCACAGTGACATATGGAACCACTAGTGCTCCATATTTGGCTCAGAGATGTCTTCAACAGTTAGGTACTGATGAACAACTGAAATTTAAATTGGCTTCTCAAGTAATACAGAAGGATATGTACATGGATGATATATTGAGTGGAGGGTCAAATTTAGAAAGTGTAAAGTGTCTAAAGCAAGAATTAACTCAAATATTTAAAACTTGTGGTATGGAACTACATAAATGGCAAAGTAACTGTCCAGAGTTAAGAAAAATTTCTGAAGATTCAAATGACTATAGCTTTGATGAAACAAAAACATTAGGGTTGCTATGGAAGGCCAAGAGTGATGAGCTTTCCTACAATATGCCCAAAAAAGATGCTTCTATGGTTACAAAGAGAGAAATGTTGTCCATAATTGCCCGCATTTTTGACCAACTTGGTTTGATAGGACCTGTACTTACAAAGGCTAAGAAGGTTTTTATGCAACGTCTGTGGAGGTTATCAATAGACTGGGATGAAAGACTGCCATCAGATGTCGTACAAGAATGGTTACAGTTTTTTTGATGGGTTGTGTGACATTAACAGTATTAAAATAAAACGATGTATGCTTCTAGAGAATGTTGTAAAAAGTGAACTCTTTGGTTTTTCGGATGCATCGGAGGACTATTATGGTGCAGCAGTCTATCTAAGATGCGAATCAGTGAGTGGTAAATTAACTTCACATCTAGTGTGCAGCAAAGGAAGAGTTGCACCAATCAAAACACTTTCGATTCCACGACTTGAACTGTGTGCAGGTGTATTGCTATCTAAATTGATGAAAAAGATTAGCACTTCCCTAGAACTTAAGATAGATAAAATTTGGTATTTTTCGGACAGCAAAATTGTTTTGTCCTGGATTCAGAAGTCTCCAGCAGAATTGAAAACCTTTGTCGCTACCAGAGTGGCTAAAATACAAGTTCTGACAGATGTCTCACAATGGAGGCATATATCATCGGAACGAAATCCGGCAGACATCGTTTCTCGTGGCTGCAATCCAGCACAACTGAGAAATAATTCCTTGTGGTGGCATGGACCACAACTTATCATCGAGGAAATAGAGACGCTTAACAACTGTGAAGAGCTGATTAACGTGGACTTAGAACATTTTAATACAGAACTGGTTAAGAGTGAACGAAGGTTCAAGAGACCTGTTTTCTTAGTGACTTTTAATTCTTTAACTGAGGAGTTACTTAATATTACTAACAATTATACTAAACTTGTTCGTGTTTTAGTTTTTCTTTATAGGTTCCTGAATAATTGAAAATCACAGCCAAAAGTAACTGGCCCCCTGCAATGTAAGGAAATTAAAGATGCTGAATTTGTCTTAGTAAAATTAGTTCAACAAGAGTGTTTTAAAAGGGAAATTACAGGCCTTCAGAAGGATGGTAATGTGCCTGTAGAGAGTAAGTTAAAAAATCTTTTCCCATTTTTAGATGAAAAGGGTGTTGTAAGAGTTGGTGGAAGACTAGCCAACAGTAAGTTTAACTTCGATAAAAGGTTCGCTATAATTTTACCTGCCAATCATAAATTGACTGTGATGATTGCTGAAATGTTTCATAAGAACAATTTACATATTGGCCCACAAGGGTTATTGTTTCTTATTAGATGAAGGTTTTGGCTTTTAAGTGGACGTAACCTTTGTAGAAAACTAGTGCACGATTGTGTTGCTTGCTTTAAAGCAAAACCAGTACCTTGTCAACAGCTCATGGGACATTTACCTGAAGAGAGAGTAACCCCAAACTTTCCATTCAATTGTGTAGGGGTAGATTTTTTTGGTCCTTTTTATATAAAATATCCCAATCAAAGAAAAGGAATGTATAATAAAATATATGTGTGTATTTTCATTTGTTTTGTGACTAAAGCTTGTCATTTAGAGATGGTAACAGACCTCTCTAGTGATGCCTTTGTAGCTACAATTAAGAGATTTTTTAGCAGAAGAGAGAAAAGTGCCCACATATTTTCTGATAACGCTACTAATTTTGTTGGCAGTAACTTTGAATTAAAGAAATTGAGTAAATTAGTTAGCAGTCCAGATGAAAATTTGAGTAATTATTTGTCCAAAGAAAGGGTTGAGTGGACTTTCATTCCCCCTAGATCCCCGAATCATGGTGGACTTTGGGAGGCGGGTGTCAAATCCGCAAAATACCATCTTAAACGTGTAGTTGGCAATTTAAAACTAACCTTTGAGGAATTCTTACCTGTAATTGATCAGATTGAGGCAATTCTTGATTCCCGCCCATTGCATCCTCTATCATCTGACTTAAATGATTATGATGTCTTGACACCTGGTCATTTTTTGATAGGCAGAACTATCGCAGCAATTGCAGAACCTAACATCCTAAATTTACATGACAATAAATTAAAACAATGGCAAAAATTAACTAAGATAGTGCAGACATTTTGGAAGCACTGGTCTAACAATTATTTAAGTGCAATACAATAAAGATCAAAGTGGAGGTTCGCCAAGGAGAATGTGCAGGTTGGCAATATGGTGATTTTAAAGGTGGACAATGTACCGGTTTTTAACTGGCCATTAGGCAGAATAATGCAAACATTCCCAGGAAAGGATAAGAAGGTGAGAGTAGTTTTAGTTAAAACGAAGAATGGGGTTTTTTAAAAGGAGCATTAATAAAATTTGCATTTTGCCATTGCCTAATTAAAGAGTAAGAACTCTATCAAATATATCTGTGTATCATTATGTATTTAGTGTAGTTTATTATTAATAGTGTGTATCATTGTACTCATATTTTATATTGTGTTATATATTACATATAGTGTGTTAATATTTTTCTTGAGATTTCAAATTGTTGAATGTACCATGTCAACGCCGGGCGGAATGTTGGCGCCTGCGAGCGCAGCGCCCCCTTTGAGTCATGAAAGAGAAACCGGCAGTAGCCATTGTAAGTCGGAGAAATAAAGTTTGTGTTTTTATACAGTCCTTGAGTGAGTGTTTATTGAGTTAAAACTGAGCTATTAACACTTATTGCAACCCATTTTTTAGTAATTAATATTGTTTTTATGCCTATAAAAACTCAATATAATTTTATATCCTTGTGTGGTTGACGTAGAGGTTCCGGGGGCGGGTGGAAGATTCCCGGTTCGATCTCAAACACATACATACATAGCGGTGCAGGTAAGCTCCGGACTGTACCTCTAGGTTAACGGGTTTGGAATACTCGTCCCTTACCAAGTGCCTCGTCATTTTGAACCACGGTCAGGTGACGAGGTCACACCTCAGCTGGCACCCACTTCTCCACATTCACGCCACACCAGCGGAAGATCCCAAACACAGCTGAACAATAGAGAGGGATTTTTCGCTTCTGTTTTCTGCATATACGTTTGTCGGAGTGGACATTTTCGGAATTTTCTTGGTTTTCTCCCTTGAGAATCATGAATAAGGCCTATTATATATATGAAAAGTTTTCACGGAAGGCCATTTACGCGGGTGCATTAAAATGCCTTATAACTATTTCAGTCCATTAGGTTCTTTTCTACCCAGCGCCTAAATATATTTGCATTGTTATGGATACTAAACTGAGTGAAGGCTTTATATTGTTTCTATGCAGTGTCGTAAGTGAATTATGATGAATTAAAAAAAAACCCGAAAGTTTATATATTTGTGAACAGTATATGATAAACAGTCAATATATTAAAACTCTTAGAGCATCGTAGAAAATATTACGTCCCTGTACGAACATCTTTATGTCGTTTTGTGACTGCCAAAAATATTAATTTTAGATCAAAATATAAATATTTCCTAGCAATTCTGAACTAGATCTCACTTTGATGCATTCCGGGCTTTAAAATAAATAAATAAATGAAAAATCATGAAGCTCATGAGTCAATAAAGTCGCGAATGTGTGTGTGTGTGTGCATTGTGAGATCATTACACCTTTCTCAGTAAGTATTTCCCCCGTATTTTATGTTCTTAGATTAGAAAATTCGGTTCCATAACATCGGTTTTCTTTGATATTTAAAATAAAATCCCACGATGAAATTGTGTGATAAATTGTAAATATGACTTCCGGAACCTTTAGGACTGTTTGATGGAGATTCCAGTGCTTTTTATTTGACATACGTCTCTCTTTGATATTAGCCTAATTCCACTACATGATAAAAAAAATGGAGGAATTTCCGTTGTAATTCTTATCTCGATTGCCTTGAAAACTGCTGAGAGAGCAAGTGCGGGTGAAAAGCTATCCCAAGTATTTTTTATAAATATGTTAAATTAGGATATGTTAATTATATTTTATTTAAATTATATAATGCAATTAATATAATGGCATTTGATAATTATTTCATTTGATGTATCGTTAATTAGCATAATGTAAGCATTATTATAATGCCCAGCTGCCAGGACCCTTTCCTCACTTTTTCAATACTGCAAGGGGCGGAAGTGATGGCTCTTTGTCCAGTGGGGCACCCAGTGGGCGATCATGGAGCTTTCTAACTTAGAAACAGGGACCAAGCTGAAGTTCCTCAGACTTGGCAGCCACCCCAAGAACCATAATTCCACAGGGAAGACAGTGCGATCACAATCTATTTTGTGGCCACCGGAAATAATAACTGATTTTCAGTTTGCGTCGGGATTCGAACATACTACTTTCCTATATAAAAATGACAAACCAACAGCCAGACTACCACAGCTGCAGTTATTGTTTATATATATATATATATATATATATATATATATATATATATATATATATATATACGCACACACTCACATATATATATACAGTAAAATTATATATTAAATAAAAGTATAATCTGGATCAAATCCACAAATTGTCGGAATATTGTCTAAGAAATTTTAATTTAATTGTGAAAATTTAAATTTTTCCAAAAAGATTTTTTTTGATACTTTAATAAGAAAATATTTAAGAGGAAAAGATCGCCTGTTATATTCCTGAACAAATTTCATTGTTTTGTTTCCTTTTTATTGGTAATAATTTATAGTCGCGTATGGAAATGTTTGGTTTACAATATAACAAATAAAGCTTCTATGTTATGCTTGCCATGATCTTTTTTCAAAATCGAAGGTTCCGAATTCGATCCTGCCAAGTTGGCAGCCATTAGTGGTCAAAGTTCTGACCTTCGTCTCAACAGTTCTTAGGTTCAAATCTTATATCGGGTGTGGATGTTCGTATAGGTTCGGAATCCAGTATGTAGGGGTAATTGGATCCTGATCTAATTAGCCCTTGTGGGGGAAAAATGATCATTGAGAGACGAGCAAAACAAACTGAATTCGATTCCAATTAGTGCTAGACAGTGTGAGATACGAGTGGATATTAAGATTGCGTTTTATGTACACTCATTGATTGCAGTGGGTGTCTGTGTTTAACGCTCAATGGTCATTTATGCACACAAAAACTAATTAGACCGGGACCTTCAATTTAAAGTGGATTCTAAACCACTTCAAAGTCTAATCCCAAAAACGGATGAGTCGAAGATTAGAGCGCTTACCATTAGACTGCCATCGTAGTTTAAGTTATTAAGCTTTTTCAAAGTTTTATACAATAATATAAAAGAGATTAAAAATCTTTATGAAGGAGCTAACATTACATAAACAACTTAAACATTATTATTAACATTGTGAAAATTATTGAAATAAATCTGGAAACTTGAAAATTGAAT
Organism: Latrodectus hesperus; assembly: GCA_037975125.1. Classification (NCBI taxonomy): domain Eukaryota; kingdom Metazoa; phylum Arthropoda; class Arachnida; order Araneae; family Theridiidae; genus Latrodectus; species Latrodectus hesperus. The sequence continues at coordinate 77,657,488 of CM075858.1, read as the reverse complement.
TCTTTCATAAAAGAAAGACAGTGTAAACTTGTAACTGCAACAGTATTAACAATATTCAAGATATTTCTGTACATAACAAAATAACTTTGTGGATTTCAGTGGTAAGGCTATGATCTTCTATGGATCTCCTTCTTTGATCTTCTATGGATCTTCATCTATGGATTGCTCCAGCTTTTATTCCGGCAAGTGTTGAGAAATGGAAGTCGAATATTTCATTTCTGCTGATCTTTCGAGGAGAATAACTGGGATTTTTCCGGTTTTTGTCTCTTGGATCACATGAATATGGCTCTTTATCTAAGACCAGACTTTTGGTGAGCATTACGTAATGGATGTTTAAAAGAACCTTGTATAAAGTTTTCGTTGTATATTATACGCTATCTTTATGGATCTGCATTCGATAGAAATATAAAGAAATTAGCAAAAAATTGCATCCTGATGGTTTCAATTATGGAGCTCTTTCATGGGAACTGTATAAAATATTTTTCGAATAAAGAGCATTAAAGGGATAGGGAAACAGAGCGCTCACGTGCCACATGAGGCCAGTGTGGAAAATCAGAAAATTCCGCCTTGAACCGAAACAAGCCATCTCGAACTCCACCTGGAATGATGTAAGGACTGTTATGTCCCTAAAAATCAGATGTTAATGATAGTGTTATATGCTTATGTTTCATTTCGTAACTTTTCCTATGCTGTGTTCTGCCATTGAGAACAGGGAAATAAATAATTCTCGTAACCAATCGGTTTTATTTTCATTTCAAGAATGGTTATGTATATTATAACCATCACAATATTCTTTAGTGCAACAAAAACCCAAATGCTATCTTTCAAGTGTATTTTCACCTCGTAAAGATTAAGTTGTGATGTAAATATCCTGCATCGATCTTCACTGTGTTTTAGATTTAGAACATTTAGTTGTTTAAGGCTTTGAAACCTGCTCTACCGCTAGGAAATGATACTACACTGCTGGACAATTGCTAAGGACGGATAACATTATCATCCATAGCAACCACAAAATGAAAGGAAGCAAAATGTGGAAAATTAGAATAAGTGCAGGATATAGTAAGAAGAATTATGCAAATTTTTTTCCACGTCTGTTCATCACGTGATAGCGTTCATAATAGCTTTAAAGGTTTTAACGCGTGGGGACAGTTGTTGTTTCAATTCAAAGTTTTACAGGAAAGATTTAATAGACGAACTTGAAATTTTTGGCTTGTCTTCCCGACATCACTTAGATGATTTTATGCGTGGCTGAATTATTGGAAAGATCGAGAATAGCGAAAAATAACAGATGTTGCCAGGGAGTTCGACATCGCTCACAGCGTTGTTTCAAGGCTGTGGAAGTCATTTAAAACTACTGGAATGCGTAGTAGGCGGCACTGAGGGAGGTCGTGTTAGAAGTACGACGCCTGCTGAAGACAGATATATCGTCCTATCAGCAAAAAGGAACAGGCACACCTCACCTCAGCAGATGGCAAATCAGTTTCTTGCTGCCTCAGGAAAGCAGATCTCCCGAAAAACTGTTGCCAGACATTTGAGGGGAGGAGGACTATACGCCCACAGACCTGTTGTGTGTTTCCCATTGACCAGACAGCACCGTACTGCCCGTTTGCAATGGTGTTGTGAGCATCCCAACTTGGACTGAACAGGACTGGGCATGCATACTATTCTCAGATGAGAGTAGGTTCAATCTGTCATCGGATTGTAGATGCCAACTGATCTGACGTAAGAGTGGTGCTGCTTATCGTCCAGAAAATATCCAGGAAAGGGACCGATATCTGACATGCAGTGTCATGGTGTGGGCCGGCATCATGATCATAGATCGCACACCCCTACATGTGGTAGCGAATGGGACTATGAAAAGACCAACGATCCATTAATGAAGTTCTACTTCCTCATGTTCGTCTTTTCCGTGGTGCTGTCTGTGATAAACTTGTTTTCATGGACGGCAACTCAACATGTCATCGAACACTCGCTGTTCAGGATTGTCTAGACAGCGAGGGTATTCAACGCCTCGTATGGCCATCTCGTTCTCCAGATCTAAACCCCATTTAAAATGTGTGGGATGCTTTGGGGAGGCAAGTTGCTGGTCGAAACTATCCTCCGACAAACAAGAACACTATCATCCGAGCACTCCCAGAGGAATGGGATAAATTGCCTCAACAGCTGCTGGATAATGTTGTACAATGTATGATACGACGTGTGGAATATTGCATCACACTCCACGGTGGACATATCCCGTACTGATTGATACCTTTCTTCAAGGTGCCTGCTGACTTTTAGATGCATTGTTCCATTTTTCCGTATGCTGCATCAAATGAACATTTTTTTCTTTCAGATGTTTTACAGCTTTTGTACTTTCTAGAACAATAAATATTCTTTTCTAATGTCTGAACAGTGTGGCAACTATATTTTATCCTACTAGGCCTCATGTCTCGCTTAATTTTATGCTACATTGCAATTTGTGATCCGTCCTTAGCAATTGTCCAGCAATGTAGAACATAATGATAACTTTAGTATCCCATGAAATAGCAACGACGCTGTGATTGCTTCTAAGTTATATTGTTGCAATAACAACAATATAACTTAGAAGTGCATCAACACACAACAATGCTTGCAACAGGACGATATATCTTTTTTCATCATGCATTTTGTTATCGGTTCTTTTTTCTCTTTGGTCACACAAATTTGGTTTTTGATGACCAAGTTTATGAACGGCTTAAAGCTATGTGGCAACATTTGTTTGTTTTTCGTCCTTTTAAATGACGAGTATGTTTTCTAGCTCTAACATTTTAAAAATAAACGTAAATATTAAAATAAAAGTAAGATAAAAATAAATGTGATTACAGTGGGAGGTCGGTTAACGAATTGTTTGGACTGCGAACACATCTGACAACGAATACTTTTACGAATAGTATTTGTGTTCGGACAAAGAACACATATTCTGATAACGGACTAAAACGAATTTTAACGAAGACTTCTCGGTTCTCGGAGCATGATGTGTTGGGTTGCCAAACCCAACGGACTAAAAATCGTTTTTCATCTCTCTTGAATTATGTTGCTTGCCTATTAAACTTCAAAGTCCTATACTGGAAAATTTTTTTCTTGTAGAATGTTTATAGCTAAATAGTAGACAGTAGATTATAGTAGACCACCAGTTTCGGTTTTGATTTCATTTAAAGCCGAAATTAATTTCATTTTGAGCACCTGCCTTCTTTCATTCTTTGAAGAAGTGGGTGGATATCAGAGTAATGGTCTTACCAACCAAACTGACAAACTTACACAAAACAAACTGAAACCAATTATCAGTATGGTCAGGGATCTTAACAACAATGCTATTAATCACTTTCGGAAAGTCTTAAAAATGGGAGAAAAGCAATCAACATTGGACATGTTCTTTAATGTCCCATAAGCAAAAAATAAAAATGTCTGATTAGTATGTAAGACTATACATATGTATTATATATTTTTTTAATAAACTTCTCTTACTATTTTACTAAAGAAATTATACATCCTTTTTAAATTTGATTTTAGTGTCTCCAAATACGAATTAATCGATTTCACAAAAAAGTGATAAATTGATGATCGGTTAACGAACAATTCCGATAGAGAACATAGTCTTATAAAGGATTATGTTCGTTAACCGATAACTCACTGTATATGAACACACAGAGAGATCATTGATATTTTGCTTATAAATTGGTGTACTTTGTACCATTATTCTAACCTTGATTTTGTTTCTTCTGAGTTAGAGTAAAATTATTGATATTAGCTCGATTTATTTTTAACTTGGATAACTATAGAGCTGTATAATTTGTGAATACCATGTTGAAAAGAGATTTTATGGTAATTGTTGATCAATAACTCCCTCGATCTTTACAACGGTCTTTCGGGCATTTGGGCTGAATGGAATCATGGAGAAATTACTGCGCAGAATTTTGTGACAAAATCAGAAGTGGATCAAAATTCGAGACAGGGAAAAAAAAGCTACGTGTCCTCATTATTAATCCATGTAAACTGAGTCATAGATATTGGACGCATTCGTGCTATGTAGAATAAAAAGCTTTGCAATGAATAATTTTTGGTGAATATTCCAGTGCTTTTGTCTATAAATTCAGAGTCAGAGAACGCATACAAATGAAATGAAATGACAAAAAATAAGAGATTTTCAGATTCGAAGAGAATAACAATACGAACTAGAGTAAAATTGATAAACCTTTAGCTTTTTGTCAGTGTTTGTATAATATATAAAATAGTATTTTAAAGTGAAATAAAAATCTCCTGAAATTTGTCCTGTAGTAAGTAAATTTATTATATAATATATTATATACATTAATTATGTAAATAAGAAGCTAATTATTGGAATGTTACCCTTACAATTATTAAACAATACAAGAGAATTTTTCAATGCATAGTGTAATTTACTCTCATCGGAATAAACACGAAGTGGACATAAAATAATTATCTTCAAAAGAATATATACTTAGCTAAATCAATGTAAATTACTATGATATTTAGATAGACACATTTCGTTTTTTTATTTATATTATTTTTTTAATTTGGAAAACCGCCAAACGCTGAATTAACTGTCACAAATGTTGACGGTCAACGGTTTTTGATTTGTCCTTTGAAAGTGGAGTTCTCACGGTAACAGAGAAACAGTTTTCAATTAATTATCAAGTAAAGATACACATAGTACGTTACATTTATTAAATTTGTAGAAATGATGTATTTATTGTAGTGTAAAAAATGTAAGGAATTAACATTATTTATTGTTTTTAAAACTTTTAACAAAAATACGAAGTAATAAGAAATGCTCTGTTTCATCAAAATCATCTTTATTTCGGTCATTAAAAATGTTTGTAAAAAATGTAGTTTTCTCATTGATTTTCCTTCTGAGACTTGGATATTTGAATATTTTATTCCAATACCATTTCATGAACAGTTTCAGTTTCAAAAAATTTTTTTTCAAAAGTGAATGCAAAATTCAAAGTTTGAATTCAAATGCATGAATTCAAAGTTTATGCAATTAATAATATAAAAATTTCGAAATAATTATATATTATTATCTCGAGATTGTTAAGTTTAGAATCATTTCTTTTTATCATAAAAATAGAAATAGTTATACTCATCTTCTGGTAAAAATATTACTAAAAATTATAAAACTAATTTTATGTATAAAATTTCTACAATTCCTTACATTTATTTGAATAAAATTAATGCCTTGAATAAAACCAAAAATTGAAATCAAAGCATACTAAAAATATTTTGGCTTAAAATAGAATGTTCCAAACCTAATCATCGTTTGAAAATTTCATATTATGATATCATTCAAAAAAACTTAGCCATTTTATAAAGATTCTTTAATTGCTTTTTCTGCCATTCTTACGACAATATAATGCAGTTAATTTCCGAACAATATGCTGCAAATATTAAGAAATATTTTGAGATACAACAATTAAATTAGATTTACAATGTTTGTAGCTTTCGAGTTATGAAACGATTATTTGCTGAAATTTCAATTGATGTAAATTCTCGGCTCTCCGGTCGCTTGAAATGTACGGCTCCGGACAGATAATGATAATTAACTTACTCACCTAATTACTCGAATGCTAATTATATAATCTAGTGATTCATTTCTCGGAAGACTTCTTACGTAACGAGATAGGGGAAGACATCCGCTCCTCGGTTTGTCGGGTCATTTATGAGGGTCATCACGTGCATTCCGCCGCACAGAGACCTACGCTAAAATATAAAAATCATGCGAACGCAAGATTAAATCATCTTTTTTAAGAATGGCACACACATTACAATTAAATGTTGACCTTATACTACATAACATTTTTTTGCTCGTCTTTACAGGCAATTAACTTTTTCTTTTATGATGTATTTTTTTAAACGCAACAATACTTGGTTTCTTTTGTCGCTCTACTTCCTTTCTTTTGCAAACAAGGGTTAATTCTTACGAAATTCTACAATCTTAAGTGGATTCTGAACTATTAGAAGCAACTAAGTGAGAATCGAATCCCTGAACTGTAGAAATGAAGACATTAAGCATTCAACTGTATATAAATAATTGCGGTTCTGATGGGAAAAGAAGCCATTTTTGTTCCTAGATGGAAATGGGTGCGATATGTGATCTAGTCCAAGACCTTCTTGATTAACGGCTATGAATGTTGAATGTTTCTTAGTATCCATCATCCCTCCGCTTTTGGGGCGTAATTTGTAGGTGTCAATTTATCACTTGACCATAGTCGAATATATTTAGTGGTTTCTATTTATAGATATATTAATTGGCTATATCAAGTGGTAGTAGTAAATATTAAAAATGATAAAACCAGCTGCTATTTCTGAATCAGTACATGGTCTAAAGCTGGCTTTTTTAGCACTAGAAAAGGAGTCCAGACCCTTAAAGTCAACCAAGAAAAAACTAAATACATGCAGTGGTCTAAGGTTACAGACTCTGCAATTCACCTGAAAATTGGTGCATACAAATTTAAAAAAAGTTGGTAGCTTCTCATATTTAAGATCTGAGGTTAACTCAACAACAACATCACATCTGAAGTACATAGGAGAATCAAAGCTGCCAACAGATGCTTTTACGTATTAAGGAATTATTTAAAATCTAACCTCATTAAAAGAAAACTAAGCTTATAAATGTATAATTAGACATATACTTACTTGTGCATCAGAAACCTGGACAATGGCTCAAAAAGATAAAAATGTTCTCTGTATCTTTGAGCAAAAGATAATAAGAGCCATTTTTGGAGCTAAGGAAATCAATGGTGTGTGGCACAGACGCTCAAATTTAGAATTTGTCGTGCCTATAGAGAACCAGATGTCATAAAATTTATTAAAGTTCAAAATATTAAATGGGCTGGTCATGTTATCAGGATGAACAGTGAACGTACAACGCAGAAAATATTTCAGCCAACAGGAATAAGAGCAAGGGACCAACTCAACCTCAGATGAGTTGACTGACCTGAAAAGGATTTCACCACCCTGAGAGTAACAAACTGGAAGATCATGGCCAAAAAAAAAAAAAAAAAAGTGGCCTGGAGGAATCTTATCGAGAAGGTTATGGCCCACCCGGGGCTGTTATGCCACTGAAGAAGAAGATTTAGGAATCAGAGACTGGACTTCAAAACATGAAAATATGTTAATAACCTGGAAAAGAAGATTTTAAGAGCCAATTTTGGATCAGTCAAAGTTGGTGATGTTTGGAGGAAACGATATAGCTGTGAAATTCAATAACTGCACAAAGAAAAAGATTAACGCTATAAAATAAAAATTTTAAAAAAATCCAATGGTTTGGACACATGGAGAGAAGGCATGACAATCAATGTACAAGAAAAGAAAATTTAAAGGTCAATGTCAGAGTCCGACAAAACGAGGAAGAGCAAGGAAAAGATGGCTCGAACAGACTGAAAAGAGATCCCAAGAACTTGAAAATAACAAATTGGAAAACTAAGACACGAAACAGACTGCTGTGGGGTCGAATTGTTAGGGAGAGCATGGTCCAACACGGACGCTTGGGCCGAGAAGTTATCTAGCCAGTTGGTAAATGTTTAGTGGTTTCTGTCAGGTTGCCAGAAACGTAACATAATCAATCGACTTTAATTTTGACATCGAATATTAGTTAGAATAACAGCCGAAATCCGTGGTAAGGCATTTAGCACACAACGAGTAAACTGCGTTCCTAGAGGACATCTCATTCAGAATAGGACGTATTCAAGTATCGAAAGGAAGGGAACATGGAAATTAAAAAGAGCCCACCCCCATACTTGTTTTTTCTCTTGGGGCTTTTTTAAAATTTTTAATGCAATAGTGAAATAAATAAATATGTGATTAGGCTTAAATTTTTGATTGCGAATTTTTTAAATTTGATTTTAAATTACTTTGAGCACCCTATAGTTTCAATTTAGATGCAAAAAAACATCAAGTAGGTCGTAATGTAGGATTGAAAAGGAATTTTATTCCTAAATTTGCCAAGATTTAGAAATATATAGGTAAGTTTTATACTAAAGCCATAAAACTCGACAATATTTTAATTTCAACGCATTATGACTTTAAATATGAACGATATTGTTTCGGATTGATATTTTCAACTTTTACAGGTTGTGCATACACGATGATTTTTTTTATGTTTTCATTTAATTTGTTTTTAGTCTCATAGAAGAGAAAATTCTACAATTACGAACTTTCCTGATTGTAATTTTTATATTGTATTTTTTTAAACAATATTAACAATTTTACCGTTTTTGAAATCCCCAGAAACATTTACTATAAAATAGGATTTTAAGGGCCTATTTGGAAATCAGGCCTTATTAAAGGGAGTTTTGACATCACATTGTAAACAGTCTAATAACTGAAACCTGTTGTAAGGTTTTTGTACATTCACTGCGTCTTGCGATTGGTTAGTTTACTGGATTTCGATTCTAAAGTTCGTGTGTTCGAATCCAATCTTGGGTTTGAATTTTGCAATGGCTTAAGAATCCACTTTGAATTGCATGTGCCCTCATGTAAAAAAGATGACCATTGAACGACAAATAATGTAACCTTGTGTCTTGACTTGTGTAAGAGCTTTTCATGGAGGATGAACCATATTCACATGTCCAAGGGATTAAGGTCAGAAAAATCCTTTGATTCATTTCCGACAGACATGCATGAAAAATAGCAGGAAAACAACACCCACACATTGAAATGTGGCCAAGAGCGAGCCTTGCGTTCACGATGAGCATTTGTAAATAGGTTTACCCTACCCTTCCTGTTTCATTGGATCCGAATGACAGGACTACTGGCAATTACTTAATTTTTACATTATTTGACGACATCACGTAACGCATGGCATAACGGCCTAAGGTTGTTGTAAGTAATTTAAATAAAAAATTTAATATTCACCGCGGAGGATATTTTCATGGACAAATTCACGTGTCGAAAGGGAACAGGTCCCTCCAAAAACTCTCTAACATCCATTCCGAAGACGTGCATGAAAACAGCAGAAGGGCAACACTCATCAAGTGACTGGCATCGAACCCAGGACCTTACGTATGGAAGAGTGGTGTACTACCACCACGATGAACCTATTCTTAAAATATTGAAAACTTTTTAAAAACTCTGAAACTTTTAAAAATTTTACAACTTTTTAAACTCTATTTTGCGTCTGAATGCCCATAATGCAACATTCACGTGACGTAAAAAAAATCTATGGTTTTTTAATAAACCATATATAAAATGTATTAAAATGCATAAGCGTTTCACTAATCAACTCATTAAAGGAAAAAATTATGCCGAGGGCCGAAAAGATGCGTGCTGACCACTCATGACCTCGTTTCGCGAACTTTTTATAGGCGCGGGCGGGGAAAATGAGGCCCATGAAAAATTCTAAACCACTGGCTTCCTCCCCCAAAGCTGCGTGACTGGGATGACCGCTCCTTCCCTTGTTGCGCAGTGCAGGACGCCGTTTAATTATCTCTCTCTCCCGTCCTGATTGTCTCTCGGAGAAAAGAAAGTGCACCCGCACCGGAACGATCAGCACTTCAAGGACGAGGGCATGATTTGGCGCTTTTCTCTTCTTGATTGAGTTCAATCATTCTGTTGAACAGAAAGGCTTTTCTGGTGACTCAGGGGGCCATATATTCCACTTTCGTGGAAACGGGATCATTAAAATTCACCTCAGCGATGTGATCATAAGTTTGCTTTTACAATTTTCTTATAGAGAAAAAGTATAAAGGGTTTTTGTAAAATTCTATCCTACCAGTGAATGTTGGCGCTTAAATCGCCAAACTGAGGCATCAACTCGTTTCATATTGTTCCTAGAAGCACAAATAGTGAGAATTAAAACAGAACAAGTGATAAACAAATTGTGTTGCAGTTTCTTTGCTAAAATAACTAAATGTAAAAGTATTTGTAATTCGTCAGTTGAATGAAATTAACAAAAAAGGTTATTCATTTGAATAACCAAAAAAAAAATAATAATAAAATTAAATACCTCATTCGATAGTTGTTAACTAACTGTATAAACAATAAATAAATCTGAGGAAAGTGAAATCTAAAACATTGTAACCTTCCAACCAAGTTCTTTTCAAAGAGATAATTGTCTTATTAGAATTGAAATCTTCGTTAAAGAAACAGAAATGGTTTATCAAAGTGACAACTGTGTTTTTGGTATTTAGATTGTTGTTGGCGAAAAATCCTGTTATTTGGCAACATTTGTTTCCTTAGTCGACAAGATTTTATACGAGCACCGAATAAAGACTCTCATCTATTAAATCTATTTATATGAACTTGAATTTTGTTGGAAGAAATGAATAAGAACTTTCATTTTTTAATATCTATTTATCTATGAGAACATCCTGTAAACATGTGATCAATTGAAATTCAAAATTGGGTGCGTGTATATAAAATCATGTAGAGCAGGAAAAAACGTGTCAAAGACATGATTTTTAGCCAATAATAAAAAATATATGCTTAAAAGCGTTTTTAAATCTTTAGTTCTGAAAAGATCTCAAAAATAAAAACCATCGATATAACCATATATATTTTCTTATAATTTCTTTTATCATTAGTTCAAGTCTTATTTTACTATTCTGTTCGGATCATTACCAAAAATGTTTTAACCAGGTCAGGTAATAAAGAAAATGGATAGTCTGAATTACTCTCTGGATCACCCATTTCAATAAATTATAAAACACTGTAATAAATAACCCTATTACATCAAGATGGCCGATTACGATAAAAATCGATGGATGTGAAGAGCAACTTCAGTAATACAAACGATTGAAATTTCTGAACGAGTAAATGATTATTGAATGAACAACAAATATCGTAAATTAAAATTTCGAAAATGTAATTAAAATTTTAGTAAAATTAAGTTGAATGAACAATGAAAAACCCATAAATTTCAATCAGAATATTAAAAGGATTAAAATTTTTAAGCAATTGAATGAACAACAAATATCGTAAATGACAGTCATTAAAATACAAACTGTTAAAATTTTACACTGAACACACACACACATACACACACACATACACGCACACACATACACATACATACATACACACACATACATACACACACATACACACACACACACATACACACACACATACACACACAGATGTTCATTTATTTTTCTTGCATAAATTTTCAATCTCTCTTTTAGTTTAATACACAAACATATATAAAGTTCCCAGTCGATATTATGCTGGATTTTTTTCCTAAATGTTTCTTACAGCTATTGCACCTAAATCATCAATATTCTCAGAAGGTTGTCATTATCTCCTTATGACATCTGAAATTCACTATAAAGGAAAGAGATCAGGAGATTTACCTGGCCTGGGATGGATGTGGGAAACTTGAAGACAACTTATAGCAGTATGTATCACATGGGATGAAGCATTTTTTTGTTCAAATGGAATTCTGGAGTATCCCAGTAGGATAAATAACACAACCAATAACACAAGTGATAAGTTCTACACTTAAGTTTGCACCTTTATCAAAAACTCAAAAAATTAAAGAAAAAAAAACACTGTTGGTTTAAGTTTCAGTTTAACCGTGTAAATACGAAGTTTAAAAATAACAGTGTGTATACTCACACATTATGAAATATTTTAACAAACTGCTTCTTAAAATGTTTCCTGCCACGGTATGAAATCCCATTTGTACTTCAGCTAAAAACGAATCGAATCGTATATAGAATGCTTGAAAGTTCCCCTTAGTTAAGAAGTTATTAAATAATGAAATCAGTATTATTTCATCCACATTTCAGTATATTTGCGATTGCGTGGTATATTTAAAAAAGCTGAAAACACATTTCCTTCAGAGAAGAAAAACAATGCACTTTCAAAAATTGGAAAAAGTAAACAACAAGGGTTCGGTGTAACAGCAAATATAACCACATATATATGGCGACAAATATTGGGGATTAAATTTTATTTCTGGTAACCCTGATATTTTCGACTTTTTAGCTAACGTAGTTTTAGGGCTGCCATTTTGTTGTATACATTTTGGTGCCTATCTTGGGGTTACAAAAAATCTCCAAAAAAATCAAGGGATACCCGTAGGTAAACGCTTACCAGCATCGAATGTCGTTATATTTAAATTAATATTTTTCATTCATTTCTTAAATGCATTTTAAGAATGTTGGAAGAAAGAGAGATCCGATGATGGAAATGCCGAAATAATAAATGGTTTACACTTTGGCTTGTTTTTCAAAAGTTCATGCGTTCGATTCCCACTTCGACGTATAGATATTTGTAGCGGTTTCTGAATCCACTTACAGCTGTAGGCCCGGTCTCGTGAGCTCTCTCACCCAAAAGTGTGAGCGTTGAATGTCAAACTATGTATATATATATATATATATATATATATATATATATATATATATATATATATATATATATATAATATTGTCCGATGCGTAATTATTTTTTCTTTCTTTCCTCAATAATAAAGGATTGATCACAAGATTAAAAAGAAAAGAATATTTTAATTGAATTGAGAAAGGTCTGGAAGAAATGTTACCGGATTTAAATCTATTACATGGCGGCAAAAGCAACTTTACAGGGAGTCCAAAGCAGCATTAATGAAGTTTTAAATTAATTCTCAACGTTGTACTCAAAATTTCGAAATACATTTTAAGTTAGTCAGAAATTGACTAAGTCTCGGCTGACAAGCAAAGCATGGGTTTTATGTACATAAATGAGAAACTTGATGGTGAATTCATATCATTTGTATACCCAGGTGGCACTTCTCTGTGTCTGGCGTTCAAGTTTATAAAACATTTTTCCCCGCCTACTTTTGATTATTTTATTTAAATTATATATCTGTGTGAATCATTTTAATGACTCCTTCCACATGACTTCTCTGAAGTTTTCTTGTTTTTCTTTTTTCTTCGTAAATGCAGTCCTATTCTTTTTTGTGGAATTTCTTTTAGTAATCTTGCTCAGATGGAAAAATAATATTTTTTTTCAATTATTTTTTAAAAAAAAATAAAAATAGTCGTTTGTCATAATTTTATAACTCTAAAGTTTATTTCCCTTGCGTCAGTTACAAAAATTTACTAAGTGACAGTAATCAGTTGCAAGATATAAATATTATGTAATGTAATATTGTTAAGAGTAAAATTATGTTCGGAATAAAGTGTGAGAATATATGGCGAAGAAGAACTAATTCTGAACTCTATAAACTATATAAAGAACCAGATATTGTTAAATTTATCTCAATACAGAGATTAAAATTGGCAGGACATTTGAGCCGGATGAACGACAATCGGATGACAAAAAAATTTTTCTTGGCTCGCCCCATTGGCACCAGAAAAAGAGGACGACAGAAACTCCGATGGCGTGACTGCCTTGAAAACTACCTAAAAACACTAAAAGTGACAAACTAGATGACCTTGTCCAAAAATAGGGGCCTTGGTATGCACTTCTGAGGAAAGCAAAGGCCCACTCTGGGCTGTCAGGCCAATGAAGAAGAAGAAGAAAAAGAAAATTATGTTCATTAGCTATTATTTATACCTAAAATAAGTGCAAAATATTTTGTGGCATGGCCTACAACTGAGAGATGTTGAAATTTTTATAAATCATCACTATGGTTTTGTGCTCCGGCAAAGACTTTTTGTAGACAATGGGTAGTATTCAAATGTTGCAAGTCAGAAAATCCAAAAAATTCCCAACCTCATAACCCCAATAATTATGCACATCAAAAGAAGTAAAAAAGGAAAAAATATATACCATCAAAGCTTACTGCAACCTAGAACACAACTTTTTAGAACGAAAGGTTCCAAGTTTGATTCCAGCCACTGTTGAATAAAAGAAAATGGATGTTGTGCTTCTTATTTCTGCATGCACTTCTGTCGGGATGAATTTTGGGGAGTTTTCCCGGTTTTCTTCCTTGTAATGCATGAATACAGCATCACCTTTTTTGACACGACATAGTGAATACTAATGTGCTAAGAAGTTTTCCGGGTTTTCTTCCTTGCGACTCGTGAATATCCGGGAAAAATATCTGGGGAGTAAGCTTAAGAGGTGGACACATTGCATAGCAACATTTAAGACCACATTTGTATGTTTAGTTGTCAAAATAACTCTTCACAATTGTTCAACAGTATTGCATTGGAATCTCTCATTGTGAAAAGCACAGCCATGCATTTGGGCCACGAGTAGTATGGTTTAAAAAAATTCTGGAAAGAATTCTTATATCTATAAAAAATTACATTTCTAAAAACAATAGAATCTCAAGAAGAGATCTATTTATTTACAAAAAATGTATGACGTATGAGAACAAATTTCGATAAGAGATATTTAATATGAAATTTTAAAAATATTTATAATGGAATAATTTCCTGTTCAGGCATCTTGTAATGTCTAGACTGAATTTACGAATTTATGCTATTATATAAAAGATTTTATTAAAAACTTTAAGGTAAATTAGAAAACACAAAAAGTGGTAAATAAAAGTCCTTCAATTCTCTTCAATTAGAACCATTCTTAATAAGATTTCAACTGTCAGTTAACTGAATATTAATGCAATTAACAATGTTTTCTTTTAAAGGGCCTTTCATTATTTATACCCAGATAAGTAAAAAAATTATCTACTCAAATAGCACGTCGTGGTTTCTCGAGGAAAATAGATTCCTAGCTTTTGTGAAAAATTAACATTTGGAAATACTAAGATATCGATAAATTTTTTTCATCAGTATCTACTATTCACTAAGCTTCAAATCCAAAACTCTGTTCTGCGCCATGAAATGAAGACTGACATAAATATCAGACGTAAACAAGTCACATGAAACATATAGAACTTTTGAAAACTGCATCTTGTTACGAAGTTATTAAATATCGAAATCGTTGTCCCTTTTCCCATCATTCGAATGCATTTCTGATCGGTGGCGTATTGGAAAAACCGAAAACATGTTCGCTGCATAGCGCAAAACAATATTTTTTATAAAATCGAAAAAAATACTAAATATCGCTATTTAGTAAAAAATAATTACCTCGAAGAAATGTAGAAAAAAGGAGGGTACTTGATAGCGTATTTATTTTGTCTCTATCTTCAATGATTACACTTAGATGGCAGTTACAAGAGGTGAGAAAGAATCATATACTTTCGCTCTTGAAGCGAACAGAGTTCCGGAATGGCGTCAACAACTTTATAGTGATTTCAAATTGCTATGTATTAAGATGCAAATTAAATGAAAGCACTGTAGTAGAAGTTTCGAAATAAAACATAATCTATGTTTCAAGTTAACCAGAATACACCTTGATAAAAGCTTCATTCCATTCCTTTCATACTTAATTACATAACAATATGCTCTCAATTCAATCTCGGCTAAAAATTCGAACAAATAACATAAGATTTTTTGTTTACATCGATTCTCTCAAATTCCTCATAAAATGTTTACACTTAATTCTATCATTTATTTTATTGTTATATTGTGTGTGTTGTGTAATAATGATATGAAAGTTAATCTTGATCATCCACTTTTCGTCCTTGTTTCCTGATGGATCATATAACCGCTTTGTCAGAGATTTTTACCAAACTGACCAAACCCTCAGATAGGTTTGACCCGCAGTCTGTCAGTTTACTGTTGCTTTTTGGATATGAAAATTCATTAGACAAGGATTTGTAGTTTAAATAGATTCCTGTGATTGTTACAGCTTCCACACCCGAGAGAAGAATTGAATCCAATTATTTGGAAATCACAACCAGAGCGCGAATCTTTCAGCCACCTTCTAGATACTGATCCAAAGAATTAATCGTTAATTACCGTCACAATGTTGATAAACCTAGAACAGGTATTAATTTCAATCGTTTATTACAGAAATGGAAGAGTACAAACTCCGGAAACAATAACGGAAAACTAAGGATTATTGATGTGCTTTTCATTAAGTGTTCGGGTGTATCAGGAGTTGACGAGGAAACATTACGCATTATCCTAGTTAATCATCAAATTTGAAAGATTATTATTATATACTAAAATTATAATGTTTTTTTGATACATCATACTCTCCACTAAAAATAATATTTTTATATTTGTTGACCTGTGATTCTATTTTAAATAAAAATAATCATAGTTTTAAAATTAATAAAAATGTCTTAGTTTTAAAAATGAAAATAAAGGAAAGTAAACGCTAGCATTATTTTCTAATGATCACAGGTATAGTTTGGATTGCCTAATGCCTAATTTTTGGACTGCCTAATGACCTAAGGTTGTTGTAAGGCATTTCTTATCATCAACCGCGTAGTTACCTTCAGAGAGGATTTTTCGTTGATAGAAGGTTGGATTTACATGTAGCAAAGAAGAAAAGGCCTGAAAACACCCACGCACCCACCTGACAGACGTTCTTGCAGATGTCAGAAACGTAACATCCCTTTCTCGCGGTACTACGTATTATGACTGGGATCGATTTTGAGACCTTTCGTTCTGAAGACACTCTCCTTCCGCTAGACCACGATAATCTCTAAATCACGTGAATGTGATTTAGAGACTATCGCACCTCGCACAGATTTAGAGACTATCGCACCTAATCACACCTCGACCAGGAAAGAAATGCCTCAATGCAAACACAATTAACCACACTAGTGTATTATTCTTTTTAAATTTTTCATTCAAAGATAGAATTTTGTTGTCAAAATAATAATTTTAAAGCACCTTTTATGTTTAGTTATTTTTGCAAGTAAACTATGCAAATTTTTTAAATTTTATATTTTAGAACAGTAATTGTTTTTGAACATTGATTAAAAGCTGTTTTCAAAAATTTATTGTTTTAACTCTTATTATAAATATGTACTGGGAACAATATAATAGAATCTGATGCCAATTTGAGAATATTTACGCTAGATTTCCTGGTTGACGAGGTTTTACATCTGTACCTGACCATGATACGACTTTACTGTTCTTTAATAAAATTTTATTGCTTGTCATAGCTGATATAAATGTGAGGAAAAAAACGTAATTATTATCAACAGTCGCCAACTATTTCCTTGCAGACGTATTTCTTTTATATTTAAAAACATTTATATACTTTGCATTTCGTTTTATGTCTGTGTTTTTAAATGATAGTATCTTTTGTTTTACAGCCCT
This sequence comes from Latrodectus hesperus, assembly GCA_037975125.1. Classification (NCBI taxonomy): domain Eukaryota; kingdom Metazoa; phylum Arthropoda; class Arachnida; order Araneae; family Theridiidae; genus Latrodectus; species Latrodectus hesperus. Next base: position 77,640,398 of record CM075858.1, on the reverse strand, counting down.
TTCCGATAAGTGAAAGCCAAAACAAAGAAGAAATTATCTACTTATACGTGTACGCGCGAAGAAAACTCTCGCCTTCCTCACTGTCCTTAAGAGCAGGGCCGCTCAGGACATTGACTAAGCACTTTTCTCAGAGCTTCATTTACATTATTAAATAAATAAGCTTATCTCCGCCAGCCCTTGTGTCCATTACGCTCGGACGCGGAATCCTTAAACTGCTGCCATCCGATCATGTGACCTAATGTTATCATTCCAGGGGCAGCTGAAGCAGTGTCTTGCGCTCATTCAGCTCGTTTGCAGATGAATAATGAACAACAAACAAAAAAAATAACCCTTAGCTCCTCGTTTAAAACCTGACGTTCTGGAACAGAATCTCATAAATTGCTTTCAAATCAATAAAACAGACAGGTTTTTATTATAAATATTTTTCTTTGTGAAAAGAATTTTTGAATATTAGAATTATCTGAAATTTCTGAAAGAAAATTTTAAAGAATTTTCTTTCAGGAAAATTTAATTCTGAACAAATCAGAATATTCTTGCAGAATTTTCTATAAGAAAATTCTGAATGTGCAATTTTCAAACAAGTCGAAAATATCATTTTATAGAAAGTAAAAAAAAAATCTTAATATTCTCGTTTAATATAAGAAGTTAGGTTCGATTAGTATAGAATCTAATAAGTTTTGCTTAAATAAATGGCAACTAGATTTTTCTCCTTTCAAAAAACATTTTTTGAATGATAGATTTTTGTCAGAAAATTCTGAATGTGTGATTTTAAAGGAAATAAAAAATTATCATTTTTGACAAATTGAAAAGAAAAAAGTAAATTGCTCAGAAATTCTGGTTTAATATAGATAACCGCTATCTGTTTATTTTGGTTCAACCAAAATAAAATTTAAGAATTTTGTTTAAGTCAGTGGCAATCACAGGCCTTCATTAATAATTTTTTTTCTGTAAAAATATTTTTTGAATGTTAAATTTTTAACCGAATATTTTGAATATGTGATTTTTAAACAAGTCGAAGATTATCATTTTGGGAAAATTGAAAGAAATGGCTTAAAATTTGGTTTCATATAGAAAAACCACCATATCTTCATTTTGGTTAGACTGGAATAGAACTTAGCAAATTGTTTCTAAATCAGTGACTATCAGGCTTTTATTCTTAATTCTTGTTTGCAAAAAGATTTCTGCCTGTCAGAGAATTTTGATAGAAATTTCTGACTGTGTAACTTTAATCAAATACAAATCAATAATTATCTTTTTATGAAACTAGGAAAAAAGTAAATTGCCAACATTCTCAACTCTTTTAAGATCCTCAAATCCTCAAATCTTCATTTTGATCTCGACATTTAAGAAATAATCTAAGAAATGGTTTTCTAATCAATGGTATTTAGGCTCTTAATATTTTTCTATGTAAAAACTAATCACAAAATTACAATGTTGGATTTTATTGAAAAATTTTGCAAATATATTTCTAAAAAAAGTGATCGTCTTAAGAAATTTAAAAAAATAAATAAATGAACAAACTGTTTATATATAGCATTTTGTTTCAGCTCCTTTTTCATTTTACCCTTAAATCTTAGAATAGAATCTCATAAATTATATGTTAAAATCCATGACACACACAATCACACATACAACTAGGTTTTTAATAGTAACTTTTCTCACTAAAAGGAATTCTTTAATGTTGCTCGTATATTAAAAAATTTGCACATGTATTTTTAAATATATTTATGTCATAAATGATCGGAAAGAAATTGCGGGAGAAATGTATGTCATTCAAGACTAATATTTAAAAAAATAACAGAATGTGCGTTTTAAAGACCATGATATCAAACTATTTATGTTCATTTTTATTTTTAGGTAACCCTCATTAGAGCGAGAATTCTGAAAAAAGATATGAAAGTCAAGTCATATGTTAAATATATGCATATGTTAAAAAATTTTCAAATAAACTGCGCTTGCTGTATTTGATAGTTCATTAAGAAGACTTTGTTAATATTTAATATTACTTAACAAAATAGTTAACATTTAGTTGCAGAGCTTTTGATTTAAAAAGGTTAGGTTAGGCAGGCTTATTTCTGATGGCCATTAAATAAAGTCAACCATTTCTTCATTTTGAATTCATGAAAGGTCGACTCACAAATCGGGGTTCTCTTACCCACATCACTTGAGCAAAGGGCCATTGGATCTTTGGACTCTTATCATCCGTAGGCCATTTAAATATAACTGTTTTCGGTCGTATCTGTTATTGAACCTGCTATTTTTAGCACATGGAGAAACACTCTTATCGTCTTAACCACCGGACTACCGAAGCACCAACTGAACTAAAACTTTAGTTATGTACTGATATCAGAGTAAAAGTGGTTCCATAATTTTTTAGTCCTGCTAAAAAAATACTTTTTTTGCTTACTTTACGATTTTACCAATCAAAATATGTTTAAAATTTGCCACTTTTACATCCCTAAAACTTGCTATTCTGAATATAAGTTGAACCTAAATTTTTTGGCTCATTTTAATCATATATTTAGTTTGATAACGGGAACGTGCTTGAGAACGGAATATGTATTGCCGGCGTCGCCAACCTCCGGCACGCGTGCCAGGTTTGGCACACGATAAAAATTTCAGTGTCATACGCTCTATTCTGTTCTAAAAATTATTATACTTACAATACAGAATTATGCAGAAAGGTGTAGGGACAAGGTTTTAATAAATAATTAAACTTATTTAATATTTAAAAGATAGGACTTAAATTATAATTTTCTTTATTTTACTTTATTGAAGGAGTGTTTATATTTTATATGTTTTTCTTTTGATAAATATATTTAAAAGATGCACGGACATTTTTAATCATAAAATTAGTTATCGTGCTTTGGAGTGAAACCTATATCTCAGGTGTTTCTAATCTAGGGCATGCATGCCATATTTGGCACGCGGTATACAATTTTCAATAGAACTGTAATTACTGTTGTACTAAATACAGCAATATTAAGCAGAGTGCGGTAGGGACAAGGTTCATACTAAAAATTTTATTTTTTATATTTAACTGTACCCGGGAATGATTATATTTTATGTTGTTCATTTTTATTGCCATAAATGTATTTAGGAGATACGTGTATAATATTAATTTTATATATGCATTAAAGAATTGTTATGTTTTTTCTGAAACTAATTTTGCGTTAAAAATAACTTTAAATGATGCATAATTAATATATATATATATAGCTCAAAGTCTGTTTTATTCATCTCTGCTACCTAACTTTGAACTGTGAAAATCGAATTGTTTCAAATATTTCCTATTAAATGGCACCATGAATTATATTGATAGATTGGCTTGGCAAGCCACAGCTGCACTGTTGCCAACGCCTGCTGTATCACCTGCTGTATCAGGAAAACAATTATTTAAAACACTAAGATATAATTTCAAAACTAGTTATCATGCTAATTTATTTGAAGAAAAGATGAAGAAGAAACAAAATATAATAGATTAAACGTTCGATGCCGACGACGGGTTGAGTCTTTTAGGGCTGGATTAAGTTGGCACAAAAAAATTATTGTTTGTAATTTCATTGTAAATGCCGTGTTCTACCGCCAGTGAAAATCTTAGGGCCACATTTAAAGATTTTATTTAAAATTTTTTTCAGATAATGATTATGATGTCAAATAATAATTATGACGATTTTTGATTTTTTCCTGATGACTAGATGCAATAACTAGATGCACATTGGACATAAAACAAATAATTTATTGAAATTAAGACTCATTTATTGTCAACATGATATTTAATTCTAGTGGATACCACCCCCAGGTTGATCTTTTCAGTAACAAATTAAGTATTGGCTAACACCACTACTCACTTGTAGTACAGGGATAGTAAACCAGTTCATTCTCTAACAGGTACTAGATGCTAATTCAGGCTACACTGCATCAGCCTCTAGTACCTTGCAACTGGCCACCTAAAATGCCTTACAGGGTAAGAAATTCTGCCTTCTTTATGCAAAATGCCACCAATCCTAGTGTTCGATATCAATGAAGCGCTGTTACAGCAGCGCTATCTTTGTAAGAAAAACAAAACAAGAAACTGTGAGAAAGGAGGGAGTCAAATTACTGCCTTTCAGAAGAGCAGATGTAAAATGAGTGAGGTGCATAAGCTACAAAAAATAAAGAGATTTTAAATTCTTAAGTCTTGTAGTCCATTTATTAATTGACCTACAATTAATAAATACATTTATTAATTACCTATTGACCACAACACTTAGGTTTTAGCTAAACGCATCTTGGAATGTTGGGTGCCCTTTGTAAAGAAATTTATTCGTCCCCTCTTCTAATCTGTGGCTCTTCAAAGGTCAGCGGATTCATTTTCCTGTTCTGATTTCACCAGACTGGGTTGGAGATACACAACAGAGCTCTGGGGCTGATTACTAAATAAACTTGGGTCTTATAAGCCTGTAGAAAATGAAGTTCTGGAGATCCCTCAATATATCCAGGATCTTCATTTTTATCTTTTGTTGTCACTATAAAATCTTACAAAAATTATGAAATCATTTTTATAATTTATCTATATTTATAGAAAGGCCATGATAGCCTAGTAGTTAGGACTTCAACCTTCCGTCTAGAAAAGTGGGGTTCGATTCCTAAAGCCAGCAAAACCCAACTAGTACATATGATATAGGCTCTCGTTAAATCTGTGGAATCGAAAGTCTTGTCGTTGGTCGTTGAGGAGTTACCAAGAATGTAATAGTCGGTAGAAAACTTCCTCCACACTTCATCTCAATGTCAAAATTAAGAGAGTGGATCCTGTGGGGTGCCATCTATCGGAGAAGTTTAGAGCAAAGTCGAACTTTTACCTTCGTGGTGTTCTGGTTAAACAAAAGACGCACGCTACTGACTTAAATTCGCATAGCCAATTATACAGAGAGCTTGGCTTGCCCAAGTGTCAGAAGTAACAACAACATATTTATAGAAATGTCGAGAGAGAGAATAAACATAACACTTTCTAAATCTGGTTTTTATGTGTGTGTGTGTGAGAGAGAGAGAGAGAGAGAAATTTAAAAAAAATTAAATTATCTGTGTGTGGAATGCTTAAAGTGGCGGAATTGTTCAATTTAAACCAGACAAGAAATAGTTCAAAGTGTTTTAGATATCACAAGTCAATCTGTTAAAAATATTGCCTATCTTTATGGTTGTAAAAAATAAAATGATAAAGGAGCTTTTGTACATAACATCGTGATAATAATCTGATTTATAATCGTTTTTTTTTAAACTTCATTTAGATAGCAGTTTTTCAAGTTACAACATGTGAAAGTATTTATCAGTCTATTTTTCTTTCTAAAATAAAAAGCGCCTCTTATGACTTAAGACATTATATTAAAATTTAAATTTTGTATGTTAAGATAACTGAATTCCAGGTTGAATGATTGATTCGTGAATTCTATTAAGTTAATCGAAAATATATTTAAATAAAACAGCATTCAGTAAAAAATACGTATACAATTATGTATTTTTTCTTTTTTTGTTAAAAAGACTTTCATGCATATCAGTATCATCAGTTTTTCAATTCTACAAATTGGACAACTTGACAGCAGGAAATCGCTGTGAGGCGCGTAACAACTCAATGCGTTTTTGCATTCATTCACGGGGAGCATTTCATTAATTAAAGGATGAAAAATTTGATAAAAATGATTGGAATCGAACTCGAGACCTTTTGCTCTGAATCGGTGAGCCTCTTTATTATTATTCTAGCAACGCGTTTTGAATTACTTAATAGCGTAAAGTTGTTGAATGGCATTTTAATGTTCACTGAGGATTGATTTACCAGAAGGACTTTTCATAGTTACCTAGTCGTATTTATGGGTTGCAAAGAAGAAAACTTGGAAAACTCCCAAGCACCCACCCAATTATATGCACGCAAAAAGCAAAAATCAACAGATGCGATCAAACCTGGGACCTTTATTACTGAAGAACTGTATCCTTATATTAGACCATGGTGGCGCTTTGTCGTTGCTTTTGACACTGTGTACTGGACAGCTTAACAGGTGAAACTGTAAGTTATTTTAACAATGTAAAGGATTTAATATCCACAGGGTATTGTCTTGTGGAAGAGCTTTTTATAGATAATTGGCCATATTCACTTCTCTCAAGGGTAGAAAACAGGAAAACTCTCCGACAACATCCATCTCCAGTTGTTCATGCCAGAGATCGAACTCGAGACCTTGAGCTCCATAGAGTGCTGTCCTAGTACTAGGCCATGACAGGCCGTAAACGAAATTCTCTTATTTGGGTCAAACGTGTTTTCAAACATAGATGTGAGACCCAATGTCTAGAGAAATGCTTGCTATATAAATTTTATTTAGTATGTTAACGGAGCAAACACAGAATTAGAAATACATGCACACTTCATTTATACAGAGATTATATATGTATAACATAAGAGGTCTGCTATTATAGCGACCATTGTGATTCTTTTTTATGAATAGCGAATCAATGTAGAGGAAAATAACACGTGATATAAATGTCAAAGGTAACAGCTAAAAATAATGACGGTAGTATGACGATGTCAGAAATGAAGCTTTGATTTTTTTTGAGCTTATGCCTTGAATGTACTTTTATCAACAATAAACAAAAATTGGGCGTCATTAAATATAATCATAAAGCTCCTTTTCTTACATTGTAATTAATTTTCTGCATTATAATTAATTATTTCTAGGAACATTGATGAAAATGCCATTAAAAAATTTCTAATATTTTTAATGTAAATTACATATAACATATGCGAGTGCGGGTGGGCTTGTTAATGTGTGAAAGGCTGTTTTGGAAATTCAATTTAAATGCTCTGTTGAGAAAATTTTTTAATTTACTGTATTAATGTGAACTGATAAAAAAATCAATTAATTTAAGTAAGCATTTATATATATTAGATATGTAAGTAATATTTAATATAAATTTATTATGTTTGCGTAAAAAACCGACCCTATTTTTACGTCATTGTGTTTTATCAGTGTGTCCGGTGGTTGTGGGTATAATCAAAACAGCCTTTAGTGTAACAATAATTTAATCATTCAAAGTTTAGTTACACACAATACAAACAGAAACACAAAATGAAAAGGATGATTAAATCACATGTTGCGAGTTCGAAAACAATAGCCTAACTGATTGTCTTTCCTTCTCCCCACCAGGGGCGCTTTCGGAAAGGAAGGGAGAGAGAGGGTGAAGTGTCACAGGCTCCCCTCTGGCTGCGAAGTCGTCTCGACGAGTAGCCAGGCGAAAAGTTTGACGGTTGCTTACTTCTTGGCAAGTTGTTTGTTTCAGGTGTCTTAGGAGGTCGACCCCTTCTTTTAATAGGATTTGTTGGCACATTTGAGGTTTTGTGGGCTTCTAGGCATGGACGTAGAGCAGATGTGTGATAGGCTCCAAGGGAAATATTGGGTTGGTCCAGGCTGGCAATTTCGTAGCTTGTTGGGGAACGTTGTGCAAGTATAATATACGGTCCATCTCGACGAGGTGCAAATTTGGCTGTTATCTTTTTTGCTTTGTTGCTATGAGGATGTAAGGTTACCCATACTTGATCTCCAGGTTTGAACTGGTGACCTTTTCTTCTATCCTGATCAGCATATTTCTTCCTTTGATCTTGTTTTTGTTCAACAATGTCTTTAATCTCTTTTGAAATATTTGCAAATTTTCTCAAGATATCTTTTCTGGCTGGAGAGAGTCGATAGGGAGGTGAAGCAATTGGAGCTGAATCCCCTGTATCGATTCGGTGTTCGATATAAGTTGTTGCTTCTCCCCCTTGTTGGAAGATATTTTCATACTCCTTCAACAAAGCATTAAGTTGTCTCCTCTGGTTGGAGTTGAGATTTTCCCCTTCATCTGATCGAAGGAACATTGAGCTTTCATCACTCTTACTCCCAATGAAATTAGAACATTGTTTTGCAAATTCTGTTTGAAGTATAAAAGAATTTTCTGGAAGAGTGGTATTTAAGTCTATGAAGGAATTGTCTTCAGATAGATCTTCCCACTGTTTCGTTGGATTAGTATTTATTTCAATTTCAGAGGAATGATCTTGAGAATCTGGTTGGAGTGAACCACAATTCACTGGAACATCGAGTTTTGCAAATGAGAAGGTTTTATGCGGTCTATCACTAAAGTGCCACGAGTGTTCTTTAAGATTTAGAACGATCCCTGTTTTCTCTATAAAGTCAATTCCAAGTAGAGTATTATTTCTCTGTGCGTCTGGAATAGCAAAAATTGGTATTGAAAATCTTCTTCTTTGTATCCAGACCTTAACGAAGGCTTTATGTACTTCCTTTTTTGAATGGCTGCCATCTGCTAAAGTTATGTCGAGGACTGATTTTTGGAAATGTATTCCTTGTTCTCTAAGAAGGTGGTAGAGAGTTTCACCAGCTATAGTATGAGTTGCAGCCGTGTCCACATAAGCTGTACCCCACATTCCATTGATGTTTATATTTAATATTGCCATCTGGTTGGATGTTGAGAGACTGTTCAACTTTATACTGTGAAAACGAGCGGGATTCTTTTCAGATTTGGAACAATTCGGACAGTTTGATTTAATATAGCCAGGCGTACGACAATTATAGCAAAAAACGGGAGAAGGTTTGTCCTGCTTAAGCTGGTCGAATATTTCCGCCTTTAACGTTTTTTCGGACAGAGTTGAATCTGGGATATTCTTCTCTGGTTTGGGGGAGTTGTTTCTTATTAATGACTGATGGTCCTTCTTTATTAGCTTTGTGACGAAGATTGTCGTATGCATCGAGTTTTTCTACCAAATCAGTTGGAGAAGTGATGTCACCCCATTCATCCAAAAAGTGTTCTTTAAATTCAGGAGGGCATTTTTTCTTGATCTGATCGGTTATCATAAGGTCTTTCAATTTTTCAAACGTGTCTACTTTTCCTTCCTTTATCCAATTTTCAAAATAGTTTTGAATTTCAAAATAAAAGTCATTCCATGTACTATCTGGATTCTTTTTATGTGTCACAAATAGGTGACGGAAACGTTCAGCGCTTAATTTGAATCTTTTTAACAAGATCTCTTTTATATAGTTGTAATTTTCAGCTTTTTCTTCTGGCTCACGGGCGATTATTTTTGTCACATCACTTGGAAGAACTCCAACTAGGTAAGCGATCCATTGATTTTCAGGAATCTTTAGAAACTTTAACTGTCTCTCAAAAAGATTGAGAAATAAAGAGATGTCGTCTTCTTTTGCATTAAAGTTAGGAATTAACTTTTTTAACTCAAGTTTTGGTAGATCATTTGATTGAATGGGTAATACCGGCGATAGCGAAGACAACTTTTGGACTTCAAGTTGTAGCTTGAGAACTTCAAGTTCATGGGCTCTTTCTTTTTCTATTCTGGCTTCCTCTATTTGTTTTTCTTGTGTTATACGTTCAGTTGCTAATCTCTCCTGCTCTTCTTTTGATACTCTTTCTTCAATAATACTGGATAATAAGTTTTTCGTTAATTCCTCATCATACTTGTCAGATTTGACGATTAAATCCTTTAGCTGGATTACTTTCATGTTGTTCCCAATATCCAAGCCCAATTCCTCAGCCAACAATATCAAATCTTCTTTTCGACCTTTTGCGAGATATGCCATCTTAAGTCTATCGTAGAAAGTTTCCAATTTCGAAAGTCTTAAATGTCTATTAAAGTTTGAGGATAAATGAAAACATAATGGTTTTTGTAAATATCTTACAACTTCTAGCAAAATTTAAACTCACTGTACTTAAATTGGTTAAAATAATTTTACTTAGTTTATTTTCACTACAGAATAAAACTATAGTTCAAAGTAATTTTAACATATTAATCATTGACACATTTTTAAAATTGTAAAAGTCACTAGAAATGTTTAATGCAAAACACCCTTAAACCAACTTTTGTGATAACAATTGTAAATAGAATAATTAATAAGTGAAAACCAAATTCACAAGTTAAAAGTCTTACACATCAATTATGAAAATTTACCCAGAAATCAAATTTCAATCACTAAAATAAATAACTATGTAAAAATCTTATTTGATTATTGAAAAAACAATAATTACTTATGACAAATATTACTTATGATAACATAATTTTATACATATACGTATATTCAGTAAACTTAGTGAACACTTTCGATTTCATTTTTAAATTGCAAAACAATTTACCATAGTTTAAAACTCTTGTACCATTTATTCTGATACAGTATATGGCAATCAATAAAATATAATTTAAACTCAATTTATATAAGTATTCAAACAGCAAATAACACCTATGAGTATTGTTTTCTATAATCGAAAGTAACTTCAATTATTCTAAAATGAATCATGTAAAAATAACACTATATAGATTTATATATTGATCAATAACACGAAATCATTCTAAATAAAACACTTAAAATATATTCAATATTCACAAGTTCTAGCAATATTTAATTTATCAATTAAAATTCAATAATTAGAATGTATGTGAATACATTGAAAACTACATTACTTTCATGAAACAATCAATCATACATACAATATATTTGTGTTTCGTAAAACCTTTTTAATATTCTTTCAGAAATAAAATAATATACATTTATATATTTCAAATCGTGATGACAAAAAATCTATCCTTTCAAATAAAAAGAAAAAAATCAAACAATTCTTAATTCCATGTGAAATAGGAAAAAAATACACATCTTAAGCTAATGCTATTTTCAAAATTTTAATTTATTTATGTATTTTAGACTGAACGAAAACACAAATGTAAACATTACCAAGGATTTGGCAAATACTGTTTGATATCAAATAGAATATTTGTTCTAATTTAGAACACACACCATAAATTAACAATTTCTGGTTTGCCGGGAAGGCTTCTAAAATACAATTTCAACACAATAATATTAAAATGATTTATTTCAAATGCTATTCGAAATGAAGAAAGAAAAATAACTTTTAAGAACAATATTTTATTTTCAAGGACACTGTTCATTCAGAAAACGATGAGTAAGCTATCTCTTTCTTTTGTTTATGTCTATCACTAACTTTAGAAAAGAAAGCGAGTATCAAACTAAACAATTAAATTTAGTTTTTTTTTTTATTAAACTGTGATCAGCAATTTCAATAGTAGTTATGATTCCTTTTAAAATTGATCACACACGTTAAATTATTTTATAACATTTTCAAATTTAGGAAAAAATATGAACATCACAGTACCTTTTAATGACTTTTGTTTTCGGGATGAAAACCAACTATACCTTGAAATCAGTTTTTCAGGATGAAAATACTATTCAAGTAACACAGGAAATGCAGGACTTACTATTCGATCATATACTCAGAGTAGTTTTGATTCGATTCGCCTGAAATAAAATATGAGCCAAGCTTTTGTTTTCGATAACTTAGAATAGGTCTCTGTTTGTAATAAAGGCTATAATTTTGAAAAGCGGTTGGGCGCCAATGTGTCCGGTGGTTGTGGGTATAATCAAAACAGCCTTTAGTGTAACAATAATTTAATCATTTAAAGTTTAGTTACACACAATACAAACAGAAACACAAAATGAAAAGGATGATTAAATCACATGTTGCGAGTTCGAAAACAATAGCCTAACTGATTATCTTTCCTTCTCCCCACCAGGGGCGCTTTCGGAAAGGAAGGGAGAGAGAGGGTGAAGTGTCACATCAGCAATTATTTTTGACATCCCGTATAGAAAAAAGGCTTTCTTTCCTTTTATTATATACTCTTTTGCCGCCTCAAATATGCTTACTGTATGCCTTTTCTACTTCGATAGCAACCGGGCATAAAAGGCAAATGATAAACATAAAGACGCAGCACAAAATGGCCATTTGAAGATTACCAACCGGGGCAGTGGCCACAGAAAGATGAAAATCAAGATTAAGAATACAAAATTTTAAATTTCATTAAAATTTTTTTTATTGAATCTACTGTTATCGTTAACTTTATAATATAATAATAAAATTAAGAAATAAAATAAATTAATTAAGATAAAATAAATAAAATAATATTAAATATATTTACATTATTATTATGTGATATGTTATAAAGGAAATTAGCGACATGTTACGATAGAAATAGGAAATTAAAATCCTTTTCCGCTTAATATTTGGTAAACATTATGAATACGTAGGTGATATAAATGATTTTTTACTACAATATTTAAAAAAGATATTATCAAGAATAATTTTTATATATTCTAAAGTATAATTGTGCTTAGGCATACTTATTCATCACGTATAGGAGATAACTGAAGCCTTGTGAGAAGACCACATTCTTAGGAAAAAAGACTCCCGATGGACTCATTCATTGTTTTCTTACACCAGGTGGATGTTGCGCATCTTGGTCTTTTCTTGGTTTTCTCCCTTGAAATATGAAAATATCCCCTACTCTCTGAGAAATACTCACAAATGAAATTACGTGGTGGATATTACTTGGAAAAGTAGATACCTATCAGTAAAATGTCCTCCCAGAATATTTGACACGACTTACGACAACTTTCAGCTCTTTAGCTATTCCATTAAACATCATAATATATTAGTAAGTTTTTTGAAAGATGAATAGGTGTATAAAAAGAGACATCAAACTAGTTCTGCATCTACAATCTGTATTGTTTTATTGGGTTTTTATAGACATGCTACCACATATAGTGAAAATGGCAAGTTATTTGCTGAATTTTACATAACTGATTTACAGTACTTTTATTGTGTCAGCAAAGATTTCATGTTTCGGTCCAAATAAGATATAAGTTCTTTATCCAGCCTTATACTTTCGTAAAATCAAAAAGCTTAAATTTGAACTTATACATTCGTGATTGGTATTTTTTACTTGATTAAAAGTTAATAATTGGCTCAAGACTGAATGTACGACCATAGACATCTAGAGTCATGGTCAGCTGTTTTTCTCCAAACTTAGTTTATATTTTATACTATTTGAGACTGTATAATGAACCGTCTTACAGATGAAAGCTACAGGAAGAATTTTACTACACCTCATGTTTTGTTCTTCTCAGATTGTGGGCCACATAATCCTTTAGCAATGGAGGAAATCCAAGAAACTCGCAACCCGCTACATCAACAGATAACACTCGATAAAAATTAAAAATAAAAATTCAATAGTTATCTTCCACTATAGCTTGATATCAATTTATACCATTCTTAACAGGAACTTTGGTGGAGGAAGTATTATTATTTTATTAAAATATTCCGACTGTGGTGGGTTTTGAAACATCGGAGATCTGAAGTTAAGTAATTCCTTTCTTTGACTTGACATACAATACATTTGGTTTAAGCGGAAACACCTTTCCCACGAAAGGCATCATCTTCTCCAACGTAAAGGGAAAACGGCGAATAGGAAGACCCCTCCCAGATGGCTGAATGGGGTGGAAAGGGACTTAAAAGCGATAGGAATGAATCTTATGGAAGGTCATTAAACGGGACAGGATAGGTGGCGAGAAAACTTGGAGACACGGTCTTGGTTAGCAAAAGGCTAAGACAACTTAATAACGGCGAATATATGATAATACATTCCCTTATAGATGTGATATTTCTCAACTCAAGATGTTGCTGTTTCTTATGTTCGGAATATCTCCCTTAATTCTTGGTAAAAAAGCTGGTTTCCAGTGGGAGTTATTTATCTCGTAATTCGATGAAATTTCTTTTGCAAATTTCCTGGTGCTTCACAGAATGTGGTTTCTAAAGCTATTCGGAAATTTGCTCCTAATTGTGCTTTTTTCCATGGATATTAGCACAATCCACTTCTAGTTTTAAATATATATGACCATAGCCAAATATAAAATCTTGTTGATTACTTGTTTCCAACCCACGTGTTAAGCGCTTTGGAGATGCATCGCTTATGCATCTTCCATGGGCTCAATGTGACATTACGGTTGGACAGTGTCCTTAAAAAGGGAAAATTCGATGTTAGACCTCACCCCAAATTGTTGAACAACGAGGGATGGTTGTCACATTTCTGCTTTTTGCAAACACTTCTATCAGTCCAAGTGATTCTGAGTTTTCCGAGTTTTATCAATTTAGGTACTTTAATACGTCACACACAACTTCTCAGAAAATAACTCATGAAAACAAATAAGCAATGTTTACTTTAAGGAACTTCACAACAATTTCCATTCGGTTGTCAACGGTGTGTGTGTGCTTCTCTAATTCTCTTATAAATATTTTAACTTTCCCTTACATATATATACATATATTATGTGTATATATACATATATTATGTGTATATATATATATATATATATATATATATATATATATATATATATATATATATATATATATATATATATATATATATATGTATGTATGTATGTATGTATATATATATCTGTGTGTGTGTTACGCTAAAACAGATTAATCCGGTGTTTATTTATAATAACCAGTGATTATAAACATTCTCAATTCATATTGCTTGATCTTGAACATTTTTCAAGCAAAACAAATTTTTCTTATCAAATTGTTAACTGATATCTGGTATATCACCGTGAAAATTTTCCTTGTTTTGTCCATGTAAGATAAATGTCTCTGTTTTGAACTTTCAATATCGTCCCTAATAAATTTCATAGATCACTTCTTGCTGTCTGCATCTGGTACTCACAGCTTCACTGTGTTATCTACTATTTCAGAAAGAAATTTAAGACCTGAAACTTTCAACATCTTTTCGGCCTTTGATTCTAAACTTTCTGTAGAATTTATTCTTCGCTTTCTTATTTACTTTCGCCCAGTTAAAATATCTGCCTGGTTAAAATAAATCGCTTGATCAAATTCTCATCCTAAATCACAAAATTAACTGCCAGTAAGCAACTATTTAGTAAGGAAGGATTAATTTTCACATTAGAATCTTCTTCGATTTCGCTGTCTATCAAAATTGTTAACTGTTTCTACTAAGGCTTGAAGAAGTTCTTCGGTTCTAAGTTATTTGAGAGTCATTATGTTTCCAAACCTACTTTTAAATGCACCCTAAGCATTACTTCTTAAGGAATATGTTGTAAATGTAATAAATTATTAAATATTTATCGCATTTGCCGGCTAATTCATTAAACCCACAACTGGTAATGGGGATTTCAATAAAACCGTAACTATTTCCAAATTCGCCTTGTTCGCTTACCTGCATAGCTTTTTCTCACTATTGGTAAGTATAAGTTCGAATTCTGGCTGACCGAATAAAGATCCGTCATGTTCCCTTAAAGTGACTGGTGGAAATTAAAACTGGGCACATTGTCCTCCAATTGAAATGATACTTCTGAGGGTGCAGGCCAAGTATTTGTGGTCTTCTGCTTGGCCTCTGGTTCAAAATCACGAAGACTCCCCCGACTGCTTCTTCTAACTGGTAGAGCCCAACTCAGGGCTAGGTATAGGGAAGCACGCTGGTGCAACAACAACCTGCATAGCTTCTGCCATGACGTATGTCATTGCTAAGCAAAATAGATTCTAGATTGTTATTGGCAGTCTCTGTTGATGTCAAATGCAAAGGATTTCAATAGTGTTTCAAATATATAACTCTTTACCATTCATATAGAGCATTTATCATTAAGTCATGGTGGCAAAAAAAACGTTAAAATATTTCAAAGCAAATACAAAAGTGTCACTAGTAAAACAGTGATGATTTTCGTAATCGTGTGTGGAAGTTGTAATAAGAAGTCAAAGATAAAGAGATGGATTCAAGATGAAAATCGATTTAATTGACGGGCAGTTGCAACTAGATAATGATTTAAAATTTATATTTGATTATTAATCCTTGTTGACGAAATTTGTAATGCTGGACGCCCTAGAAAAGCAAATGTGCATAAGAAGTGGCTTATCATTTATTTGATATTTTTTCTGTATTTGAGGCCCTCAATGTATTTAAAAAGCAATGGTCTCTAATTCAGTAGTCAGATGGTGGAAGAAGTATATTTAGTGGGGTTCGATTTAAATACTGTGCATGTAAAGCTAGCCCCTGCCAGATTCAACGTTTGTTTCAGCGTGCAAACCAGGATATCAAAAATAATCTAAGTTCTTGGTTGGAAACACTAAAACTAGTAAATGGTCCGAAGTGAGTGTGAGCTTGTGAACAACTTACGAAAAATAGAACATTTCATGAAGATATAAAGTATACTATTAATGAAGCAACGTTTGGGTTGCCTTTAAAAGTAGATTTGAAAACATATTCCTTCCTAAATGACTCCATCAAATATCTTAAAACCGAAAAGAAAAGTAGGGCTTTAATAGAAGCATTAAACAATGCTTCTGATAAAACCAACAATGATAGAAAAAAAAGCATTCTAATGTGGAAATTAATGATCCATTGCTGAATGACTGTTCATCTGCAGTTAATTTCGTGGTTTTGAATGATAATGGGA
This sequence comes from Latrodectus hesperus, assembly GCA_037975125.1. Taxonomy (NCBI): domain Eukaryota; kingdom Metazoa; phylum Arthropoda; class Arachnida; order Araneae; family Theridiidae; genus Latrodectus; species Latrodectus hesperus. The sequence continues at coordinate 77,624,058 of CM075858.1, read as the reverse complement.
AATGATCCATTTAAACAAGACTGATATTTTAACTATGCAAGAACAAGTAAGAAAACATAGAATAAATTTTAAAGAAAGTTTGGAAGAATAAAAGGAAGAAAGTATGTTGGCAGTTTCAAATCTTAAATCTTCTTCTTGTTGACACAGTGAATCTATGAGCACCAGATGTAGACCTTAAGAAGAGATCCACGAAATTTATTAGCGATGATATTAAAAGTCCAAACCGGAGATGTTTATCTTTTAGGGACATAACAAGAAATATTTTTGCAATGGTATAATAGAAATCAGTTAACACAATTTGAGAAGAATAATTTATTCTTTGTTAATTTATTAATTCATTTGTTAATTTATTTCTAGTATGTTGAAGATGTTGGTTGGAACTAGGTTCAAGATGTTGAACTTCAAGCAATATAACTTCGAAAATGTGTAAAAAAGTCAACATTTTTGGGCTTTTAGAGTTAACAATGATGTGTTTGCCAGAGAGAGTGCAAATTTGGTAAATGCAAATGTAAAAAATCTGGATAACTGAAATTCTAAACGTCATAAGAGTTTGATAATTATAAATAAATAAACTTACAAGCAAATGTAAATACACTTTTTTAAACAAAAATATAGAGGTTAGTTTCGCAAAGCAGTTACGTTTCTGACAAACAACTGTTTTGTGTAAGTTGTAATAACCTAAATTGTTTTCTTTATACATGTCTTTTAGTTAATAAGACATAAAAAGTATCTAGAAAAATAGACTGTTATCATTTAATTAAAAGTTCTGTTTTGTTTAAATAAAAATAAAACATTTACTAAAAATAACAAGCTAAGTTTCTTTTAATACTTTTAGAATTTTTTATTATTTCATGTTTTTCAATACCTTTTATAATAGATATTATATAACCTATGCTTTTTTTTATCTTATATACCTGTTTTAAGATATCTACTGAAAGTAAAGTACAAAAGGGCCATTTTTATTTAAATTTTTATATTGGAATACATTATTGAAAGTTTAATTCTAAATCATCATGATATTCATTAAATTCTTGAGAATATAAAATGTTTAATATCACTTGAAAAAAATTTTTTTTCGAATTAAAATACCATTTTTCTACAAAATAATCGGAAATTACATTCCCTATTACGAGTTGAGGATTTTATAAATTAATCGGTAAATGTGATAAATGTTAATAATTTATCACATTTACGAAGTTCACAGTGGTGATCATGAATAATCACCAGGTATTATACGTAATCAACGAATTAATTCCTTTTACCATGATATATATATAAATGTGTGTATGTGTGTGTGTGTACATATATATGCTAGAACAATGCGTTTAAATGTAAGTGCAACGTGCATGTTAAATAATTAAGTGATTTGGAATGCTGGGAATTTGAACAAGCTTCCTTTGTAAATAGGTTTAATGCAAATAATTTGAATCTTCCAGTTGTTTCCTTGAATATAATAGTTGTCAGATATAGTTCAAACAAAGAGATATTATGGATAGTGTGAGTTATGGGTATTATCTTTTCCTTATCATGAATCGAACAAATATTGCGACGCTGCTATGTCATATTTTATGAATGGCTAAGATAATGCTGGTATTTGTGAAACTGAATGCTGTAAATAAATAGTTTCGTATCTATTATTTTCTAAAATTGTTATAGAAAAAGAGAAGCTATGTTACAAACACTCAGGTCAACATGTACTTTGTAAAACTCAGTTAATTGTGGTATTCATTACTAGATGGCGCTGGCATGAAATTATTATCTTAACAATTTTGTGGAGAGAAGTACCTTGTAAAGAAAAAAGTATAAGAAATCAATAGGAATTTTTATTTAATAAAAAAATAAGAACTTACTGTTTAATTCCTTGATATTTGATTAATTTGTTTGACCTGAAAATCAAAAAAGGACACAATGATCAATTTTAAAAGTAAATAATTTTCAAAATAATTATGTCAAAGAAAACGGATCTTTTCAACATAAATGCATAAAGACCAATTTTTAATAATTATTAAAATATGTGAAATCGTTAAAATTTTTTGTTATTAAATATTATTTTATTTAGAAAGTCCTTTCTTATATAAAATTATATAATTTTGACGTGAAATTTTAATCAGGAAAATCATTTTACGTGAAATTAAAAAAAATGTTTTCTTAGCAGGCTAAATCTTTTTTTTAAATTATACTTTTCATTACTATAAAATCACTGATGAACATAGGTAAGGAATTATATTGCATGTCAATCAGCAATTACCGCCGCCCAACTTGTCTAGTGTTCAGCGTGTCTGACTGCGGATAAGGAAGTCCTGGGTTCAAACCCCGTTTCGAGCATGCACGTACTTTCTTTCTCTATCTATCCTGTCTTTGTCCTTTCCTTGTATGAATGTGGAGTGAATGGTTGCCTACCCTATAGGCATGTGTGTACTGAGGAAGTCGGACTCCACATTAAAATAATATGGTTCAGTTGGAAAAGTGGAGCAACGCACCCCATATTGCCAGCCTGGCTGGCACACAACAACAAAATCAGCAATTACTAGAAAAATATAAAGTTTCAAAATTTACAGTTTATAATAACAAGGTAAGAGCGACATGAAGATTATAGAAGATTAGAAAAAAAATTTTTTTCTATCAGACCAAACTAAAAACTGGTTAAGGCTCAGTCCTAAAGTTTAACTGGTCGTGGGTTTGATTCTGAACTCGGGTTTGGATTTCTGTAATAAATTGGAATCTACTTTTAGTTGTGGGTCCTTATCTAAGCCTGAGCAAAATATAGCGTTTAAAAGAAAAGAAAATATTAATTTGCCGTGGCTTAGTTGGTTTACGGGTCTTTATCCTTTTCAGAAGGTAGTGAGTTCGAATCCTGATCTCGTTAAATATCATTCGTGTACACTTAAGGCGCCTGGGGCATCTTTTGTTGTTACTTACGGCACCTGGTCTAGCCAACTCGCTTTGCTGTCGCCTATGCGAATTTAAGTCAGTAGGGTGCGTCTTCCGTTTAACCACAGCACCACAAAGGTGAAAGTACGACTTTGCGATTAAACTCCTTCAATAGATGACACCACTAGAGAAACAACTCCCTCAATTTTGACTCTGATCTGGAGAGAGAAAGGAAATTTTCTCCAGACTCTTACACCCATGGTAACAGCTGAATGACCGACCACAGCTCTTTCAATTCCATATATTTAAAGAGCGCGTATAATGCATGTACTTGGTGGGTCTTTGGCGTCACTGGGAATTGAGCCCTGCCCTCCGGATTGAAGGCCGATGCTCTCACTAAGCTACCTCTACCCTCAAAAATATATTAAATATTTTGTGGTCGCAGAGTCCTCCAAGTGAAATAATACCTCTGAGGTTGGGAGGTCAAGTATTGCTGGGAGTGCCCTGCTTGGTCCCTGCATGGTAAAGATGGGTGGGAACCCAGCAATTTCCATTTTAATGGTAGAGCCCAACTCTGGGCCAGGTACAGAGAATTATGCTGGTTAGACAACAGCAACAAGCAAATTATGAGTTGTAGTTTTTACCTATCTTTAAGGTTTGTTATTTTAATTAAATAAGAACTGCTAGTAAAATTGCTTAACATTTGCAACATCAATTTAATCGACAATAATCTGCTTAAAATCTGAAACCACTTAAGAATCTATAGACGGCAAAAGGCATCTGGTTGAATAATATGTTAGCTCGTTTACAGAACCTCTTTATTGTCAAAGAGCAACCAGGACACCTGTTAATATCAGGGAACAAATTATATTAAATGATCAACAATTTAGTTGCAACACATATCAAACATTTATCAATAGAAAGGAAGACTATATCTGTGTGTGTGTGAGGCCGCAAGAGGTCTTATTGGTTAGGGCATTCATTCTCTTTATTAGGAGGTAGTGAGTTTGAATCCTAACGCCACCAAAGAAGATTCATCTTGTTCGCTAATGCTGTTAGAGATACTTAAAATATGTTGTAGTCACAATGCCTTCTTTATAAAATGATACATCTGAGGGTCACAGACCAAGCTCGGGGATTTTCTGTTTGATCCCTGCTTCTAAATGCTTAGGATCCACCCACTTCTGGGATATATATATATATATATATATATGTATGTATGTATATCATAGGGTCTTCGGTTTGATATATGTATATATTTTAAAAGTAGTTTTTATAATTATTAATGTAACAGGCAATATACTTCTGAATAGATATATATTTGGAAAGAAGTAATAAATATTATTTTCTAAAATATCTTGTAAAAAAAAAATTATGAGAGAAAAAAATTGTTAAAAAGTGAGGAAACGAAAAGTTTTTGTTTGCCGCGCGCGCGCGTAAACCCAAAATTATGACGAGTGGACACTAATCATTCTATTGAATTTTCTATAAAAGGAAAACAGAATTTCATCCTAATGGAGTTTACACAGTTAAAACAAATGGATATAATGTACAGCGTTATACTAAATTTTAAAAGATTTCTAAAATATTGGTGCCTTATTTCATATACATTCCTATTAACTTTTATCTTGACAACATATATTTTTCTGGATGAAAAAATGATTATTTTTCATTCGATATATAAAACCATTAGATATCTTAGCAGAGCATAATTATTTTACATTTCAAGTTATTTTTATCTATTAAAGTAGTTTTGGTGTTTAAAATTATCAAAACAATAGGAATGACTTTTTAAATATTCTTAAAACCGTAAATGCTGAGAAAAACGAAAGATTTAGGAATCGAAGAATCAGTTATTATGAAAAATAAATAAAAACTTGTCCGATAAAATTATTTGGCAAATGTGTGACAGAGAGCATATGATCCACATATTTTTATTAAATTCATTTTATAAAAATTAGACTCTGTGTCATTTGCTTTGTATAGCACTTTTTACTAATTTCTTAATCTCTTTCCTATATGATATAAATATTTTTATAGTAATACACTCTGTTTTATACATATAATTATAATTATAAATGTATTTTAGCCAATTTATTATATGAAATTTCAGTTTATTGCATATTTAATTTTTTTTTGTGCATTTATTCGAATTACATTTTTTTATTCTTATTTTTGAGGCTATTAATTTTAATATTACATAATTGTATTTTATTACATTCATTTACGCATTGAAATTTCTGCTTACATTGGCTTGCTTTCATGTATCGATTTGATTTTCTCATTATTTTGTGTGCACAAAAATCCTAATAGTTTAGTTTTAGTTTTTTTACGTCAAGCTTACCGATTAATACTACATTAATTACAATATTATTAATCAGCGTTTATTTATGTGTCTAAGCATTTACAATTGCTTTTAAGTAAATAAATATTTATTATGTACGATTGAGAAAAAATTGCGTTTCGCTAGCTGCGAACGAAGTCTTCCTCGCAAGATCTTATCACATCCCACAACCATCGTCAACACAGAGTGTGAAAAAATAATTAATTTCCTGCTGGAATCGGTCTTGTTTTAAAATATCGCTCGAGAAAAATAAGTTTTCTTCGTTCTTTTTTAAGGCTGTATCAAAACCTTGGCCTACACATATTGAGAAACTTCACATACATGTACTGCGCATGAGCAGTTGAGATGAATGATTGACTCCACATTACTAACTATGAAATATTAAAAATAAAAATGTTTATTTATTATTTTAAAGTTTTCAAACTTATCTTCGAATTTGTGAAGTTACTCAACATATAAACATTTGGAGTCTTAACCGGCTTTATGATGACCTTTAGACTTGTAAGCTAAATGTGCATTGTTATGAAAAATGTAAGTAGTTTGAATGTGTGTATGAATGTCTTGTATTTCTTTTTACTATTTCTTTTAGCGTGTTATTATCGACTAATTTGTGAAATTATTCCTTAAAAAAACTCTCTTTTTGAGAAAAAGTGGTTTTCAGAGCTGAGAAATGAGCCTAATATCGTAGGAAGCTTGGCGACATTTGATTGTATTTTTAGCAACTTGGCGACTTTTGGCGATATTTTTTGGTAGAAAAACGTAAGTCAACATCCTTGAGAAGTCAACATCCTTCAACATTTTCGAGTTGATAGGAGCAATAGGAGCCGTGTTACCATAAGCTTACTATAAGAATGTTCTAGAAACTTTCAAGGCCTATACCGAAGAGGTATAAATATAGGCTTCATCCAAGCTGTGAGTTAGTCAAAAATAAAGTTAGGAGTTCGTTAGTCGTTGAAACTCGCTGTATTTAGTTCTGCATTATAGAAACTGTATAGGTTTCTCCAGCCCATGAGGAAGTTTCAGCTGAAGTAATCGTCATTGTGAATAACAGAATTGGGAATAAAATGTTTGTTTACAAGAACTGATATCCTTTATTTCTGGATAATCACATCCTTGTCGCTACAAAAGAAAATAACTAAATATATGCACACATATGATATTTTGCTTTATACACCGAAGACTCAAAACATAATGACCGTCACCACCTCTTGACACAGAGCCCGTTTCAATGAAGTGAAAACACGATTTAATGAAAATGAAGTTGAGACTAGTTGCAGAGAGTTAGGAGTATAGTTTGTGTGGTAAGATGAATTTTTTACGGAAAAGAGTGTTGATCTAAGCAACTTCAACAAGAGGGTAAACTGAAATGTGACGAAGAATCGGAAAGTGTACCATTGAAACTATTCAGCTGTTGCCAGCAGTTAGCAAGTAGCCAATGTTAGTGCCACTGGCAAGTAAACAAATGGGGAGATACCAGCAAGAAAATCCATGTAGTTAAATGTCTACACATCGCTAACGATGCAAGATGTCAAAGCTTGTCCAAAGGTAAAATAAAACAGACGGCAGAAAGAGAGTCAGTTGAGGTCCGATTGCTATCTAAATAAAGGATGAGAATGTTTCTAAGCACCCAGTTCAGCCTTGTCGGTCACAGTCAACCGCCGATTTCATATTACCACACAAGTACTGCTCTTAACATCCTACGTTGTTAATGATGTACGAACGTCCAAGAAAATAGAAATTTTTATCAAATATGTCTAAGCTATAGGGATGTAAATAATATTTTCTTAAGTTATAAGAGGATTTATATTGGAATCATTGACAAAGAGATTAAATTCATAACAAACAACAAAAATCCACACTAATACCACCTTTTACCTACAAAGTTGTGAAATGTTTGACGGTGTTATCTATGACTAGATCAATGTCATAGATAGCAATATCGAAGATCATCTATTGCAGAATGAAGCAATTGCTATTATTGTAGATAAAACGTCTAAGTCTGAAAGCAATAATAAGTGGGAAAAGTGTACACATAGAATATTAAGGTAACAAATGTATTTCAAAGGTATGTCGGAAAGGTAAGCTGGCCTTATTATACTCACAATTTTATCTCTCTCCAGGTAGTCACCAATGATGACAATTCAATAAGGAGGTAAATTATCGCGCCCTAAAACGAAAGCAGGACCAATTGCTAGAATATGCTATCTTATGATTGGAGCTTAGAACTTTATGTACCAGTAGATGTGCAAGCCGGTGCGTTTATCCATATGAAATATCTGCCTAAGTTATCATATTTTAAATACAGCCTAAATTACAATATATCATTAAATTTGCAAGGTTAATAGACATCTTTGAAAATATACACAGTTTGAATTACAATTATATAATATTAAAATTAAATATCTGTCTATAAAATAGTACAAATCTAATTACATTTGCATAGATTATTTGGTTATCATTATAAACATAATTAGATTAAAATGACGTTAGAAAATAATAAATATAATTAAGTTTGGTTTATGATGTGACCAAAAAACCGTCGTACTGTGAAGGACTATGCGCATTAATCTCTTGTAGTTTTGATAAACCTCTGTTGGTGTAGCGTAGTGTGGAGTGGAGGGTCACAGTTCAGGTTTTGATTTAGTCAATGGAATATAGCTCAAAACAACGAGGCGGATTGCTGTATTTAACTGTTTTAGTCTGCAGAAATAGGCAACCGGAAAACTATTGCAATATAACCGAACCTAAACTAATTTTGGGAAAAGGATTTATACATTTTTTAAGGTACCATGTTGCAAAATGTGTTATAAGAGAGCAATCAATAATCGAAATTGATGTGTGTGTGTGTGTATATATATATATATATATATATATATATATATATATATATATATATATATATATATATATATATATATATGTGTGTGTGTGTGTGTGTGTGTGTGTGTGTTTAAGGAAACACTAAGAGATACAAATGCCCTGGCTTTTTTATTTTCAATGACAATGATGTTTTCAGGTTTTGAAATTACTCTTAATTTGTTTCTGCATTTTAATGAAGCTTCAGCTCAACTCAAACACAAGTCTCTGCCACCTTAACTAAACTAAAAGCCACCGTGGCCTGGTTGGTTATAACGTCGTTCTCCTTATCGGAAGGTAGTAAATTCGAACCTCGGCTTAACCGAAGATCCGTCTTGTTCGCTATAAAAACGGCTCGAACAAGTTAAAACTGGGCGTGGCCTCAATGTTCTACAAGGGAAATGTTACCTCTGGGGATGGCAGGCCAAATATTGGAAGTCTTCTGCTTGGTCCCTGCTTCAAAATCAAGAGGACTCCACCCGGATGCTCCTGTCTAACTGACAGAGCCCAACTCAGAGCTCAATACAGGGTGGCATGCTGGTGCAACAACAACCCTAATGAAACTTCAACTGTGTGTGTATACCAGAACTTTTAGAAGACATAAAAATAAATGACGGGTTCAAGAAACGCTCTTCTAATATTCTCGGTTTAATCGATTTTTTACTACACTTTTTAAATTAGCTTAGAGTGTCAAATGATATAAATTAATATCAATCTAACAACAATAAACAAAAAAAATTAAAGTTTAGATCTACACTTGAGCTTTCAAGCACTTTTTAAGAGCTTTTGTTCTATTGCTCTTCAGCATTGAGTTAAATTTTTGTAATGAATTATCTTTTCATAGTATTATCAAGAATAGTCCTCTCCTCTTGTGCCTGAGTGGTGAATATTATCACTGTATCCATGAAGCGGAGAGCGAAAGAGTGGGAAAAGGGGTGAACCATCTACGCTGGCGGGAATGGGAGACACTCAAACATGATTAGAAGAAAATTTGTTTCTACCTTTGTTTAATGTTTGTTTCATGACGTGTCTTTTTAAAAACCACAAATGATATAGCATTATACCATATTTTGCCGTTTATTAGTAGTTAAATCCGTTACATAATTTATGATTATGATAAAGTAAATTTGCTTTTTTTTTCAGATTATCCCATCTGTTAAAAAAATATTTCGGCCTTCATCTGGTTCAGATTGCTTAACCCTCATCTTGCTGGCCGTGGTAGCCAGTGGTTAGAGCGTCGGCTTTCCATCCGGAAGGGAGGGGTTCGATTCCCAATGCTGCCAAAGACACACCGAACATGCTATATAAGTGCTCGTTAAATCTGTGGAATCTAAAGTCCTGTGGTCGGTCGTTGAGCAGTTACCATGGGTACAATGGTCTGGAGAAAAATCCCTTCCCCCTTCAGATCAATGTCAAAATTGTGGGAGTGGATCCTCTGGTGGTGCCATCTATCGAGGAGTTTAGAGCAAAGTTCGTACTTTCAACTTTGTTGGTGCTCTGGTTAAAACGAAAGGTTCACCCTACTGACTTAAATTCGCTTAGCCAACGGCATAGCGAGTTTGGCTTATCCAAGTGTCCTAAGTAACAACAGCCCTCATTTGATCCATATAAAATTACACATCAATTCTTTTATTTGATCTTCTTTGGTAACTCATCGTAAAAGTCACAAAGGAAGTTGTGGTGACACTATAATAGGCATCAAACATGTTTTACGCAATCAATTTATTCCAGCAGATAGTAATTGAATGCAACGTCTCAATCCACATTATCGATATTCTATCTATTATCTATTATGAGATCGTTAAAACGATTATCTTCAGACAACCGTATACATCCTAATACAGAAATTATACTTCTCATATGTCTCCACATTAGCTTTATTTTTTAATTATTTCCATTTCGTGTCCTTACAATAAAGAAATGCAATTCCTGATTCCTCTACTAAAAGATTTTTGAAAATTTAAAAAAAAAATTATCTTTTATATACGTTTGACGTGTTTATAAGCAAATGCATGGATTCTGACATTCATTTAAAATTACATTCAGAATTGATAAAATAATAAAAAAAATTGATGCAAAAATGAATAGAATGCATTGAACAACAAGGAAGAGGACAATTGTTTTTCAATTTTCCTCAAATGTACATTTACATACAAAATTGATATGTGAGGATAATTTAATTATATCAGAACTTTTGATCATTTAACCTAAACATTTGCTTTTCTGCCACATATTGTTACACGAATCTTAATAACACGTGATTATATGAATTTTTATAAGCGTAAATAAAATTAAAAGAAGGTTGATGACAACAGATTGTTTTCGATTTCATTTTATGTGATCCTAATTTTTTTTCTGATTATTTAGTCTGCATTTTTCTAGGCACACAATTTTCTTGATCTAGCGTTAACTCACATTAAATTTTGAATTTAATTTTTGGGCTTGATTATAACCTTTGATTTTCCGATTATAGTATTATCATTGAATTTAAATTTATATTAAATGCATCTCATAAATCAGCCAATTCAAAAAATAGTACTTACAGCAATTACAGTTTTTTATTAATATGACCTTAAAAATTAAACTTAACAATAATTTATTTTATTTATTTACTTTTTCAATTGTTAAATGTCTTAGATTCCAGGAACACGATAGTCTAGCTAAATTATTTCTTATTATCGAATCTTTTGGTGGTTGAGTCATAATTAATTTTACTCACTTAAGCAATGGATTAAGCCCGGTGTCTTAGTCCCAAGGGACAGGTCCAAAGTTCAGTCCTCGGACTGAACTTTGGACAAGGTGGACTGAGCCTTTCATCCCTTCAGTGGGTCGATGAACTGAGTACCAAGCATGCTTGGCTACTAAACACTGGGATATTCGCGTCAGGCTGACCACCTAATCAGGAGAAATGCTTCGCACCCTAGAACCTCTCGGTCAAGAATACAGAGATGGACAATTGTAGGCCTTGAACCACATATGGTTTGTTTGTGCCATAGATTTGTTACACAATGGATTACTTTACTAAAATATTTTTGTGGACTTAAAATTTTTTGAATAAAATTACTTCTAAGAAAATTCAAATTAACAAGTTTATATTTTATTTACTTTTTAAATTGTTAAATATCTTTGATTCCTAAGATTCGATAGTCCAGCGTAATTAATTATTTCTTATTATTGAATTGATTTTTTAGCTTGAGACATTAATCTTACTCATTTAAGCAATGTATTAATTAAATATTTGAATAAATAATAAATATTTGAATAAAAATGACTTTAAATATTTGAATAAAATGACTTTTAGGAAAATTGAAACTAAAAATAATTTATATTATTTTATTTATTTTTTAATTAAATGTTTTGATTTCCAAGATCGGACAGTCTATCTGTGAATTAGTATTTTATTCCTTATTATGGAATCGCTTTTGGTTGAATCATAACTAATTTTACTCATTTAAATAATGGATTACTTTACTAAAACAGTTTTTTTGAATAAAATGAATTTAAAAACTCAAATTTTAACATTAATTTTATTTATTTACTATTTTTTATTGCTTAATATTTTAGATTCCCAAGATCTGATAGTCTAGCTGAATTGTGTTTGTTTCCTTATTCTCGAATTGTTTTGAAGATGAACTGTAATTAATTTTACTTATTTGAAAAGCAAATTACTGCATTAGATACTTTTGCAGATTAAAATAATTTTTGCAGCAATTAAAATGTTTTTAATAACATGGCTTTTCAAAAAAATTCAAATTAAGAAAAATATATTTCATTTTTTATATTTTTAAATTGTGAAATTTTCGATAGTTTCAAGTTTTATTAATCCAGCTGAATTAGTTTTGCTTCCTTATCGAATCTTTTGCTAGTAGAGCAGTAATTTTACTCATTTAAATAGGAGATTTTAGTTTCTTAACCATTAATTCTATTTTTCTATTTACAATAATATTATTCGAAAAAAGTTTTCATAAAATAAATGGATAGTTGTATGTTTACACATCTTTTAAATTTAAAATTTATTTCAAAGTTTGTACACATATTTACCTCCACATATATATTAAAATTGAACAATTAAATATATTGAACAATTAAATATTCCATTTAGAGATAAGTTGCGAATGTTAAGTCAGACTCAACATGCAGGTTTTTCTCTTTACATAAAATTTTTCTTTGGATTTTTTTTTATCTCGTAAAAAATGAAATTTTCTATCAATCATCACTTATATATCGATAATGGAAATAAAGAAAGAATAATTAAAAAAATTTAAAAGAGTAAAATTTAAACTAAGCTTCAGATTTTATTGTGAACTTTGACATTAAGATTATTGTGAGCTTTGATCATGAAATTTTAATATAAAATTCAGTTTCTCTCTTAACAGTTTATTTATTTTAACGATGTTTTGTTCCATATAAACTAAAAATGAGATTCTTTACTTGAGATTTATATATTCATAATTATTTTTGTGTATTCATTTGATATTTTAAAATTTAAACATTATCGGTCCATAAAATATTCGACACGATTGCAGTTTTATTTTATGGATTTATTTTAAACATGTATGTGTCAAGTACAAATTAAATAATGATTTTGTTTTATGTTCCAGCGATTTCAGTAACTGTGTGCTTCAAGAATTTTCGATCAGCCTTAATCCAATTGTTCTAGATTATCACACTTACATGGTTATATAGGTTCTTCAAACTGAATATTATTAATAAGTTATGATTATTTTTTTATCGGACAATATTTCAGAGATCAGTTTCATAGAAATTCTGTCAATAGTTTCTAAAAAACATTTCTGTAATTGTTGAGCTGTAGTGTTAAGGAAATAAGCGTTGTATATGTTATATACTTACTTGAGAAAACTGTTCTCTTTATGAATTAATTAGGTTTATGAATATTTCTATAATTCTGCAACGTTTCAGGGAAAAACTTGAATAAAGTTTAAAATTTGTAATTTTTTAAAAATATTTCTGTAAGAATTGCATTGTAATTGCGTGGAAATGAATATATTTTATCAAGTAAGTATATAATAAATTCTTTATATTATATACTTACTTGAAAACAGTCTTCTACTTATAAATTAATTATGTTATGATTATATCATTATTTCTCAAATTTGGAAATATTTTAGAAAAAACTTATATACAATTTAAAAATTGTATTTTTTTAAAAAAATATTTCTATATGTTGTAGTTTTATGAAATTAATTTTTCTATGTGTCATGTAATTATTTAAAAAAAGAGTGCTCTATCTATAAATTAATTTAAAATGATTTTTAATACAATTAAAAAAATAGTAACCAAAATTTTACATAATTATGATGAGGAGCGGGTTTGACATTTGCTTATTTTTGTTTGCTTGTGAAAGAGTAAATATAAGTAATTAACCTCTCCCATTTAAACTTTCGAGCAAAATTAAAATTCTAGAAACAAATCAGAGCCTTAGATATTCTAACAAAACATGCATAAATTGAATGCTTCTATGTATAATACATTTTGGCGTTCTCAGGGATTTTGTGCTTAGAGCTCCGGCCTTTGGTTCAAAAGTCTAAGGGTACGATTCTCACTTCATTCGTAATTTATTTGTTACAAATCCACTTTAAATTGTAGATCTCGTTCAAAATAATCTTCTGTGCAAAAAATGACGTTTAAAAGAGAGACAAACCCAGAATATTTTAATCAAAATCAGTGTTGGAATATAAGAAACCAATAAAACACTTCTTGTGTTTACAAGCATTCAGTAGTGGTCAGCGTGTCTGACTGCGGATCAGAAGGTCTTGGTTTCGAAACCCGGTTCGGGCATGGATGTACTTTCTCTCTCTATCTATCCTGTCTTTGTCCTTTCCTTGTATGAATTTGGTGTGAATGGTTGCCTACCCGATAAACGGGTACCTATGGCATGTGTGTAGAGTAAAGTCGTACTTTTACTTTCGTAGTGCTCTGATTAAAACGAAAGACGCTCCCAATCGACTTAATTCGCATAGCATAGCGAGCTTGGCTTGTCCAAGTGTCATTAGTAAACAACAACAACAACAACTAACATTCAGTATGTTTTATTAACATAATATATACCTTTTAATCATTCTTATTTGAGTTATTTCTTTTTACCTTTTTCTCAAATTGATTCCAATCATTGGAATAACACTTTTAACACGCATATACAATGATTACCACATGAGGGCGTTTTCATCGTGATTTCTCGTAAAGATAAATAAAAGCAAACATCATTCTCCGCCTTGAATGTTTGCGCAAGTTTACAAAATTTCAAAAAGATTGTTAAAAGTAAAGATCCGCTTCGCAAAGGGGGAGAAAAAAAAATTCTTAATCAGAGCAAGCGCTTCATTGGTTCGGAAGGTGTGACGTCAACCGACCGACTCCTCGATGCGCATGTTTGGATGTTTTCGCGAATATCAAACGCAGGTAGATCTCGTTTTCCGTCCGCTGAAGAAGCTGCGTTTCAATTGTTTCCCGAGAGTTGGAAGATGCGCGTATTATAACTCCTGCCAATGATCTTCCACGTCCGATTTCTCGGACTTGGCTTTGCTTCGAATAACGGATTAATAGTGCGTCTTCATCAGCGAAACGGATATATATATATGACTCCTATTGAATTCTCATCTTCATCTCTCATTATTTGACATTCTCTAGTTTATGTGGTAAGTCTTCTCTTCCCTTCATTAGATGAAAAATTTCTTAAGTTATCGTTAGAATTTTATTTAAATTAATATTAAACAAGTCTGATTCTACTGACATGGGTTTGCATCGAATAAAGGAAAAAAATCGTTTTCATAGTAAAAAAGGAAAAGAATCGTTTTCATGATGGCAAAATTTTCTAGTTATAAAAGAGGAGAAAAACAAACATGTTTATATTTGTAAAAAGTTCGAAGTTTTTTTTTTTAAATTTTTTTCATTTATAATTCTGTGATGATTTGATATTTATTTCAAATATTCTTTCTTGAATAATTCATAAAACCTAAAATATATTCCATAACTTAAAACAAACCGTAAAAATAAATAATAAATAGCGATAAATGAAAATAAATCTTTCAGTCGTGCAGTACTTTTTTATATTTATTATCACACCATAACTTGATTGTTCTTTTGATTGTCATTTTTAAATAATGCCAGTTTCTAGAAACTTAAGAAAATTTCGCAACTGAAAATAAACGGTTTAAAGGATTAAGCAGTAAATAAAAAATAAAGTTCAATATTTCTTCATCTTTTGTCTTTCTCAAATAATGATAATTTCTGAAAATTGAAAGTGATTTCACATAATATTAAAAAAGTTAACAATCAAAAGCAAATCTTTAAATATGAAGCCTGACGAAATATTAAAATGTTTTCTCTGTGTATCAATTTAGTATATGCTATTCCTTGTTTAATTTAATTTTATTTTTATTTATTTAATTTTATCCATTTAATTTGAATAGTTGCCTTTTGTGGATTTTAAATTAAAATGAGATAAATTGACATAATATTATTATCTTTTAAAAATATATATAAACATTGCTTTAAAAAATTTAGGTTTAGTTTTTTTAAGTTTTTAATAATATATTTTTTAATAAAAATAAAACCAATAAGTCATATAGCGAAAAAATATTCTTTTAAACATATATGAGTGTGATTTCGAACACGTTTCTTTGAATTCCTTTTTCAATATTACTGTAGAATCTTAGTAACTTTCTTTACAAACAGTTTCTTAAATTTTGTATTCTGAACTCAGGAAACATTTCTCTTTATAATTCTATTTTGAAAGTCGGTGATACAATGTTAATGCAAACAAAACAATATCATAATCATTTGTGTTCGCAAGTATTTGAGTAAGTTATCGGATTAAATAAACCAATTTAAGATAATAAAAGTAAGTATTGCGTAGATGCGATTTTTTTCGAAGACTAGCAGTAATTAGTAAATAATCATTTTCAATTAAAATAATTTAATTAAATTTTAAGTAGTGATTGTCTATTAAGAAAATGTGATTTATCTTAAATAAATTTTATTCATGGATCCAACAGTCAAGAAAATAATTAATTTTAATAGATTTTGTGTCTATTTTGGCACTATATTGAGAACTTTGATCTTCAAACAGACTGTAGTCGTAGAATCTGCTGTGCATATCTTTCATGCAAAATCTCGTTGCAATTAATGAATATCAATGATTGTAGTTGAGGAGTTAACTAAGAATTTGCACAATAAACTGCCACTAAGTTGCAGTTACAGTTGATTTTCACAATATAATTTTACACGTGTTTAAAAGGTTTTAACTGTTGGAGTTACGTCATTAGTTGGGAGAGATTTTGGTGACTTGGTTGCTTATACGACGTTGATCTAATTATCTGAAAGTAATGAGTTTGAATCCCGGTTAATTCGAAGATCCGATGAAGGTGGCTTAGATATGTTAAATTGGTCATGATCGCAATGTCCTTCAAGAGAAATGATACCTTTTGGTGTGGCAGGTCAAGTATTACGGGGTTTTCTGTTTGATCATTGCTTCAAAATAACGAAGACTCTCACCCGCCTTCTTCTATCTAACTGGTAGAGCCCAACTCGACTAGGTACCGGGAAGCATGCTGATGTAACAACAACATAAGTTGTGTGAGAATTTGGCACCATTGTTAATCACGCCAAATTCTGTTACAATAGTACTGTTATAAACTCCAACGCCCGTCTAAGATTAGACATATGCTGTAATTTTGGTGACTCATTGCCAATGAGACATGCAGCATAATGCGGATCCAGTTTAAGTGTACAATTTAATCTTAATCCATCAATTAATTTGAAAAATGATTACAATCGCGATTTCAGTTTAATAATTTAAACATTTTTTAAATACTCACAGAATCATTCTCTGGATTTTTTGTTAAGAACTTTGGTAAAATCCTAGGAGAGCCCACATCTTTGGTTAAAACCTGAAAAAAGCACCGAGCCAGAACGAAATAACAAAAATAATTTGGTTTACGATATCTAGTGTATCGAAATAGGGTTATCAAGATTGATGCAAGCCACAATTATCGCCAACCAAAATCATTCGCGCCAAGGGTGTGGGCCTGCTAGGATCCAACCAAAACTTTCCTTTCAAGTATAGAAAATGAATGACTTACTATCCATATAGTTTTTACTGGTTTGTTTGTCAATAAGGCCCGTTATTTGCAAGTTTTATGTCAACCTCTATATATTTGTTTATCAATGAACAAAACATATTGCTGAAATATACATGGGGCTATTGGCTTGTTTGCCACTTTATGATCAGTTTTTTTTCCCTAATGATTACTAATTCGACCATGATCTACAATTTAAAAATTACTCTGATCAATGCAGTTATTCACACCTGATGTGAGAATCCATTTCGCGAACGCATGAAATGAAGAAAAGTAGCCATTCAACAACTAGTATCGCCTCATTATGATTAATTAAATTTTTTTTTGTTTTAGCGCTGACAACAAAATGCAAATAATGTTGCATCAATTTATCTCTAATGTTTCCATGACAATGAATACATAAGATTTGATCTCGTTTAGGTACACAAGATTAAATTTTCAATGTCCAGTCGACTTCCGTTGTCACTTTAGTGGGAGACAAAGTTCATGGCGAAAATACTTATTCTTTCCGAGAGGCTGGCTATCGACTCGAGAGCAATAATAATTTTTGACTTTTAGCCATGCGTCAGAAATTTTTCCAAGGATGTAAATCATATGACAGAGTCATGTGCTTGCTTATTTTATTGGCGGATATATAAAGAATCGAGTTTCCTTTCTGTCACATGAGAAAATCTCTCTCTTTTGTACTTTTTATCTGAAAATGGCTCAATGCATTTCCAACACATAATACTCGTTTTCTTTATAACACAAGGTTATCTCGATTTTATGCTTTTATCTTTCTCATTTTCTGTTTTGTAATTTATGTATTACATTCATATCACAAATGTAGTTCTTTTGAGATCTAATTTAAAAATATACTTTTGTGTTTGATCATAATAAGAATAGTTTAAGAACCAAGAAGTGTGTCTCTAATTATTCTTTTGATGGTCAAAGTAAATTTTAGTCTCAGCCTATGTTAAAATTAAATGTTTCGGAATTTAGTTTTACTTAATTATTTGAAAGCAATCATGTTTTAGTTACGTTACCTTAAAAAATCTTATAACATCCAGATAAAAAAAATCTGGTGTCCCAGTAGACGAAATGTTTTGACTTCTGCTTGCCAAGTCCATTATTTCCCAAAATGATAAAATTTTGATTTAAAATTTCAAACATTTTGGCAGCTTAAAAATTAATTGAAGTATTTCAATTAAAGTTGTGGATTTAAAATTTAAACGTTTGTATTTCAAAGGGTTTTTTTTTTCTAAAAGCTTTTCAAACATCGTTTCTACTAAAATAATCATAAAGAAACAAAAATAAATAAATAAGAAAAAGGAACGATGAAATTATTTTCATTTTGTAATTATTTGTATTGTATTCAACATTTTGATTATAAATTTATTTGATATTTTCTTAGTGTGAGTGAAGCATATACTATCCACAAAAATGCTTAAATGTAACACTATTAAATATTAGGGCGCTCCGTGGCTGAGTGGTCAAAGTATCACTCCGCTAATCGCTTGAGAGCATAGGAGTGTGGCTTCGATTCCCACCATGGCCCTGGGTGTTTTCTTCATTATATTCTGCGGTTATACACCTGTCATTGTACTATTTGTCCTATTATCGACGAAGACTTACAAGCGGATCTCAAGAATCAAGCATACAAGTCTGAATATATGTAATAAAATAAATAAAATATTAAAAATTAATTTTTGAATCACAGAATTGCAGGTGGCGCATTTGCAGCTAGCGTTTCTTTCAGAAATATTAGTTCTCTTTAGTTTGTTACCCTGCTTCAATTTTTAAACACACATTCATTTCAATAGCTCGTGATTCCATTCCACGAGTTATTGAAATGATCCTTGCGTACTGCACTGACTATTCAGAACAGCGCAGTTAAAAATGGATAAATAAAACGATAAATAGATTAAAAATGATTGATGGTACTGTCTCTCCAAGATCATACATTGCACCCAAGGGCTGATTTGAACGGGATTTATAGTTCAAAGTGGTTTCAGTGGATTTTTAATTCTCCACTATAGGTGAGAGCTGGAATCTTGGCTGTGTTAACTTGAAGTCCAGAACATGCGCTGATGATTAAATTGTCATTAAAAAAGCGTTTTAATTAATGTTTTCATTTAATGCTTGAAAACACCAACTAAGCAAAAATTTATTCTTCTTAATTTGATTGTTTCTATATGGGAAGAAATTGGAGAGGGAATTTTTGTGTCACCTCTTTTTTGAAAAGAGCTTCGTTCAAAGAATCTTCACCAAGATATATCCAGTTCTTTAAGAATGTGTTAATAATCTCATTGTCTTTATTTAAACTGCAAATTGTAAATATTTTGTGTTAAAAAATGCTAACAGAGCTGGTAAAGTGAATTTCTATTGAAAGAAATTTTTTTTACTAATTCTATTTACAGGAATTTATCAGTTCTGATTAAAAAAATTTCTTCATCAAAATTTCTGCTTAAATTTTTTTTCTTATCAATTACGCTTTAATAAATTTTCCTTATCAGCTTTATTTACAAAAATTTTTATCAATTCAGTTTAAAGAATTTCTTTCATTGGTTCTATATACAGAAATTTTTATCATTTGTGTGTCGGAAGAAATTTTTATTATCAGTTCTATTAAAATAATTCCTTTACAGTTCTGTTTGGAATGTTTTTTATCAGTTCTGTTTGAAACATTTTCTTAGCAGTTTCTTTTAAAAAAATTATCAAATCTTTTGGAATAAAAATTTTCTATTTTAAGAAATTATTTTACTATAGTTCTATTCGAAGGAATTCTGTTCATCCGAATTTCTGCTTTCAGTAATTAAAGATAAATCTATTTGGAAGAATCAACATAGAAGACGATTCTTTGCATAAATAAGCCAAACTGAATCATCCAAACAGATATTTCGAGTACACAGTTTTTTTTGTCTCACTTAGAGTGTGAGCATCTGTTTTATTTACGTTTCGTTCAGAAACACCTGCTGGAAAAGAAAATACCAGAGTTGCTTATGTCCATGAAATCATTCGTGGCATTGATATCTATTGGTAAATGTAAACACTGAGGAAGAAATGTCATTTTTCACGCAAGTATATTATAATATTCAAAACTATATAAAAAATAAATGTAGAAATTATTATAATGCATTTTAATTTACATAAAATCTAACATACTGATTCGCTATGAAATTTTTTTTAACAGTCAATTAAAAACAGGTTTTCATCAGGATTGTCAATATTAACTCCTCTTTTTTTAAATATCCAATATATACACGCAATTTTTTATTTTTAGCCGATATGTGATTTAAGTACAATCTGATAGAAAAGGCCATGTGTAAAATTTCAAAAGAAGCTCATTTTAAATATTAGTATTTTACTGAGAATAATTTAAAAGCTAAGTGTTTTAGTTTGCCGTCTAATCGCCTTCTCCAGATAATCGATAGTCAACTTATTTAAATGTCTGTTAAACATTATAAAGGAAGCGATTACATGTGTGCGAATTATGAAAAAACATGCAAAAGCATTTCAAGTAAATGACGTTTCTTCCTTTTAGAGTTAAATGTTTTGTCATTAAATGGTTATGAATAAATTTAAAATGCCTCGAAATCACGCTTATGTGTAAAAAATGCATAAATTTTGCGTTTTGCTATAAAATAATTCTCTAAGTGAGGATTTATAAATGCTATTAAAATTATTTTTTTATAATAGCTTATATTATTAAACATAATTTTTTCCTCTGTTAATTTTACAATTATGACACAATAAATAGCAAAAATTAAAATTAAAAAAAAATTAAGAAAAACAATTTTAAGAAATTTAACGAACTTTTTCAGCTTATGTTTAACAAATCTGCTTTTTATTATTTCAGCAATATTAATTAAAATAAAAATTTTAATGCTGTCGTAAGCAAGACAATAGTCTTAAAATTCAAAAAGAGATTGCTTACAAATATTGCAAGTATTAATTTAGAATTCGATTAATTAATTAAATTTTTAAAAATTTAAATCTTTCTTGCCGATTTAAACTAACGATAAAGGAGATGTTTTGACATGTCTTTTTCATTTTGCTTTTTCTGCTGTTCTATTGTCAACGTATTAATGACTTGAATCAACGGAAAACGGCTTCTCAAATCGATGCTTTGCTCCTTATATAAGAAATCGTTTTATTAACAAAATGAACTTCGACTTGTTTGCTGCCGCTCGCAAAATGTGATTTGAAAGCAGGCAGCAAATGTATCGACAAGTCGGATTTACGACACCGTCTTAATGCGATGTGACGTAGATGAAACGTTACCTGACGTCATGGATGTTTTAAACTATTGAGAATCGTAATAAAGTGGCGCACTCAGAATATCAAACGTAACGAAAGAAACATCTACTTTATGGTTAAAAAAAATCATAATCATATACCCTCAATATTTCCATTTGAAATTATGAAGCAGTTGACGATTGTTTAGCTTTGTTTTCATGCTGAACTAGCAATTAAACAGTTTGCGCTTTGAAAATCAGTGCAGCAGTTCATGGGTTCGGCTCCCACCAAGGGTATGGATGGTTTTAATGTTTCAGAAAATCGTAGATCCGGTCAATTGAATCCATGGGTATAAAAGTTACTTGTATGCACATAATCCACACTCGCAATATCGATAAGAATAAGCTCTTAACAAATGTTCCCTGAAAACTGGAAGAACTATGAAGTACCCTTCCAAGTGTCAAAAATAGATAGCGGCGCAGATGAGCCCCTTACTGTACCTAAGGTTAATGGGTAGGAACACTCATCCATCATCAAAAGATCTTTTAAATTGGAATCACGGTCAGATGACAAGGTCAACACCTGAGCTAGCATCCTCCTCTCCACAACACATCTACGCTACACCAGCAGAAAGACTTTGAACGTCACAGATTGATTTGGATACGTATGTAACCTACGAAACTCCAACAACCCAGTGAAGGCGAATGTGGTCACCCACCCACTCGCTGCCCATGGCAAGCGAGGCTTCACTTCGCTGATTTTTACATGAGCTGAGAGTAGTTACTCAGCCACGAGGGAAAGGGGACACAAGTATCAAAAATAAAAGATCGTTATCTAAATGATTCAGATCTATAGATTTTTTAGTCTTGATAAATAGAAACATTGATTGCTTCAATCATAAATGTAATAAAAACGCTATAGAATGGAATTAGCTATTGAATATTAAGCACAGCACCAACCGATTGCGGAGAGGTTAGCTTCCTTAACTTCAAAGCAGTAGGTCCCGGGTTCGAATCCTGGTTCGGGCATGGATGTTTCTTTCTCTCTTTGTGTTTATCTTTCTTTATCACTTCACTTTCTGGGTGAAGATGGCACACCCACTTTGTGCCCCACGATATGAAATGCCATCACTTCACCCTTTATAGAGCTGAAGAGGGCAAAGGCCTAAAAATTGGCCTAATGCAGTCCGCCCTAATGCAGCCGGACATTAGTAAAAAAATACTAAGAATATCTTATTTAACTTATTGCATTAACATAAATTATTAGCAATTTCATTGTTTACGTTTTCTTAAATACTTTGTAACAGGTTTTGATTTCATTTCTGCGTATTATTCCTTTTAATAAATAAATCATATTCATAATACATTTTACAGCAAAATAATTATTTCGAAAATTTTGAATATTGAAAACAAGAATATTAAAAACGTATTTTTTTATTAAATAAAATACACGTGGTGCAATTTTTACGTTTATCATTTACACGTCTTTAACAATCAAACGTTTCATGCCCTATTTCCGCTTCATTTCTAACCAACAAAATGATAAAATGTCTCATATTTTACTATTTTCCATTTATCTGAAAATTTTTTTTTTAAAAACACGAATTTTTTGATTATTTTTTTCAACACATAGTAAATAGTCAGCTATAGAAAATCATTTTAAGATTTTTTGAAGATTCATTGATTTTCATTTTTAAAGGACAAAAGGCTTCGTAGTAAATTTTCGGGTCACAAGGAGGAAACCAAGAAAACAGAAATGTAATATTCTTCGAAGATTGTTTTGTGGTGATTAGCATCTGAATGTTACATTCCACTCTGAAGAGTACAACCTTACCACTGGGCCACAGTAAACCATGTAATGGGCCATGTAATGTAATTTTGGAAACCATGTAATGGGGAACTTAATGGATTAAAACTGTTAATAGCCATGATGTAAATTTTGTTCCCGGAAGACATTTCATACATAGAGGACCTTATTCACGTGTTGTAAGAGAGGAAACAGAACACTTTCAAGCACCTACTTCAATAGTTCTACATAACGAATCCCAGCCACTGTTGAATAACGGCGCACCATCCATCTGCCATTCTTAACAGTGACTGGAATCGTACCCAGGAACTTTCATATTCAATAATTGCGGCAAGCATTCTTAAAATATATTAATTGCAGAACACTCTGAGATATTTATATATACAATTGCAAATCTGCCTCAGTTACTAATTTAGATTTATTTTTATTATTGAAGGTTTCGACTTTTTTTAAGATGTCCAATTTAATTCGAAATTATTTTAACTATAGATCCTGGACAATATTTAATTTTATGCAGAAATAAGAAGTAAAAAGTAAAACGATAATAGGAATTTTACTTTTAATACATTTTGACAATTTTTATCAATCGTATTATTTTTCAAAGTTTTCATTGTTAAGTCTCCACGTTTTTTTCATATTTGCATCTAAATGCTTATAAACGCGCTGCTCTATTATAGTAATGATTTTTAATCTTGTATAAATATAATTTGAAACATTTCGATTAATCTTCTCGACAATGGGGTAAAAGAGCAGTTGATTTTACTGTCTCAAAATTTTTTGATGATGCTCCCTAAAGTCCAATCCAGTGATAAGAGCACCTTTTATTAAAAGCAGATTCGTGAATGTGGGTTAATGGGCTCTTACAGTTTCAAGTTAATGGGCAAAGAACGTGAGGAACTTACAGCCATCAGTGAATTTTGTATCATTCATGGGTCCCCACTGAGAATAACACAAGACTTACCTAACCAGAATCTAAAACTAAATTAGAAATTGAAAATACATATAATTTATTATTTTGTGTGTGTGTGGTATCAAAAATGAAATCAATTATCTTTATAACAATTAATGATATTTATTTTAATGGTATCATTAAGGAAATGGCTTGGCTCCACAGTCATATTCTATACAACATTAATAAAATAAGCTTACACTACTAAAACCGAATTACTAGAGGCATCTGAACTTACGGCAGGATACGAACCCACGAGCTGTTAAATAAGAACGCTCACCATTCAACTGGTAGTTCTGCTAAAGCAAATAAATATCTGTTTCCTATATAGATCGTTCGAAGCAAACTGTGGAATAGTCCCATCCCTATAACTAAATAGTTCACGGGTTCGATTCTCACATTTTGTATGGAGATATTTGTAATGATTTGGAATTCACTTGAAATCATAGGTTTTATCTAAATATAATCACAGTTTACGCATTATAATCGATATAAAAAGATAAATTTTTTGAAGTAATGCTACGGTTCTATGAAACAAACTTTTTATTCCAGACAGTTAAATCTTATCAATAACATTTATTGTTTTTAATTTGAATACATTTTTGTATGATATAATTAGTAGATTTAAATTATAACTAATGTACAGAAATAACAAGTTCTTACATTTTGGAGAATATTTTATGCATATGAGTCACTTTTTGATTTTTAGCTTTAATTATTGTTATTTATTGTCAGATTTTTTAAATTTGTATTTTAAAAACTTCTCACATTACAAAAGTTCTCAAACAAATTTAGTTTTAACTTAAACTCGCAGATTTGATGTGTTGCTTTTATTTGACTTCTTTTTATATTACATATGTATTTTTATACCATTAAGTATTAAGTAGAATTATTTAAAAAATATTACCAAAATTCCTTACTTACATGTATTAGTAAATATAAATCCAAGGAAATCAAGATAATCAAAAACATATTTATGTTGCTTTCGATTCATATACGTGTGAGCATATCACTTATTTATGGCCACGATGGTTAGCTAACTGCTTCAAAATTGATTTTCTTTCAAATATTTGACCGAATGAATTATGATTAATATACTAATAGTAGAGAATTCTAATAGTAATAATCAAAATAAAAAAACCAGATAAAGGAAATTGTGAAATTATGTTTTTTGGAGTCAAAGGATAATTCGCTTGCAATTGCTGTTTGACAACAACAGCTGGGAGATGGATTTTATTTTCAGCATGGACATCTATCTGGTACTGCATGGACATTTATCTGCATGGAGTACTTGAAAAATTTACAAATTTACAGGAATCTGTTATGTTATACATAATTATAGCTAATTATCTTAGTATTATGGGAAGTGTTTTCTCAATCAATTTATGAACTAGATATTTAAATAAGTCTCAAGAGATCTCATATGCTTGGCTATTTGATAATCGTTGAAAAAATTCACGTCTCAGCTTCTGTGTAATAACATATGGGAATATATTTGAAGCACCAGTTATATGAATAGTTATCAGACGTATTAATTATGTTATAAAATTCATTATTATACATTTTTCACTGTTATAAATAAATTTTTATTAGGTACTCTTTCTGAAAGAATAAATTTGTTCATTTTGTTTTAAAACGGTAATTTCAGAAATGAAAAGGTAATGTTTTATAGCAGTATTTATTGTTATAGAAATAAACAATAAAGGTAAAATCTTTTGCAATGTCATCAATAGATAATATTACCATCAATCAATCACATACCTATACACGCTGAAGGAAATCAAAAATATAAAGGACGTCCTGCCATCTTATAACATAAAACAGAAACTTCCAACACTTTAAAAAAGCAATATTGTAAATTGTTAATTTTTTAATCAAGAAATATTCTATTTGGACTTATTTCATAGAAACATAATAATTAATATTTTTGTTTTTTTTAATTCCTTAGTGCTATGATTTTCACTTTTCCGTTCTACGAGGGGGTGGAAGTGATGGTATCTTTTTTTTATATAGTGAGATACCCAGTGTTCCAGCATGACCCCAAAAATGGGAGGGTCTTTGTCGTTTAGAGATTCGTCATTAGAGACCAAGCAAAATTCCAGATTTTGCTAGCCATCTCTAGTGGCATCATTTTAAATAAAGGACATCTTCGGTTGAGTCGAGATTCGAACACATTTCCTTCCTATATACACACACACACACACACACACACACACACACATATATATATATATATATATATATATATATATATATATATATATATATATATATATATATATATATATATATATATATATATATATATATATATATATATATTATATATATATAAATATATATATATATATAAATATATATATATATATAAATATATATATAAATATATATATATTATATATATATATATATATATATATATATATATATATATATATATATATATATATATATATATATATATATATATATATATATATATATATATATATATATATATATATATATATATATATATATATATATATATATATATATATATATATATATATATATATATATATATATATATATATATATATATATATATATAAATATATATATATATATATATATATTTATATATATGTATATATATATAGATATAGAGATAGATAGATAGATATTTGCATAATTAGTTTAATAATGTGTCCAGAAATGGATCTTCTTGGTAAAGGTTTTCAGAAGTCATCGTGAAAACAGTTCGTTTTCGTGGAAGAGTGTGGGTTTCATTCAACTCACGTTCTGTTCCGACATGCAATGTACGGCGGCACAATTTATGGAGAAAAAAAAATGTCTTCTTTTGGAGGAACAGACGAATAAAAATAAACTCGGTCAATTCCCACTAAAATTTTTAGTCTTAAATAGTTCAAGGCTGCTTGGCTTGATGGCCGAAAAACTCAGCTTCCATCTTCCGCCAATTAAAAGGGCGATTCCATGCAGTTATGCGAATGGGGAGCTGCTAATGAAGTCTCCCTTGAATCAGAGCATGGCGTGAAAGGGGTGATACCTTGGCGGAATGTAACATGCGCTTCCAAGAACTGGGTTGGCGCTCCTGAGGCCGAGTGAATAGTTAAACACTTTGCATAAATTCGTGGGGAGTGGAAATGAAATATTGAATATTTATTTTAAAGAAGTCCCATTTATATATACTTGTGTTCTATTTCAGTATTTATGCCATCCAGTTGTAAAGCCTTCTAGATTATAAAATCATGATATTAGATTTGCAAATTCATCACCAGGACAAGCAAGCTCGCCTTTGTAAATAATAATCATAACAATTAAAAAACAATTTTTAAATTATTTTGTGATATGTGTAAAGTCCCGTTAACCAGGAAAAAAAATGGCACCTAATAAGACGATTTTATACCAATAATAGAGTAATATGTAACTAATACGTGGTTGTTATTCTGATAAACCATTTGTGATTCTTAAAGACAGAGTTCTCGGTCCGAATATATGTTTTCTTTCTTTTACACCACTATGGTAAAATTTTGGGACGTAATCGCTCTATAACAGAATGCGCTTGAGTATTTTCAAAGATAAGGAAATTTTGGTATCTAAAAGGTTTTCCATCGCACACCGAATGAAAAACTTCACTTGTCGAACAAACAAAATCACGCTGCAACATCGCGGCAAACAAGTATTTATTTGAAAAGGGACTGGATTCCATAAGGCCGTTTTAACAACACTCAGATTTATTTAGTGTTGATGCATATCGTTAACAAATGTCGAGTGGGATATGATTTAATTTTAGGTTTTTAGTTTTTACTTTTTTAGGTTTTTTTTTAAAATAACTTTCATTGTTGAAATTGTTAAAATAATGACTTTAATATATTTTTATGTTTACTTAAATTTGGACATAAACTTTGAAACAATTTTTTTATCGTATGTTCTACTTTGTTTTAATTCTCATTAAGTATACGTGAAAAACGGTATGAAAAAATTTAGTGACACTTTAGCAATATTTGTACCAATTTCCAATTTAGATTTATTGGATTATTGGAGAACAAATTTATGCTATGTTGTGTTGAAAACTTCTAGATTAGGAAGTCATGACAGCAGATTTACGAATTCATCAACAGGGCAACGGAGCTACTCCTTTGTAAGCCGAGCTGGTAGCCGAATGGTTAGCGCTCTTATCTTCGGTTCAACAGCTCGTAGGTTCGAATCCTACCTTAGGCATGGATGTTTTCAGTGGTTCGGAATCCACTTTAAATCACAGGTCCCGGTCTAATTAGCCCTCGTGAGCAAAAAATGACCTTTGAGCTACAAACAAACTAAACCAAACTACTCCATTGTAAATAAATGAACAAAGAGCAACTAACAAATTAATTATTTTGAAACATGTGTAAAGTCCCGTCGACCAGGAAATAAAATGACCTCAAACAGAGTTTTTCGCCAATGATGAAATATTATTTAAGAAATAATATGAAAAGATTGAACTGGTTAAAATATTGCTAGATTGCTATGTATTTGGCTATATTTGTGTCAATTTTCTTGGTCGACGGGATTTACGTGAGATTTAATTATGAAACTGTGTTAATTAACATGAAACTAATCAAAATAATAATAATTTATGGAGTAAATTATTCCTCATATGATTAGTTTATAAACTGAAAATATATATGGTTTGATTAATTGAAAATGTAAATAATTAACCTTTTGATTAAATAAAAATGTATCTTTTGATTATTAAAAAATGATTAAATAAAATAATCTTTTGATTAAATAAAATTTTTTCATGGAATTTTTATCGCTATAGCATGAACGGCTTACAGATTCATTTTGAACCTGTTATTTTTTCCAATTGTTTTATTTTTAATTTATTATTTTACATTTCATAAAGGAATTTGTTTGAAATG
Source organism: Latrodectus hesperus (assembly GCA_037975125.1). Taxonomy (NCBI): domain Eukaryota; kingdom Metazoa; phylum Arthropoda; class Arachnida; order Araneae; family Theridiidae; genus Latrodectus; species Latrodectus hesperus. Next base: position 77,595,015 of record CM075858.1, on the reverse strand, counting down.
ATGCAATAGAAATTAAAAAATGATAAAAATAAACTTGCCAGCATTACTTTCATTATTTTTTAATTTCTGCATTTGGTTCACTCCAATATGATTCATCATTGACTGCTATACCCTTATAATTACTATTGCTCTGGCAACTGATTCGGCGCTTAGTGGGAAATACAGTGAGAAGGGTGTCAAATAAGTATCCTCTGCTTAACGAATTCAAAACTATAGCTATGTGACCGAATCTGTTCTTGGGCTGACACCAATTACACCACGCTAAATCAGAGACATCAAGTTTGTTTGCAATACATTTCCGACTGCAGGTCGATGACCTGGTTGGTTAAGGCGTACGTTCTCGAATGCAAGGAGTTCGAATCCCGACTCAATCGATGTACTGACAGCTTGGGCATGTTAAATATGTCGCGGTCGCAATGTCCTCCAAGTAAAATGATAGCTTTGGTGGAGGCAGGTCAAATCTGGGGGTTTCCAGCTGGATCACTGCTTCGTCATTACGAAGCCCCACTTTCGGGCTACGATGGCACACCCAGGGAGTGGCCCACTATGTAAGGGACCACCGCTTCCTCCCCTTGTGTTGAAAAGTGGAAATCCTAGCTGGGTATTGTTTTGAAACAACAACATATTTTTGGCTGACTGATGTGTTACTAAACAAAGTCAATCGCCTCCTTTGAACCATGATCAAGTGACGGGGTCGACACAGGAACTAAAGAGCCCTCCCTTTTATATCTCACCACTCAAATAAAACATTGGACTAAGATCAGTTTTATATAACAAAATCGCAATTTGCGCAATTTTCCCCTGTGTATGCATCTTATCACCTTCCAATCATGACAACGAAACCTTACCAAACCACGCCAATATGGCTATAACCTCAGTTTCTACGAATTTTTAACGAATATGGACCCTTTTAACAGATCCACAATGGAATACCAAACAAACCGTTTCTGTTTGGTTCAAACAGAGTTATTCTAAACACCTGTTGAGCGATAAATATCATGAAGTCAATCGGTGATTATCAATCTAAAACCGTTTCAAGATTACTTTAAAATATATTGAAGATTTTTTTTCTTATAATCAGTTAGTTGTTAGACTCACGGTGCCTAGTATGGTGAGGCTTAGGCTCGATACCCGTAAGACAGCAAAGAACTATAAGATACATTTGAATGTTTTATCGGGTATTGAAATTTAATTTCCTTGTTGTGACTAAATGCAAGCAAATCTCTTTATTATTTTTGCTTTCCCTTTTTTCGAGGTAGAAAAAAAAAACTATTTTCCTGCGAAATTATTGAAGTGTGAAATTTTGAAGCTTCCGATTGTTGATGATGTCTTCCATTTATAAATAAAAATTCGAAAACAATTCCTCAATTTAATGTTATAAAAATTGAGAAAGATTCGTTGGAAGTATTTTAATTTGGTTTAAATTTTACATTTTTTATTTTTTATTTTGAGAAGAATTTGGAAATTTTTTATTTTGAGGAACATTTGGATATTTATACATTATCATATACACACTTATACATTATCTAGCCTTTATTTAGGGCAATGGAATCCAAAGAAAAATTGAATGCAAAAATATAAAAGTTATAGTGAGTCTAATAAATCTATTTTTATCCAAGTTCTTTATTAAATGTTTATATAATTATCGAGGCTATACGTATAATATGAAATTATGTTAAGAGTTCCTTAACATTAAAATGAATTTTTTTATACTTTTTATGAGATCTTTAATGAATTACAAATTTTAAATAATTTTAATATCTAAACTGTCTTTAATTCCATATATTTCGAATAAATTTGGCACTCAGTATATTAAACGTATTAGTTGAATAATACAAACTTAAACGCTTGGCTGTGAAGATGCATACTCTTATTGATAATTTTATTTCAACAAAATAATGCAATCTTATAAAAGGAAATCTTTTGACACCTTCTTAGTTGGTGGTTCAAATTTTCAATGCTTTTGTAGAACTTATTAATTTTCACACTGTGTGTGTTTGAGTGGGTGGATCTTATTTCCAAGAAAGGCTTTCATAGTTATTGACCTATGTCCAAATATCGCAAGAGAAAAAACCAGGAAAACTCCTAAACATCCATCCCAATGATTTGCATTCTTACTTTTTAGATGCAGGAAGTAGTTATTCAACTGTAACTGTGACTGAATCTGGCTCTTTGTTTTTCGGAAAATTGGTTTTGTTTTTTAAGCCCTGTTCTTATACACGTACTTCATTCTTCTCTGTATGGAAAGCAAAAATGGATTCTGACCAAGTACAAAAATTCACATTTGGGCTAAGTTGGTAGCCAAAGGATTAGATCTCTTGCCTTGAGTTTAAAAATTCGTGGGTTCGAATCCAACCGTGGTCTTGGATGTTTTTTTTTTGTTTTTCAGTGATTCAGAATCCCCTTTAAACCATAGATTCTGGTCTAATTAGCTCTCGTGTGAAAAAAATGACAGTTTTGACAAACCAAAGGAATCAAATTATTCATATCAGAGGAATCGAACCCATGAACTGAAGATCAGAATCCAATTAATTCGGCTTTCACACCAAAGGGCTCTTAACTTTCAGCTAAGTTGAGAATGAAAACTGGGAGTATGTAAATAATTGGTAAAAAAATATACATAATTATAATAATTAAATTAAAAAAATTATTGGAAATTTAGTACTTAACTCAGTCACACACTTCGATTCGCTTCTGCACGTGCATTTTCAGTGACTTCAACTGACGTATTGGATGAGTCGAAAGCATGGAATAGCGGCGGCCTATTGTCTTTGCAGCAGCAAGTTTAATAGGGCATGAAATTGCGTGTGCTAATGGGATGCGAATGCGAACAATGATTTTTTGGAATTGAATCATCGCAGAAGATACATATCAGAGCAGATTGAAAGGAAAATAGACAGCTCGTGATACGGATGCTTTTTGTTGTAGAAAAAAACAACTATTAAACAGCTTGGTATTTGAAATTTACGATCTTTTATGTAAAAGAAATGGATACAACTTATAAATAGTAATACCTTTTATTGAATAAAATTGTATTCTTTATTGTATTATAGGAAGAGATGTTGTTTGAAAATTAGTTTCATTTACTGTATCATTTCAATCTTTTTCCACAGCAATCAAATATATATATATATATATATATATATATATATATATATATATATATATATATATATATATATATATATATATATATATATATATATATATATATATATATATAGGAATTTGATGTTATTACATTTCACTAGATAATATGCCAAAACATCTTTTTGAGTAAGCGATAAATTGATCTCAACTATTGTATTTCTTTGTAAGATGACAGTGAAAATTAATTTATATTAAATCTTAAAAATTAGTAGTTATTTATAACTCCTGAAATTATTTTTATTGGGTCATAACTTTTTGCAGACGAAAATAAATAAAAGTTAAAAGTGAAAGCTAGATTTTGAAATGTATGACACCGTCTGGTTCGCATCTTAAAGTTCCAATCTTCAGAAAAAATTATTTTTTTGGCGGAGTATTTTCTTCCAAGCACAAATTATCCAAATGGTGGGCATTAGCCAAATTAATGTATTATAGAGACATTAATATTTTTAACTTTTATAAGTTATATATACATTTTTCTATACTTTATTCTCTATAGATTATTATATAAAAACATTTTATTTATTACAAAACATATTTTTATAATATATCTTCCTTTTTGTTTTTCTTGCGAAGTATATCAAAGCAATATCATTCAATCAATTTGATATTGTTAACTGTTAATTTGTCAGTTAATTGTCAACTGCATGTTGTTTTCGATGTCTTTTTGTACATGATGGCTCATTATGGTGGGAATTTATTGTTTAAATTTTTCTAATCATTATAAGTCTCTATGGCCAAAGTATTCAACATCCTTTATCTTTAGGAGGGTATCGAACCAGATGAATGCATTACTATTAACCAATCAGCTGTCAATATTCGGCCTAATATAGTTTTGAGTAGATATAATCACATAAACTTATTGCATGCTAATTTGAACATCAGAAATGTCTTTTCAATAGCAACAAATTATTTACTAGAATATACATTATTTGTGGGTTGAGGTATATATATAAAGCAAATTAATGGAGATATAAAAAATACAAATTAAACAGGAAAGCGTCCCTTTTTCATAAGGGTCGAAGATGGTCAGTAAGAGCATTTGGATGCATACAACGCATTCTAAGCAAATTGAATACTTTGTTTCGAAATACGTATCATTAGACTGCAGAAAAAATAAATAGAAATAAAGAAATACAATAATACATAAATGAACAAATCATTTAAGAAAAATTTTATGAAGTACAAGAACATTTCAATCATATTAAAACGCAACTGACAAAGTTATCAGTAAAAAATTGGTTGATTGGTTATTTAGTTTCTTGGATTTTTCATAGGTTGTATTTCATCACATTATATAAGTATTGCGTCTTTCTATCTTACATATGTATTGTTACCCTAGTACAAACTAGATTTAAATTCATCTAGTGCTCTAAGAGTTCCTAGTTTAATTCTGATCTGTACAATTTTTCTTATCACTTATATTTATCTTTCATTTAAAATATTATTTTCGTTAAGTTAACTTTTCTGCTTTGCCTCGCCGTGGTATCGCTATCCTGAATGTACTGGTCTCATGTCTTGATTTTATAGTTATTCCTAGCTAGCTAAGCAATCCCTAGTTATTTTATATCGCTTTGAGTTACTTTTAATTATTTTATGTGGTCTCTATTCAATGCATAAAAGTACCTTTTAATTGTGTTGTGAAAATTTTTATAGTTGTAATCCATAAGTCTAGTGCGATTTTTTATGGGTTTTCTTTTATGTTATCCACCCCACAAAAATTAATTTGAATGTTTATTTAAATTTTTAAAAAAGATCTTACCTTGCGATGAAATTTAAGCCCCCGTGTTATAATATATATATATATATATATATATATATATATATATATATATATATATATATATATATATATATATATATATATATATATATATACTTTATGTAAATTATACAACACACTAATTATTTTATATAAGAAATGCTAAAATTGATCCCTATTAATTTACAATTGTTATGTTTTACAAAATGAAGTTGTTGACTTTCCGATAAACAACTGTTCGCTGTATTAATCGAAATGAATCGATTCAACGGAACAAATAATGCAACTGCTGCAGTGATCGGTTTGTTTTAAGGATTGCAGTGTGGGACAGCCGGTGACTTCCGCGTGCTGTTGCACTGACGGTCCACTTCTGCTGGTCGGAACTGAAGGCAAAAGTGCTTTCTAGGCCACGGCTTTCCCGAAATAGCTTCTTAACCCAGTTATGGAGGGTCCCAAGCATTTCATTAATTGCCGATCCCGGCTAGGAACAGGTAGAAGCGGGTCGCCCATCTGTGTCAACAACCTTTGCGATGTTTGTGTGCATCGGATAAACTGTTGTTGGGGGGAATGTGTGTCCGGTTCAAACACAGAAAAGGGGATGAGCTATTTTCCCTTTCATCGAATGAAGAAAACTGATTACCATGCAAGACTGATTTCGATTAGAGAAGATTCGATGAAGATCGATGCAATGGGGACACTTTTACCTTACGATGTTTGATTATAAAGTTAGTGAGAAATATTTCCTATGCTATTGGGGAAAAACTTCAGCTAGAAGTTTCATACTATGGCTTTGTCGTGGGACTATGTTTTAAGGTGTGAAAGGCATTGGCTTCGATTCCAGCTACTGTTGCTATAGAGGATTCTGTGTTTCCTTTCTAGTGATATTGTATCTATGAATGGAAGTCCCGGAAGCGAATAAATGGTGGTGGCTTAAATGTCTTCCTTCATCGTTTGACTTAGCTATTCTGTATCAAAACAAGAACAGGGACTTAAGCCACTGCGTTGTGAATTGTCTGACTGTCTTTGTAAGGCTTTTCAGCATCCACTGCATATATTGCTTTCTGAGAGAGCAATTGTGACCATAGGAAATAATGGGCAGTATTCATGTGTATCAAGGGTAGAAACCCAGAAATTTCTCAAGCGCCCATCGCGACGGGCATACTCGTAGAAAGTAGAAGCGCAAAATCCATGTCCCCTTGTTCAATAGTGGCTGAGATCGAACTCAAGACCTTATGTTCCGAACGGGGTATCCTACCTCTAGGCCACGCACAGAAGAAGAAGCTTCAAATTTTTTTCACATATAGGCTTACTAATATATATATATATATATATATATATATATATATATATATATATATATATATATATAAGTAAAAATTTATGAATATATTGACAACAGCTTATATGAATTACTTTTACTAGTCATGTAACATATTCATAATATTTATGTTACAAATTATACAGTATACGATGTTGGTATAAAATGTGAGATGTTGTTTTTCACAAAATGGGCTGAGTATAAATACGATTTTTTGAATGAGCAATACCAGGTCACACGAAATATCCGAAGTATGTTTTTGTTGAAAACTGAAGTTGAATTCTCATCATTTTATGGAGGTACATTTCATAGATATGGTTAACATTCAAACGTCATATTGGAGGGAATTAGGAAGACATCCTTTTATCTCGTTTTGACTATGGATGTGTTGTGCATAGATCTGCTAGGTCTTCTGTCCTACGCAGACTGGATACAGTACATCACTCTGCATTGAGTGTATATTCAGGCGCATTCCACGCATCACCTGTCCAGAGTTTATACGCAGTTTGTCCACAACTGCCTTTAGATCTGAGACGAATGCAGCTATCTCTCAATTATTATGCAAAAATTATGTCTGACTCTCATCATCCATTACGTTCCATGCCTACAACACCTGCACTTTTGAAGCTGTATGATGCTCGATCATACAGCATTCCACCCTTTCTCACACGAACAAAATCTATTTTTTATTATCTAACCTATGTGATGTCCGTTACGACAAAACGGACTTTTTATTACATTTACCTTGGTATGATCCATAGATTAAAATCATCAAGCCTTTTGCTCGTTTTTGAAAATCGGACACAACAACTACTGTCTACCAGAAGCTTTATGCCTCACATCGCTGTCAGTATGCCACGTACACACCAGTTTTCATCGATGGATCTAAATCTGCAGGACATGTTGGTTGTGCTGTAGTTATTGAAGACAACTCCATTCGTCCTGTTCCATCTTGTGTGCTGAAGCAACAGCCATTTGTCAAGCCCTTCAGCAGATGAATACAAGTGATGCTTTCAAATACTGTGTGTACACTGACAGTTTCAGTGCGTTGGAAGCTTCGCTTAACAGTAGTTTTTACTACCATCCCGTTGTGTCTAGAATTTTCTGAGCATTAGATTCCCTTGCTGGCAAGGGATATGACATTATCTTCTGCTGGATCACAAGCCACGTAGGTCTCGATGGCAATGAGAGGGCTGATGCAGCTTCTAAATCTGCATCCAGCCCATCTCTTCCATCCATTCCTTTATTGAATATGAGAAGGTGTGTTAAAAAATGTATTCAAAATATTTGGCAGGAGTTGTGGAACATGCAGGTCACAAATAAATTGCATGCATATTTTCATACATCATTTCATTAACAGTTTTACCAGTATGAAGTGCTGATGTTAGATTGATTCCTCTTCGTATCACACACAGACATTTGTTTCTAAATGAATTGAATCCACGTGAAACGTGTGACGAACTTTTACAATTTATCACATTTTAATTTCATGTCTTGATTTATCACATTTTAATATCATGTCCTGATTTTAACAATTATCATTTACAATTTTTTAAAACCGACCTTTTAACATTGTATGATTTATTGGGAGAGGCACCAAATAGAAAGATTTTTGCATTCTTAAATGCAATAGGTTTTCCCCACTTTATGTATAAATTTCATATAGTATATATTTTAAACTTATGTTTTTAAAATCTGAATTTTAAATTAATTATATACACAGTTTTTTGTTTTAATTTGATTTTAATGTTGCTTGGTTATTCTATATTTTAATAAATAAATAAAAATAGGGTACATTTTAGAAATCAAAGATTGGCGCAGCTTGTCCTATTTGAACCTTGCGCTAGAAAACCCAACCAACCAACCATGTCTCATTACATTTCCTGAAGCAAATTGAATGAAACAAGTAACTTTACCTGTAAAATCAAGGCATGTCGAAAACAGTTTGATATAATCTAACAGATTTTTTTTCATCTTGAAACATCTTCATTCATTTTTATTATTGTATCTACAGAGTATTCTTGCTTACAAGTCAATCTTTAATTCTACTGATTATATATTGCTTTTCAGAAACATTTTCAAATAATTTGTTGGGTGGGATGAAGAAAGTGATCTACAGGAATTCGCCATCATAAAACGTGTTTCACATATTATGCTATTCCTTTTGGCATATAGTAACTTATTTCGAGGATTATTTGCTCTGGCAACAGAAACAATTTGTTTTCTTTTTTGATGTCCTTTTTGTGTAATGCACTCTTTCTTTTTTAAATATGTATGGTGTTTTTGTAAATTAATATCAAAATCACTTTATAAGAAATTTGGTAAATACTATCATTTCAAATTACAAATAACACATTGCTCTTACTTTCGCTCCTTGTTTCATTATCCACCCATCTCTAAAAATATGCTAAATTATTTTCAGAGGGATATTTGTTAATTTTGCATTCAAAAACACAAAAAATAAAATATAATTTAATTTTAATTCATAAAACATAAAGAATAACTGACATAAGTTAAAATTATTTAACTGGAATGAATATGAATACTGCGTGTTCAGATATATCCCACCAAATCATGCTTCTCAATGGTTATTCTCATCTGATTCCTTGTTTTGGTACGAAAAGAGAAGAGTAAACAAGCACTACTCCTATTTAAATTATTCTGGACAGGGCACAGTCATTTTTGAGCAGGATTGCTAAGTAGATAATATAATGTATAATGAGAATTTAAATAATTTGTAATAAAATAGTTTTAGAAGAAAGGAATAATTTATTTTAATACAATAACATTCATTTTTTCCTTTATTTGTATTTCATTTAGAATAAGAAATGAAAAAAAAAAGTTTGTTGAAATAATTATATCTTCTCATTTAATGGCGTAGCTATAGTTAGATATTTTATGTCATTACAATTATTCTCTACATCATTCCTTTAATGAACCTGAAGTTTCAAACAACTATTTCTCACATTGACATGAAGCATTGAACTATCCACCTATGTTTCTGTCCTTGAAAATGTCATATCTTCATGCTTGTAGTCATTTTTTAATCCGTTTTCGATGGCCATTAGTCTAGGACTTTTTAAAATCCTTGAATATAATTGAATATATGTAATTCAATATGTACTTGTGGAGTGCCACCAAAATATAAATTTGTTGCGTTCGTCATTCCAGAGTTAAGATTAAGTAAAAAATTATTGATAAAATATCTTTGCTGCTGTACTGGGACATAAATGTGTTAGTGATCATACTAAAATTTGTCCATTTTTCAAATATTAATGTCCAGAATATAAGCCATAATTAATGAATTGTGTTGTCAATAACAGACGAGTTATAATCTATTGCTATTCCTATATTCTCTTGAAACAGATCCAATTTTAAACTAGCGTGAACTGTTAACAGTTCTATTCCTGTAAAAGTTACTCATTCTTTTTTTTCTAGGCCACCCATCTGTAATTATTATGGTTACAAACATCATGGTTGCACATCAGATTGCTGTTCAGAAAACTGACAGTTTAGATTTTAAAAAAGTTGTGTGGATATAAAAGAACAGACTTTTGCTTAATAACTGGTTTCAGCTCTACTTTAGCCATCAATTCTAATTTTAGATGTTGAAAAAAGTGTGGGAAAAGATTATTTATTCTCTGTGTCAGAAGTTATGGGAAATACAGGTTGCCATAAAATTAGATATAGCTTTTCCATACTTCATCAATGTTATCATGATGAAGTATTCATGTCAGGTTAACAGACCTTCATATCTGGTGCGCATGTTTCACACAAATATTTGTTTCTTAAAGAGCTAAATCCAGTACTGCTAATCATTTTAATTTCATGATCAGATTATAATTGCATTGTCCTTAAATTCTTCAGTCATGTTTTAACTTATAACTTTCAATAATATTTTAATTTTAAATGATTTATAAGGGGAACTTCCCAATAGAAAGCTTTTTCCCTTTTTTAAGGGCTGTTGGGTTTCTAAATTTTATTTAATCTCTACTAATTATTTTAAACTATTATGAATTTATAAATATTTATTATATTGTATACTGTAGTTTATTTCAGTTTTAAAAGCATTTCCTCTTTTTGGACCTGGTACCACAAAACCCAACCTACTGACTTGAGGTATATTTAGCTGCAGATTTTGCAAGCTATGAGTACTATCTCAAAAACAAAACAAGATATTAGTAAAAAAAGCATGTTTCAATATTGAAGAGTGGCAACAGTTTGATACTGAATAATATCTTTTACACTGAATTGCATGGAGAATTTTCACACAATACTCACTGCTTTTCTCCAGAGCTCCAATAGATTTGCATAATGTCTAACAATACAACTATATTCACAATTTAGGAATATCATTTCATAGTTATCTTAAGAAGTGCTTGCAAATCACTACATTGAACTAATATAATGAGAACCTGATTTTCTACATAGTAAAAAAATATTTTGTGCCACTCTTGCTTGCATTGCACACAAATGCAAGTAAGAATGGCACAAAATATCTTATTATACCTGTATTATTGCCCTTTGCAAGTTGAGTTGATTAGTGTTGTATGGATTACATTATGTACTTACACTTCACTAACTTAACACTCTAAACATTTCTATGCTAATTGCTTATAAGTACTGCAGTACTTGTGTGACTTCAGAGTATGTGCTTAGTTACCTCTGATAATATACTGATAATAATTCATAAATGAAAATGGATAAAAACTTTCTGTATGATATATATTGACAAGTTTTATTTGCTTAACTGCAACTTTTGTCATTTTCATAAAACTGGTAATTAAGATTCAACAATTTATATTGTTTAGTTTCTTTTTAAGTCGTTATCATTTGCTCATAAATAGCGATTTTTCTTTCGATATTGAGCCTCAGTAGAAATCAGCCTAGGGCCGTGGTAGCTTAGTGGTTAGGGTATCGGCTTTCCTTTTGGAAGGGCGGGGTTCGATTCCCAATGCCGTAAAGATCCACCGAGCACATGCGATATACGTGCTCGTTAAATCAGGGGAAACGAAAGTCCTGTGATCGGTCGTTGAGCAGTTACCCTGGATGCAATTGTCTGGAGAAAATTTCCTCTCCCTTCAGATCAATGTCAAAATTGAGGGAATGGGTCCTGTGGTGGTGTCATCTATCGGAGGATTTGAAGAGTAAAGTCGTGCTTTCACCTTCGTGGTGCTCCGGTTAAACGAAAGACGCACCCTACTGACTTAAATTCGTAGCCAAGGCATAGTGAGCTTGGCTTGTCCAAGTGTCATAAGTAACAACAACAGGAAGACATTTAAGTACCCACTAAGGCTGATGTGCATATAAAAATAGAAACATCCATTTGTAGTTCAACACGGTCTGGTAAAGAGTCTTCTGTTACAGTGGATAATTAATATACAACATTAATAAGGGTACGCAAGCTCAAAAGGTACGCATGTGATTTTTTTGAATAATACAGAATTGAATAATACAGAGAAGTTATGAATAGCAATTGAGAATATGCGGTCTTATGTACCCCAGTCTGTGACTACCAAATTGATAAAGTTTATGTTGTAGCCTAGTGGCATTGAGGGGGAGGGGAAACAAGTTTCTTGAAGTTACCGCCAGAATGGATGCTCATTACCCGTAATTTGTATATACTAATTACGGGTACGTAAATTCTGGCTGGTGGAGTTGGAATTTACAGCATATCAAAGTAAAAGGCGTATTGGATAAACGTAGAATTAATTATACAAGGACATGATATCATGGTGGAAAAAAACATCAATATCATATCATGCAAACTGTGGTTCCGATATCTGATTTATTGAAGTACCATAGAGTACCATAGTGGTGAGGAGTTCTATATGCCTAAGAATTTCATCAGATTTAATGCTCCTCCACTAACGTGGTGTGTGAATTTGTCAAGAAGAATGTCCGTTCAGTTGTAGACATCGTAACTCAATTGCGATTCATCAATTATTTAAATTGTATGCGAAAACATTCCGCTGTAAAAGAGCGTATCTGAAATTTACTGAAATAATTATTCACAAGTTTCGAACATTTTACAATGTTCACAGCAAAAGATGAAAGATCATATTATAAAATTTCTTTTAATCACTTATTTTGGTAATAGTAATTAATATATTCAAAAATGTTATAAATGACAAATTTTCTATATCAGTGCTGATTTTTCTTCTCCTTTAATGGACCTCCTAGCTGTGTCAAATGAATGTCGTTATCCAAAATAGAAATTACCCAGAAAAGGTTTCTTTTATTTGAGGGTTAATTTGACAGCTGAGATGAGATGGATTGGCACTACCTTTTCCTTCCGTTTTCTTGTGTGTGTAATGGAATTTCTGTTTTTCTTTTTTATTATTTTCGTTTAAAATATTAAATTAATGTTTCTAGCTATTATATTAATAGCGTTTTGTCTAATACTTTTGGAACTTTTTAAAACGCAATGTATTTGATTTTGTTATTTATTAATAATTTTTTCTTCAAACGATTTGTGCAATGTGATCAAAATTCATATTTAATGTGAATTTTGAGAAATAGTTTGCATTTATAAAAACCAAAAATATATTTTTTCAGCAAAATTATTCTTTAACATTTTAAAAAATTAAAAAAAATAATCAGTTTATGGAACAGATTTTTCAGGGCCTTAAAATATGCATCAGTTTTGTTTTGTTAAAGTCGAATTGCTTATGAAGTGGTATTACTTTGTTTTATTATTTCAGTAGTATTTTTCCATTTCCATATTTGTTCTAAGCGACATTAGCTGATAATTCTAAATATGAATTTTGAAATCGTTTTCTCTTTAACAAAAACCACATACATAATTTCCTTCAATGATTATTTTACATTTTAAAACATTAAAAGTTTCCCATGTTCATGGAATTTTTTTCCCGCTGCTTTAAAATATGAATCAATTTTGTTTCGTAAAATTGGAATAACTTAAGTCATTTTATGTTTCGTTATTCCAGTTGTGTTTGTACATTTTCGTATTTGTTCAAAAGTGACGTCACCTGACTATCGGTTTTCCAATCGACGTTCCTTGCCGTAAATGTTTGATTAAAGAAACAAAAAGGAAGAAAACCGTCACCTGCCGTCATTTACATCGATAAAGACTAAATAAAAACATTTTCGTACCAGGTCTCAGCTACAATAACGCATCAAAATTCGAAAGGAAAGGAATATTCAATGAATTACTCGATTGCGTATTAGCTGTGACCGCGAAAACTATCTCGTGCTCCCCTGTGATAGTTCTCACTTGGATGGAGTTCTGGTGAAATATTAGCTTACGTGAACAAGGTATGTTCGAGCGAATCATTCCACTTAACTGAAAAATAAAAAAAGTGGAAAAAAGGAAAAATAATACAATAAAGTTATTTTTTTACTTCACGCATATTAAAGCCCTGAATACATCTCATCGTGCTTGTCTACTAACGTGTCGTGGCATATCTACATAAAACATCACCAATAGAAATAATTTGAATATTAGTCTCTTTAAACTAGTAATAACTATTGGATTATTATCACATACAGGGAAATATAGCATTATCAAAAAAAGAAGTTATATTTATTTATTTCATACAAAACGTTTTGGAAAAATTAGATGAAATTTTCATATAAAGTTAAACAAGAAATATTTAATACTACAAAAGTAATATTTTACATTTTAAATAAAAAAGTGTTGCTTTTGTGTTTTACTTCTGATTTTATGTTTGTAACAATTTTAGTGTTTGATATTTCATGTTGGATGAAACATTTTCTCGATCTAAAAATTGAAATGTGAAATTTGATAAGTTTCAATAAATTAACGATGTTTTGTTAATGTATTTTGGCATCGGTATTAATACACTAAGCTAAACGGCCTTATCAGTGTTAATGGAACGTATCGTATTCAAGTTATATTTGAACACCCTTTAAATAAATTACATATTAATTTTAGGCTCAATTTGTCTTAGTGGGAGAAAAGCGCTCTTTAGAGCGAAAAGTTCTGGGCTCGATACCAATCACTGCTAATCAATGGAAGATGTTATTCCGCTTTTCCTGCTTGAGAGTTAATTAGGTTCCTTCTTTGCGACTCTTGAAATACACTCCACTATCATGAAAAATCCCTCCATTGAATGTTGAATTGCTTTACAAAAGTCCTGGTCAAACAGACCAGGGCTTTTGTTAAACAATTCAATATTTCACCGATTTGTAAAGCATTTTGCGGATTTTTTTTCGCCAATTTGGCTAATTTTGAAAAACTTAAAAATCAGCCAAAGGACTAATTTTGAGATTTTTCAAAAACAACGAAAAGTGTTTACAGGTTTGCCAATTATGAATTTCACAGTGTTTGCAATTTTTTTTTCAATTCAAGATTCAGCCAATATCACGTGCATGTATAATAGCCGAGTAGAATAATAACAGTTTTAATCTTCTGTTGTTTTTATTAACAAACACATAATCTTCATGTAAGAAGATTCATTACAATTTGGGTATTTTATTTGGGTATCTTAAGTCTCTGACATCTAATTTTAACCAAATTCTCATAAAAAAGTAATGACATTTATGTGACATGATACAAGACTGATAGTTAACGTTAAGACTAATGTTAATTATATTAGTAAGAGATTTATTGATTCTATTTCTGGCCATTTAAATAGATAATGTACAATCTCGTGCAGAACCATTAAAAAAGAGATAAACTTAATGACCAATCTCCTTTGTTTTCAAATGATTCACTTTTCCTTTCTTTTCCTTTTTCTTGCATTCTTTTTTATGAGGAATGCATTTTTAGGACATAATTCCTTTTTTGACGATTCTTACTTATGAAAAAGAGTGTTTTTTCTGTTCTGAAGAAGTTCGCATCCAACATCTTTCATTGAGTGGTAACAAAGTCACATAGCTTAAAGAAATCAACTTTTTAATTTTATACGTCTGAAATTCATCACCAAGTTACTTACGGTATCTTCAAGTACAATGTTAGAGCCGCTGTCTTTAAAGTGGAAGGTTCTGAGTTCGATTTCAAATACTGTTAACAGTTTGTTGAATTTGCACGCAGGATTCGATGTGGGTGCGTAACAGTTTTCAGGGTTTCTTCTCGTGAATATGCACTCCAGAAACAAAGTCTTCTAAGAAGTAAAAAAATGATAGTCTACTGGGAAAATAATAACTAATCTCGTTTTATTCACTGTATATTTTATATTTATTTATAGTTTTGCAGTAAATTTCAAATTAAAAGAGATCTTACCCTAATGAATTACGATTAATTTTGCAAAATTTAAATTCCTTTTCAATTATATTTTCGTTTATTAAATGTTATTTTACATTTACAGTGCAATAATAAAATCAAATTGGAAACATATCTTACATATAATGCACATAGTGAAATAGAGATATCCGAATGTACCTAAATGGCAGAAAAATTAAAAGTACCAATAAACATTAACAAACACATGGAGGATGTTGATTCCCTGCGTAATTCTTCTGAGTGTTGTTTCATCCTATGTTTCATTCGTCGTCGAAGAAAAAGAACTACAGTTTATTATACAAAATATAACTTATCATTATAGAAGAGTTGCAATAAGTTGTCTGAAACTCGTAAGACGTTTATAAAGTAATTAAAAGTTCCACTTGTCCTTTGGGAAAGATTATATATATATATATATATATATATATATATATATATATATATATATATATATATATATATATATATATATAATATATATATATATAATATATATAATATATATAATATATATATATATATATATATATATATATATATATATATAATATATATAATATATATATATATATATATATATAATATATATAATATATATATATATATATATATATATATATATATATATATATATATATATATATATATATATATATATATATATATATATATATATATATATATATATATATATATATATATATATATATATATATATATATATATATATATATATATATATATATATATATATATATATATATATATATATATATATATATATAGCTTAATTTTGACCGCAGTAAAATTTCATAATACTTTCCAAATTTTTTTCAGCGCAATCGGATTTTCATTATTATTTTTTTAAGCATTCCTCAATCGGTCAAACTATCCCATCTTTGGCCCGATTCTATTTTCTAAATTTTTCTTTTTCTTCGGTGTATGTTTCCTTTATTCTTTTTCTGTGCTCTATCATGTTTTTTAGCTTTGATAAATTTCCTAGTAGCTTTTCTCTAAATTGATTTTTAGAGCTCAATATTTTATTTTCGACTTCATGTGCTATTTTGGTTAATGTGTTCTTAATTTCGTTTAGCTCTATCTGCTCGAAATTTCTCGATATGTTTTTATGTTTGATTACAGTCCCTTTTCGGGTTCATAAAGAAATATTGTTCTTCTTAAAGTATTGTGTTTCGGTGCTCTACGTTATTTCCTATAATTGATTCTTTCAGAGTACTATTTTCACCTTATATTTCTTTTATTTCTATTTAACCTGTTTATTTGTACAAACATAAATTCCTAATAATCATATACTGCAATAAAAATTTTAACTTTTCCTGACATAGTAGAACTTTGATTATCCGTACTCGTATCTGTTTATCCGAATCGCTTTCAGAATTTCAGAAAAATAAATTAGACTGGAGAGAAAAAAAAAAAAAAAAAAAAAAAAACGGGAAATGAGAAAAGGAAAAGGTTAAAAAAAAAAGGAAAGGTAAGAGAAGGGAGATGACTAGAATGACGTGTCACTTGAAACATTTTGAAAATTTCTGGATGTTTAGAAATTTAGGGCTGAAGATATGGGAGAATGGGTTATGAATCAAACACTGGATTTCAAATTGCGAATGATGGTCAACGAATTGAAAGTGTCTATGAAGAAGATGCCTTAATGTCCAAGTTGGAGCAGACATGAGACTATCAACTAGTGAAGCATTTGCCGACTTTGAAACTGCTTTTGAAGTGGATGGAGCGTCAATCCGAGTGTGATCACATGCATATTTTCACTGTCACTCGATGCCTCACTCGGCTGCTAGAAAACGGATGAAGGCAGTGAAACAGCTTTCCCTGACCAGCCAAAAAAGACTTCCATTTACAGCACTGTACACACATACTGTGTTAATGAACAGCACTTGTAAATATTTTAACATGGGATAGCATTACTTTTTCATTAAATTATTTTTCTTTATAAATATATAGTCTTTTTTCTCCCATTTCCAACATGCAATATTAATTAAAACGGTCCCATTTTTTAGAAAAGAGCCTATTATCCGAATAGGGTCCTGTCCTAATAGATTCGGACTATTGGAGTTCTACTATATATATATCAAACGTAAAAAATATTTTTGTGGTAGAAAATATCTTAAATTGCAGATTACTTTTATTTATTATTAACAATAAATATAAAGTGATTGCTCTTATAAAAAGTTAGAAATTCAAATTTTTATGCAATTTAGATAGTTAAATCCTAAGAAAATTGAAAAAAAAAACGCATTAAAAAAGTTTTTCTTTATAGCCACAGAATATCATAAATACAATATGTTGGAAATGGAAGAAAAGCCTATTTATTTTTAAAGAAAAAGAATTTAATAAAAGACGTTTTCCTTAAATTCTTTTTCTTTTTGTGGTCTGATTAGTTTTAATTAATTATTAGTAAGTATCATCTCTTTGATGTACTATGCATCTTTAAAGAAACGTGCTTAAAAATTAAAGAACTAAGCAACGCTACTATTTCTTTTTATTTTTACATGATTTTTAATACATGATTTGTTTTCATTTAGCAACTATCAGTTTGGTTATTTAAGTGATCATTTACTGATAAAAAAAATTAAAAAAAGATAAAAAAAAAAAAACATTTAAATTCTCACACTATTGCATATAAGTAAAGGGGAAAATAATGATTTTTGCTATTAAACTAGAAATCATGGATCACGTGCAACTGTGCTTCATTTTGTTATTTATTACGTTAGTTTGCAAAGCTGTGATTGGTCCACGTACAATCATAGCTATTAGGAAAACGTTTTTCTTCTAAATGAAATGTTCAATCAATAAATGAATTAATTATGCATTGCGTTCATAATTTTGGACCTTACGCCATAAAGCCCATCCAACCAACCAAACCAGAATTGCGTTTATAACTTTTTTTTTAGAATAAAACATTTCTAATCTAAAAAGTATGCAGGGAATGTTAGATGAATTCTAACGCTTGTCAGAACACATAATTTATTTATTTCAAATAAAAACGTAAAAGAAAATTTTTAAATGCACACAAATAATATAATACTCTCTATTATCCTATTATCCACAATTTATCCGCTTTGAGGATTATCCGCAATGTTACAATTTCACAAATTTCTTATCGATCAAAATTTTAATTTTGAATAAAAAAGAAGTGAAAATAAAAGTTGATGTAAAAGAAACGTGTGTCTGATTTTTAAGTAAGTAAATTTATAAATTTAGAATAGAAACTATTTTAATAATATTCCTTAAATAACATGTTCGAATTAGTTATTCAGAGTTTTGAATATTTTTGTTCATTTGTTATTATTTTACATAATTTTGTGGTTTATCTGCAAAATCTGTATGCTAAGCTCAGCGGAATCGAATTCCACCGATAATCGGGAATTACTGTATATATATATATATATATATATATATATATATATATATATATATATATATATATATATATATATATATATATATATATATATATTTCTTTGATTCTCTTTTCGTATGATTTATAAATGAGCAAAATTCTCAAAGCGGATCCTTATTATTCTTTAATGATCTGCTCATTCATTAATTACTACCACTTGACAGGAAAACTCATCTCTGTATGACAGAAGCAAAGTAACTTTTTCCCTCATCAAATTAGACTTCATTAATTTAGAAAAACACGGATGTCTATTGCAGCGTGATAAGGATTGATCCTTAAAATATCAAATGTCCTCTACCGTGTTATATGAAATTTTAGGTCATGATAAGTATTATTACAGAACTAGTGTTCTGGAACTTGACTCGAATCTTCTGGATCCATCAAATATCTAGTAAACCTTGGAAATTATACTTGAATAAATAACCAACTTTTATTTCAAAAAGTATTTTGATTATAACCAATATCTCACTTTGGGGATTTAAAATATGAGTTCAGATTATAGTACTGAGTACTGCAATAGTACTGCTGTATGATAGCGATTGTTGTTGCACCAGCATGCTTCCCTGTACCCAGCCCTGAATTGGGGTCTACCAGTTAGATAGAAACAGCCGGGTGGAAACCCAGTGGTTTTTAAGCAGGGACCAACCAGAAGATCTCCAATGATCGGTCTGCTATCCCCATAGGTATCATTTCACTTGGAGGACATTGGTACCACTGCATATTTAATGTGCGCATTTACTCAATTTGATGAATCTCTGATTAAGCCATTATTCGAACTCACTATCTTTGTATAATTCGAACGACCCCCTAAGCAACCAGAACACCGCGGCCCTTGTATGATAGCAATGCAAGTGAGCCTTGGACTGTAAGTTAAGGTTAACGAGTTTAGAATACTTGCCCATCACCATGTGTGTCATCATTTGAAACACGGTCAAATAACGAGGTCACACCTGAGCTGGCCTTTTATCCACATCCACGCCACAACAGCGGATGGACTTTGGTAGTCAAATATTAAGGTTGACACGTCCCCAACCTACGGAGCTCCAGCAACCCAGTGAGGGAGAATGTGGTCACTTTCCCAATCACTTCCCGCGGCAAATGATGCTTCAGTTTGCTGATCTTAAGGGAAACGGCGTGAAGTTACTGAGCCACAGGAGCTCCATTAATTTTGACAGTGAACCCTTTTTGCTTTCGTTCGAACAATTCGTACAATTTTGATTTTTTTTGTGTATGATAT